>VZTG01006651.1:53144-402977 GCA_013397845.1 Melanocharis versteri
GGGGGGACCCGCCCCCTAATTCTTCTTCCCATTGATCTGTCCATTTTTTAAAACACTTTTGAGATGCTCACCTACAAGTGAAGACCTGGAAAACTGACTGTATGTCTGTACTTGCATTTCTGACTAGGAGTATAAAGTTGATATAATTTTTTGACTTCCCAGGCTATTTCATGAGTATATACTAAAGAGTTTGGTTATTTTTTTAATGTACAAGTATACTGCTTGTATTGTAAGTACTGCTAATGTTAGCTCAGCTAAGACATGGGCCATAGCATCCTAAGCCCTAATGGATGGACACCTGTATTAGTTGCAATCATTACAGGTTTTAGAAAACCTCTTCTCAGTTTACAGAAATTAACTGTATGAGGGAAACTGCAGGGACCTCTATGTTTCAACAATATATCCTGTACAGTTTCTAAATAAATAAATAATAATTAAAAAAACACCTTGACATCCCTTATACCGAATACAAATATCAATAACAGCAATGGAAAAGACGTGGATTAAAATAATGCTTCTTTCCATCTGAAAACTTGTATTGTACAGCAGTTGTGGGTATTTCCTAAAATTACATTGACAGCAGCACTGAAAAAACAGAGATTCACCTTGCTAATGACCTCTGGTTTTGGCAAGATAATAAGTACGAGAAAAAGAGGAGATCATTCTTACCATAAACAGGAAAAGAGGCTTTATAACAGCAGCATTTGCTAGCACCTCTAAAATTAACTCTGGGTCAAGCTTTCCATGAGAAACGCTTTTTTTAGAATTAATACAGAGCAGCTCAGCTAGAGACACATCAGAGAATATATTTTAAACAAGTCAGTCTGGAAAACAGGTTTTAAAATAGTACACATGGAAACAAAAACATAAATTTGTACATAGTATCCATTTTCTCTCATAAATTTTCTGGCCTAAAGTTTTTCCATCTTTCCCTGTGATTGAAACATAAGGTAATTTAGGTCCCAGAGTTCTCTTTAAATCGTAGCAGACGTTAGGTTAGAAGGCATCTCTGGAGGTCATGCAATCCAACCCAAAGCTAGTCAAAGCTGGGCTAGTCAAATATTTATTTTCTCTGAACTTTAAAGCATTTAAAAAATATATCTATTTCACGCTATTTTTGAAACAAGGCAAATCTTTACTAGGATATTATCTTGTAGTGATGGGCAGTAAACTGCATATCCATGTTCTAGAAAAAGGTTGTGAGGTTTCACAGTAAAAAACATGAATGTGTGTGGTAAATGTAATCTACCTTAAGCTGTTCATGTTTACAGCACTTACACTGGTTTCTGCCCATTTTTAAAGATCAATCAGTTAGATTCCAGTGAGATATTAATGTCAATTAAATTTTCAGGTTAAATAGTAGGCCATCACTGTATTCTAGATTCTTCTGGATTCTGTTTGGGTGAGTTGCTTCAGTAATAAAACTTAATTTTCATATGTAGAACTTCAGATCCAAATAATTCTAGACAGAGCCAGCTATCATCTTTCTTATCAATGTTAGCTTTTGAAGTCTAATTATAACAGTATAAAGACTAATGTATGTACTTTGTAGAACTTGAATATTCACAGACAAAGGTCATTCTATGCATTTTGCTGCCTGTTTGTAACCAAATAAGCCATTTGTGGCAAATAAGCATAGGCCATCTAAATAACTGCATTTCCTCATGTCCAATTTTCTTTTGTGCATAAGTACATAGAAGAATAAATATGACAAAGTATGTATCAAACATCTTACTACCCTCATTATAAAAATATAGGTTTTAACTCTTAGCATATTTACACAGGCTTAAAGTAGAAATAAACCCTGAAAAATGAATAGCCATTATTGTTCCCTAAGCAGAGCACTGAAAAACTACTTTTTCTTTACTTCTTGTATCTACCTTTGTAATTAGAAGAAAAATAAAGGAACAAAAAAATCACTATAAACTATTTAATTGTTGGATAGCTTGTATGTTTTAAAGAAAATTATCTGTATCGAATTGGTGCATATGTTTGGAATTTGTTCTGCAAAAGGAACACTATGGCATTTTGCAGTAGCTGGCATATACAGCAGTGGGTATGTTTTATATCTGTATTGATCCTTTGTGGTGTCTTGTAAAAGAGCTCTTTGAATTATTCATGTCTAAACAAAGTTAGATTCTAGAAAAATACCTTTAGTGAAATCCATTTTAAGGGCAGTAGAATCATGAGGTCAGCTGGCTTAGCTGCAGTGATTTCTAACAATCATTCGGTTGCTAATAATACCGCAGTCACCATGTGAAAACCATCCCCAGCCACCGAATATAAAAGCAGGGGTGCAAAATAAGTTTAGATAACAGGCCTCAGAAGGCACCTTAGTGGTCTATCTCTTTGTCCCAGAAGTACCAGCCTGCTATGTTCTTTCAGGGCAGGAAACAAAACTATGTGGATAATAAATGACCCATCTTGAGACTAACACCCTTCAATACGTTGAAGGGTGTCTCACCACATCTCTATGCCCCTGAATAGGGGCCGCACTATAAAGCAACTTAATGAAATGATCTGGGTTTGCAATTTTGTAAAGAAATGAGATCAGGCTTTCAATGGGCACTCTGAAACACTACTGGCCTAAGTCAATAGTCTTCTTGGGCTCCTCAGTTTAACAGTGCAGAAACAAAAACAAGTTTGTGACGTGCTCATCTGAACGATGAAATGAATATGTAAACATATTGTTTATAGAAAACATATACATACAAGAACTGGTAATATTATTTGAATACACTGATAATTGTTATCACTTCCTCTATAATGGCAGATACTTGAGTACTGGGGAGGGAAAAGGTACTGACACCTCAAGACTAGGAACAAGCATCTATTAGTCTCTCTTGACCAAGAGATTCCTACACAGATACTCATAAAAAACTGGCAGAGTTTTAAATTTGTTTTTCTTTCCAGGAGTGCTTCTAACCCTATTGTGCCAGGCACTGAGCTGCCAGCAGGCATAACTATGCAGTCTCCTTAGGCTGAGGTCATCCTGAGTGGCACATAAAATAGCTGAAGTAGTGTAGCTGTTGTAGCACAAAAACTCTGTGCCAGCAAGTTGTCCAAATATTTACCTACCTTTACAGGCAGCTTTTACGGCTGACATGAACTGCTTGCTGCCATGGCTACACTGTTTCCAGTAGCTGAGTTAGTTCATTTGAATCTAGTTTGAGTTTCTTTTTAAAACTCTGCAGATGTCTCTCCATATCTCTACAAGGTCTGTGACCTTAGTTATCAATGTGAAAATTTTTCTGTTCACTTTCTACGGCATGTAAAACATTGGATTAGAATTAAGTTAAATATATCAAAAAATCTTACATATAAAACACTATTACTTTGTGACAATGGTAAAGGGATTACATAATAAAGCTGTAAAACCAGCTGAATTTAAAGGTGTTTCTCAAGATTTAGCCATTAACTTCTCAGGAAACATCCAAGGTATTCCAGGATGCCTTGCATTCAATTTGTGCTATGGAGAGTCTTATAGTATTTAGAATCTGCAAGTACAGTCTGTATTGTTCCATTTTGTTAGTGGTTTGGTTTTTGGGTTTTTTTTACTTTCCTGTTATGTACTGCTCCAGATCTAACATAAACCTCTCTACTGCTTTAACCTAATAGAATTCATGTTACTGTAATTAAAGGTGCACTGTTGAACTGGTGAATGGTTTAGATGCTGGATGTAGAGTGCTTGATTTCAGTTCACTACTCTGTACCAAACCCAGGTCTATTTACTCACCCTCCATTTTAGTGAAGCATGTCTGCAAAGACGTGCAAGGAGGGAAGAGACCAATACAATTTATGCTAATTACTACAATACAAAGCCCCCTATTTTTCAGTTACTTCATAAACTCCTATGTAACTTGCCTTTAGATAGATCATATTTAAAAAGATAAAAATAGATCAACCTTGTTCAAATTGTTATGGTTTATTATTTGACTTAAATGCCTTATTGCAAACTTCCCTTGGATTGCCTGGTTCTACACATTCTTCACTATAAAATGCTAAATATTTATATATTAAATATTTGTTATTTTTTGTTAAATATTTCTATATATACAGACAGACATTCATGCAGCTAACTCTTAAAGGATTAAAGCTGTGTTCCAAAATTGTTACTATTCATTTGAAAGAGACGCAGCCAAGTTGCAGACTGTGAAATCCATCTTGTCTAGTCTGGCTTTAGAAAATGTTGGTATTTACTGTAAGTCATGTAGACTTTCTTTGCCCAATGTAAAAAGACTGAAATTAACACATACCATTCAAAAGCAGCTCAGACAAATAATTTCTCTTCTCTTCTCTTTCTTGTAACTATAGCAGAAGAGCAGGCAACTAGCTTAGTTCTGATATATTCCCAACCAAAGTTAAATGAGATGAAACTTACCCTATCAGACAGATCTGGGTTTTCTGAAGAACATGTCAAAAGTAGTTTGTTTTCTTTGTCCTGAAAGAGGCAATGAGGTACAGCTTCAAATTAAAATAATCTGGCAATGAAATTAGTGAGCAGTAGCAAACAATCTTTCACTTTGAATTCAGTCTTATTTTTTCCTCACAGTCTGTAGCACCCACTCAGTTTTTGGTATTGAGAGGGGACTCTTACAATCTGGATTTCTGTCAGTGGTGTTCTTCACCACAAAACATTTCTCTTGACTGTTTTGAAAGTGGTTCAGTGTGCACATACATAATGTTTTGGTTGCGCCAATTACCAAGCTGAGAAATTTTTAGGCAGAATCAGTATTTGGAGGGGTATTACATTCCAAAAAATACCTTCTTCAGGCATCTAATAAGGAGCATTGAAAGACATAAGGACAATATAGTTCCTGAAGTCTTTCTTTCAGCTCCAAAGAGGGTCATCTTTGTTTCATCTTCATTGCTACATTTATTAAAGTTCAAATATTCTCAATAATTTTAGGTGGTGACCTGATATGCAGTATTAGTAGCATGCCATAATTCCATTAATTCAGTGTTGAGTTTAAGATATACATGGTATAGGGAAAGCCATACTATTGGAAAATTCTACCCTCTTCCTTGGCAACTGAGAGCTGAGAACTCCTGATGGGTGTGATAAACCCTAGGGCACATTCACAAGTACCCGCACTTATGCTCCTGAATAATCTCAGTAGATTATTTGAGTAATTGCAGTTGTCTTAGTGGTTTAAACTGGTATGTTATTATTCCCTTTTCTAAAATTGAAGAAGAGACAATTTGTGTGCTCTTTGCTAGCTGCAACTTTCCATTGCAGAAACACTAAATTTCAGGTTAGCTTGCCTATAAATACCTCCTTTTAAAAAAATCCCATGGCACATGGGGATGTCTGCAGGATATCTCTATCAATGCTGCCACACACCTAGGCACATTGCACTAGGATTTTAGTAATTTTTAGATTCATAGTACAAATTTTACCTGCAGAGACAACAGAGTAATTGTCAGAACTGCTTGAAATGCAGCAACACAGCTTCCACTAATATTAGGAAGGAGTCATTCAATACAGTAGAATTATTTGCACTAAGAATTCCATTCAACCCATAGTAACCTTCTGATGGAAACATTTGAAATTTACTCTTAGTGTGTTTCTGTAGACACAAGGCTTCAAACAGGCATCACAAACTCAGTGTGGTTTCTTCTGTAATTAAAAATATTTTCATTTAATAGCAAAATATTTTTGTTCTCATTCCAAGAACACACCACTGCAATCCAGTGTTTAAGCCAAACATTTTCTTTTAGCTTTCCTCAAATCCTTAGCAGCCAAGCTACACATGACTTCAGTGGATTCTACTCGAGTTTTCCATTATAAACCAAAAAGCTTTCTTATAAATGTAGCAAAGAAGAAAAGTTGTGTTACGCAGTAAATATCAAGTCCTCTCCTGCTGGAGAAGTTTACCATTTGTATGAGAAAGAAGCATCCTTCAGCCAGCACCTTGCTGAGATAATTCAGATTCATTAAGGTGTTTCCATAAACTTCAGTAGACCAAAGTATCCTGAAAGAGCTCTGAGATTTACCTCATCTTGAGGTAAATATGCTGATAATGTTCTAAAGTAAAATCACAACATAGGCTGTTTATCTCAACCAAGAGTGCAACTCTGCTTACATCAAGAACATCACAGAGAACTGCAAATGAGATACACTGTGGAAAAAAACAGATTAAAACACAAAGTAGGCAACCTGACAAATTCCTAACATTGTAACAGAAATCTGGTCTGCAAATATAATTCTATCAGCTGCAATATTAGAATCTGGTTTTGGAAGATATGACAAGCTACAGTCTGGATCATAGCGAATTTAAACAGGGAAATGAAAGGAAATCTTCCTAATCCTCAATTTTGCTTTATTACATCATTTGGTTAAATTAGATCATCTGTATCAACTGCTGCCTTCAATGTGCTCCCAAAGGAGCAGAAGTACTACTAGTTTTTTGTGTTTTGAATTGTTTATTTAATGGGACCTGAGGTCAAAATTACTTTTAAAAAAGTTTTTTGCTAGAGTCATAGGAATAACATTCAATGTGAGGAGAAAAAGGAGAAAATAGGTGTATCAGATCAAAGGCTTCCTTCTCCCCACCAAAAAAAAAAAAGATTAAAGCATGTTTTGATTTTATCATGCAAGTACAAGTCAAAAATACTTGTTAGCATGAATTTGCTTTCAGTTACTGTTTTTGTAATCCAAATAACCTGAAAATACAATTCCCCTTAATACTGTTTTTCTATATAGCAAACAAATGGATTTGAAAACTTGGTGAGGGAGTGGCAGGTGGCTAAATAAATACATAGAAATCCCAGTGTTTTGTCATGTAACAAACTATAATAGCACTTCAAAGTTTTGGACAGATTTCCTTATATTATGGGTTTAGGGTGTAGCTGTGTGGAAAATTGTAAATGTTGTCTTTTGGTATTTACTTTACAACCCTTTGTAATCTTCAGCTGTATTTATAGCTTCAAGCGGGAAGAAATCAAAATTAAAGAGGCCAGCCTGAGCATCCTTTGTAATCAAATGCTTTTCCCATTTCTCCTTAAAATAAATGTGCAGCCCGCACATTTGGCTGCCTGAGGAGACCACCCGAAGCGTTTACAAGCCGTGACCTTGCAGCGAAAATAGTTTTGTGGAAAAGCACAAGTTGCAGGAACACAGAGAGAGGAGTCGTGGATAAACTCGCTGGCTTCTTGAGGGGAGAACGAGTAACTTGGCTTGGAGTTGGAGAGTTTAACTAGCGATAAGAGGGGAAAGGGTGAGGTTCTCGTTCCTGAGGCGCTGGGATCGCCACTCACTCTCGTTCAGCAGCGCAGGCCGGCCCGGCAGGGCTGGGCAGGGGCCGCGGGCCGGGCTGGGCCGGGCAGAGAGTGCGGACAAGGCCGGGCAGAGAGTGCGGGCAGGGCAGAGAGTGCGGGCAGGGCCGGGCAGAGAGTGCGGGCAGNCCGGCCGCCGCCGCCGTGGAGCCGGCAGCAGAGCCAGGCGAGGCCGCCGAGCCCCGAGCTCGGCCGGAGAGGCCCCTTCTGAGCCGCTGCCCGAGCCCCGCACCGACCCAAGGGAGTTCTGCGTATCTCTGGCTGGGGAGACAGGAGGCAAGGCCGTCCGAGGGGAAGTCACTCCGGTGAGGGCATGGCTGTTGCAAGGGGATGAGTCCAGCGCAACTGGCAGCGCAACTGTGCCAAGCTGGCGAGAGCCAGCGACGAGCACCCAGGCAAATAATGGCACCAAAATGAAGAGCCCAAGGCCGAGGGTGAAAATTTGGCCAGGAGTTACCTGATAATTGCTTCTGTCGTGAAAAAAAGGGGTATTTGAGAACGGCTTTTGGGTCTCGACTTTGCCTTGTTGTTTACTCAATGCTCAAGGCAAGGTTTATAAAGAAAATTACTTTTTATTGGACTAACTGCACTTCTTGGCAAAAACAGCTAAGCTTTAAGGCAAACAAAACCTTCAGACTTGTGCAGCTGTGGAAAGGTGTCATGGATACATAAATTACAGGATCCCATCTCCATGCTGCCAAACCCTCTTGGTCTAGGACTTGAAAACTGTTGCTACATAGGGAATATCCCTGGGGAGCAAACTGGGGGAGTTTGAGGTATACAGGAGCCGTACCAAGAGAGGTTTTGGCTCTGGACTATCAGTATAGTGAAAACAGGCCCTCATTTGCTATAACTGAAACAAAACTAGAACTGCTAAGAGGAGACAAACATTTATCTCCCTTAGCAGTTTTGGAAACATCCCAGAACTGTAGTTGGAAGAGCAGCAGGGTATGCTGATATTCCTTTTCTGTAAAAGAAACTAAATAGGAACGTTTTCCAAAATTCCAAGGGAGTTTGCCTTTTTGCCAGCTAACCTAGGTCCAGGTGATCAGGCCACAGCTACATTTCATTTAAATTTTGTTCTTCCCTGTTTGGACTGAAATGTCCATTTTGCCTTGTGCTTCCTACATTGCTTAAGCCTTCTCATCTGCTTTATATCTAAACAGAACACAGGATCAGAAAATATTTCATAGACGATGGAGCCTAGTTCCTCCCTGCACCAGTTAAACAGGTTATATAATCCCATTTTTAAATTCACCAAGCTTTCATCTTAAAACAGGTTTGGAGTTTTTGCCCCCATACTCCTATTGGGAAGCTGTTGCAGCACTTTATGTCCCCAACTGCTGGAAACTTTCTGAATCTCTGTGATGAATTTTCGTGGCAATTTTCTCAGGTGGTTTCATGCTGTGACAAAGTTCTACTTGAAGTACCTTTCCTTTTAGTGTTTCTCTTACCCTCCTTTATCTCCTGCATAACTGGTGAGAAATAATAAACATTTTCACAGATTTTCATTAAATAGCCTAAATAATGTAATGAAATGAAGGCAACAAGCTAAATTAAATGAGGTAATAAACTAAATAATAAAAATCCTTTTTAGGGGAGGGTTTCATAACTTCATCTCCCTGGTAGTGTGTAGTTTTGATACAACAGATGTATATACTAGGTTTTTTAGCTAATTATCTTTTCTAACCTATGAACTATCATCTGGTAATAGAAAATTCCTGTTATTAATTCCAAGTCTGTGACCATGCACTTTGTACACTCTAACCTCATCTCCTTTCAGTAACTGAAGTTCAATGACCTGTATGATATTCCAAGCCTTTTCTAGTTTGACACTGCCTCCAGACTTTGTCATCAGAAAATGTCATAAGCATACTGAACCAGAATTAGCCATGATACTATCTGCTATTTTTAGCCTCCAAGCTAATCCTAGAAAATTCTGCTGGTAACTTTCCTCCAAACATACACTTTCCCTTTCAATGCAGTAGATTGAATCTTCGTATTGTGAAGATAGTACAATCAGTACAACACCAAGGAATTTGTGGTTTCCTCTGTGATTTTAATCTGATTTCAGTTAATTTCCTTCCTCTAAATTCTTATTTTCTCTCACAGTGAAGCCTCTCTCCCATTGTGGGCTAATTTTTGATGGGCTAATGTATAAATGGTTTAATAAGGTAAGCTGGAAAAAGAAGGAACTGTTTTTATCTGGTGAAAGGCCACTAGGTAGATCTCTCATAGTCTGTTTGACATAAAATGATTTTTTATCCTTCACTGTTTCAAATTTCCATTTATGTGGATGTGTTAATTGTTCTTTCTCATGCTGTGTATTTTTAAACCTTTCATACTATTAAAGTCATCTTATAATAGGGCTGTAGTTTATTTAGTTATTTCCACTCCTCTTCCATACTCCATTTGCTAATCTTTAGTAATATGATACAATACTTGCCTCATTCACTTAGCTAACCTTCTGCTTTTCAGTTCACCATTTCAGGCAAAGGAACAGATTTTTACAAAATTTTGTCATTACAAAAATAAGCTTGGTAAGGAGAATGTGCTATTAGGAGCAGAATTGGGGTGCCTGAAGCAACAACTATACAAAACTCACTTGGCTGTGTGCCTAATGGTCAGCAAATTCACAGGGGTTGTATCTAAACTGGGGAATAGAAGGAGGAGCCTCGCTGTAACTGTATCTCACTTAAGTTAATTGCTGAAACGCCTGGTTTTCCTTGTCTTTGTTACTAGAAGTCACTGTGATTTACCATAACAATTACTAATCAGTTTGGTCTGAATCATTCTTCACTATCGTATGCTATGTTCTTAAACAGTAATACTTTTTTCAGTTGTTTATGTTATCTTAACCTTCTCAAATATATTTCCTAATTAACATGTGATATTTTTTCCCATATCTACACCAAAACAGGAAAGATGTGTAGTATTCTGACTGCCCAGCATTCTGGAGAATGTCGTTGGAATTTCCAAAGAGCACAAGCAAAAATGAAGCTCAGGGTATTCTCATCAGCTATCGTACATATGGTACAAATCTTACTCCACAGCAGATATTTAAAATTAAATTTTTCTGTGTTGACAGACCACTGCAGAGCTCAGACATCTGAAACTGCTATCCTTATATCCTTTATTTTAATGTGAACAGTAAAACTTTTCATTTAGATTCTTACAACATAGATCTCAAACTTATATAAACATGCCATCCTAGGATGAAACAATAATTTCATTGTTTGCCTTATCCTGTAGAAAAGAATGAAAAAGGAGAACTGCAAAATTTTCAAGAAGGAATCTGAACTCCTGCTCCTTGCATAGAGAACTGGATTTTTCTTTGTGGTATCCACTGTAAATGAAGCCATTTAGCAGTTCCAATGATGACTCCAGAGAAATCTGATTTTTGCTTAGTAAAGAAAGCGCTTCAAGTTAGAATTTCTAAAAATCATGCATTTAAATTTTGATGATTATCTGGTAATATGGAAGGCCTTAATATTTTCTACTAGGTTCTGACTCTCTTTGTCTGTCTTACTCTGTTAACACTATTAGTACAAAGCCTTAGCCACAGATCTGGAGCTATCTCTCCTGAAGTCAGAGGATCTGACAAGGAAGCTCTCCTGGTCTGATGCCTTCCTTTCTTAACAGTGGTATTCAAGGAGATGCAGGAGCTTATTCTACATCTTCGAACACCATGTCTCCTGATGGTTGGATTCTTTGGTTAATGTCCTGAAATGTAAGTAGGAGGTCAGTGTGTACTGGGCCTGCTATTTCGGGGATGTAGCTATTAAGATGGAGGAAGGCCTGTGCTTTGCTGGGCACCAGACAGATGGATCAAAAGGGCCCGAAGCCTGTGGGTTTCCTCATTGCCAAAGAATGCAGTTTGCTTCAAAGTTTCATTTTAAATCACAGTGAATCAAGGGCTTCAAATATGAGCTCTGAAGTGAGATTACAGATTCTGAAGAGAGGACTGGCTTGTATAGTTATATCACACGAGTTGCTATAAATGTTAGGTCGACAACAGAGCCTTTCAAGGCAGTGGCCTGAAAATTACAGTCTTAGATGGAAAGGGTGAGGCTGAAGTGGGGAGTAAAGGACATTATCCAAATCTGCCAGACTGTATAGGCTCTGACAAGCATGGATTGTGGAGGAGGGTGTGAGTTACATTGTATGGAGACCATTGATCTCATGTTTTACTTCAGTCAGAAGATACATCACTGTGTCATCTTGGTACAGGATGCTTGCTCTTTCTGTTCTTTGAGCTGTGAATCTTACATGGTGTGAGGCCATGAAAAACCACCTGCTGGATCTCAACTACATTTTCCAGTGTAAATAACCTGAAAAGCTTGCATTGTTTAAAGTGCAGGGGAAAGTCTGTGAGAAGTTTGTGTTCTACATGTCAAACAAATTATTCTTCTTTACGAAAGATTTGTCAGCCACCCTAGTGGTTTGAGCCCTCTCATGACACAGTGTCTGTAGAGAAGAAATGACAGGTTTTATAGTTTGGTTTAATGGAAAGTTCAGGTTCTACGCTTCCCTGATATACACAGACACAGGGATTGTTTAAAGACAGGTGTGTAAGTTGCTTATCTTTGCTTTTCCTTTCTTCTCCTCTGTTTTTGACAGGTTAACCCGTACCTCGTTAATTATAACTCTGGGAAATTTCCCAAGAAACCTAAAAAATTCTCTGAGAAAAATGTGTTCTCTGAGCTAAAAAAGATACATTAAACTGTACTTCTATGCTTTCAAATTATACAGGAAGATTATGAAGGTCATACTCATATTTCAGATCTGAATAAAATTTTATAGGCTGCTGTGTAAATATACACAGAGTAGTTCTTATGTGGTTTCCCGTAATAGTTACTCTAGGCTTTCATCTGGTGCAATTTTCACTGAGTGCCATAATGACAGGTTCCACAAAGGCCCCCTCATTCATTTTTAGCTCTACCAATCCAAAACAAAAAAAATCAGAAAAGAACAGCCCTGGTATCAAAACCAGACTCAGAAACAAGAACTTCTGCTGGTAAATCCTGTCTCCCCACAATGGGGACTGGTCACTCTAACTCTATTAAAAAGCTGTATGTATAGACAAATATTTAGAATACAACTGAATGGAGATGGTTTCAGGCACATTAGGCAAGGTGAATGTTGAGTAGCAGCAAGAAATGAATTAATTTTATGGTACAGGTCAGTTTAACCAGATCAAAGGGACTAAGCACAAAGGCTAAGGATCAAATGGAGCCTCCCCCACAGCAGGTAGCCAGCTGTTCATGTGCAGCTTTGAAATCATGTTCTGGATGAAGTCAAGTAACAACTTCACCAAGCTAAGCAACTAAAATCAATGTGAGTTGAAACTAAGTCTAATGAGTTTGCTGGGAAGATACTATTCTTAAATAGAAGAATTTTAATAAAGCAGTAAAGATGCTCTAGAGGATAAAGAAAAGCTTATTAAGCAAAGTTAGAAGGATTCCGTTAGAAGTAACTTCATCTCTGTCCGAGCTATGTTTTTGGTTAATTGGAGGAGATTGAAATCATAAACAGTAACATAAACAAGAAATGTGTATTTCCTGTCGTAATCCTTCCCCTGATCATTGCAGGTTACCTTTCTGTGACAAAATTCTTCAAACCTTCCCCCACTGCTGACTCAAAAAAAAAAAAAGTTGGTTGAAATATGCATAAAACAGTCCAGTGGCAATAGTCCACCTTGTTCTAGTAAGATCGTGCTCTCCACTCAGCTCTGCTGACCAGTTCCTACAGAGAAAGATTTTAAAGCTGCCTCACCTCAAGGTGTAATTATTCAGGTAAGTTATTGAAATCAAAACTCTACATAGAAGCCTTTGGCTTAGAACCTAACCAGCTAATCTTCATGCTTCTGCCACCCTGTACAGTAGATTGAATTTAGGTAGCCCTCTACTAACTGCAAATTGAGATATATAAATGGTGTTTACATGTGGCACAATAAACCTCGTTGTAACCATTTTTCCTAGTGAAAACAACCATGGTGTTTAATCATCAGTGAATACATAAACACTGGAAGTGTTGAGATGATGTTTATGGAGCACTGATGTTTGTCTCTAAACTTACCTCAGAAAGAACAATTTTCTTGAAAGAATGACTCTGTGTATGAATGCCTGTATATCAAGTAATTTAATATTGATCATCTGCTTTTATTTACAGACTAACAAGATGGGAGGTTTTGTATAAAGGAAAATTTGGATATGAATACAGAAATGATTCTGCCAGAGGTACACCTTGCTTTACAAATTCAAAGCTTTCTTTGTTTTCAACTTATTTAACTTCTTCTGTTTCGCTTCCTATTCAAATGCCCCTCCTATTCAAATGTTCTCCTTTTTTCAAATTACTGTGAGCTTTATTTTTTGTTCTCCCGTAACATCTTGAAAAAATTGTTCTGCAGCATAGTTTTCTAGAGGGCAAAAGCACACTGTTGAAACATTCTTTTTCCTGCATGACTGTGTTTTATATCATTAAAGCCAACTCTGGGTAATAATGTTAATATGATAAAATATTCATCACAATAAATCTTGTAAGATTTCTCTAATTACTATTAGGTATTCTGTTGAACATTACCAGAGTCCTTTGTGGGAATTAACTCATAAGTGAATACACATTAAACCATGGATTTCAAGCGCCATATACAGACATAACCTTTATAAAGATTTAGAAATGTCAAAAAAACTGCAGGCTCACCTGTCATGACCAGATGAAACACAGTGTAACACAAGAATTCATGCTGCCACAAACCAGGTCAGTCTGTCCCTTGGACATTTACCAGATTCATCTGTTTGCTCCCTGTCCACTGGGCCTGGTATGTGTTAAGCTTCTGGAGTCTGAAGAGAGTCCAGGTGCTTCGTTTGTGTTTGTAGCGTGAGGTACAAACTTTAGTGCTCCCCTCTGAAACTGAACATACAATTCAGCAATCTGACTCCCATGCCTGTTGTTGGCTCTTCAGGCTTTTTTGTTTTGTTTCGTTTAAGCACATTTTCAAGAAGAAATTGACATCTAGGGCTATGTTTCAGTTCTTTGGGCATACATAGATGTGAAGGCAAAGATTTAGTGAGCCGCGAAAGAACTAAAATATGAACTCTTTACTTACAAGGTAGCAGATTTATTGTTAAAAGCCAGTATCTAAATGCAATTCACTTTTTAATTTCAAATTATTGGAAGTCTATCTGTTCAATGTGACAGGACTCCTTTGGGCAATTCCTCTACCTGCTTTGGGTGAAAATGCCCTTGTCGGTTAGTTCTTAATATTCTTTAAGTTCTCATCCCCTCCTCCAAAAGACTACTTTATCTTAGTTATCACCTTAGGCAACCAGGTAATTTGTAGCTTAAATACCCCACCCTTTTCTCCTGCTGCAGACAAGAAAGGGTGTATTGCAAAACCAGTATCTCCTTGTATAAAAGATAATAGTCAAAATGTTACAATCTTATGCCAGCTTCCCTTGGAATTCTGCTTCAAAATGCAGGTATAAAAATGACATATGGGCTTGCAATCATTGTTTTAAGTTTGAGATAACACAGTTCATAATCAGATTACTCTAATCCTTATAACAGGTACATGAGTACAAATGTGTTCCACATAGGCACAGTATATTCAGTACATACATTACAATTTTCAACAGTCATGCAACTTATCTGATTGGATTCTATATTAAATGAACCATTTGATATTGGGAGGAAGCCTGATAGGATTAGAACTGTTTAAGGCAGAAAGATATTACAAGAAAGAAAGATTCATGATAAGGACACATGATTACAGTGCTCGTGAAGTAATAATTCATTTTTACTGAGACATTTTACAGATAGAAATTTCAGAAGAACTTTCCTGCCAGGTATATATATCTTCTCTCCTAGTTTTTGCCTCCTTTTCTTTCCATTCTTCACATAATGAAAGAACCTCTTTTTGTTCTTCTCCTGCCCCAGTATATCCTGTTCTGAATGCCTCCAAGGCATCATTCTTGGTATTATATTTTTTTCAGGATTTCCTCCCTCAGTTCAAAATTTAAGCTTTTCTGAATAGACAGGTACTAGCCTGGAACCATTAGCTGCTGTTGATGAATGAAATGTCAGATTCTAGATGCAATCCTGTCTGGTCTACTTGTTGAAGAGTTTGTCCAAGATATTTCAGTCTTTTTCAGACAGTAACAATAATCCCAGATCTTTTTCCATGGGTGTCCCTTGACATCTCATTTAGCTCTACAGTTAGGGAATACTAGTGACTCAAAAGATTACTCCAATGAGTTTTTAAAGTTGAAAAAGTTCGAAAGGTCTCTGTTTCCAAGACCTTTATAAAACTATTTCGCCAATTTTTTACATTGTCTATAGTCACAAGAGAGAACTTTTAAGGAGTCAGAGAGGAGTCAAGGTCACCAGACAAATGGATCTAACCAAAACTGACTGTGCCCACAGAAAAGAACAGTTAAACTGTCACCATTTTTGTTGTTTTTCTTCTATTTCAATTTTGCAGGTCAGCATAGCAGAGTATTGTTCTTGGACATCAAAAGGAACAAAAGGAAATAAATTATTACTGTAGCATTTAGAGACTGATCCTGTTAGCTGCTGGGCTGAAAGCCTCTTTAAAACAGCTAAAACCTTCAGCTCCTTTTGATTTGATTAAGTGCACTAATCATCTGTTCAACTTGAGTCAGTGCGAGACCCAAGTACAAGCACTTCACAAGCCGTTCCCTGTGTTGCTCTGACCAAAGCCACAGTAAAGTCAGGCTGGGATCAGCACCTGCTCAAGGCACCAAGGTGAGAAACTGCTCCTTGGGAACCAAGCCAACTGTTAGTTAACAAACCAGCCAACCAACTGCTGCTGCTGCCACCTTTAACCAGAAGAGGGGACACAGGAAGTGACCAGCTCTAGGGTTGAGGTATCACCAAGACAACATGCAGCAGCTCTGCTCTAAACTCTGGTTGGTTATGTATCCCACTGGGGACTGAAGCAGTTATTCTGGGAAAACATGAATTCTAAGTTCCTTAGGGGTGACTCTAAGAAAGTATTTCAGTTAAAGTTGCTTCAGAGTTGCACATCTGACAAATAATTCAATATTTTCAGCTTTTAGGAAATGTCTGTAGTTTAATTAAATATTTAATTAAGTATTTTAGATTAGAGAAGGGTTTTCCCTGCTATTGAGTTTCTGTATTTAAGCACCTTTTGAACTGAATTACAAATGTGTTTTGAGTCTCTGGTAACTTTGGCCCTTGGGTGTTCTCCACCTGTACTAGTAAATGCCACCATGGTAGAATAACTTTATTGAATGTATATGACATAGTGATATTTTGGGTGTACAAGAAGTCTTTGGTTTCAAAGCATTTTCCTCAGATTAAGTAGGTACAGTAAAAAGAATGATTACTTATATGTTACGGAGGGAGAAATTGAAACACAGAATGACAAGCCAAAAATCATTAGTCATGTAGTAATTTTGGAGACCTATTTAAAGCATTCCTTTTTCAAGGATGTTTGGCATCTACATGGCTTTAGTAGTTCTGTGTAGTCCTCCAAAACTTACATCAACAGGTCTGATACTGAACAACAAATAGTGGAAGTATAATGTATAAATTACTTTTTCCCTCCCAGCACACATTTAATGATCCTAGTCCTGTTTTCTAACAAGTGGACCATTCTTTTCTGGAAACCTTCAATGTTTCGCTTTTTCAGTGGGGATTCTTACAAAGTTACCTTTCAAAGTTAATGGTCCTGCAGCAACTCACCAATCTATCTTACAGTATCCACCAGTACCACACTTTTAACACTTTCATACAGAATGTTTTTCCATCTTTTAAAGTTGTCGTGGGCAACATACTACTTAAAAATTATCTTGGAACCTGCTAACTCCGTTTAGAAAAAAAATAGAACTTTAAATTACGTGTATTTTTTTCAAAACTGCTAAAGCCAACTAAAGCAACCTTTCTGAAAATTTCTTTAGAAGAAATAATTCCTGGGGTAAACATCAATTAGATTCTCAAAATATGCCACGGTTGCACTGGCAATCAGACAGTGAGGCTCCTACAGCTCTTTCAAACATGTGGGTGTTCATATGATACAGTCCTCTAGCTAGCAGTCCAAAGGTCTTTTCAAGACGAGATATATATTTTTTGTCCTAAACATGTTATTCTTAGAAGATGGATTTGCATGTTGAGAGCAATAAATTATTGAAAAGCACTCTAATAGTTCACTTTCCATTTGTAACAAATCAAATGACTGAAGAAGAAATTGTACTACAAATATTTCTGAGAAAGGGTCTTCCTCATTAAAGAAAATTTGTTTGAATTCTAATGACAAAAACTATCATTAAGTTAAATGATGTGTGAAGTGAGTAGCAAACAAAGTGGTAGAATACTTGTAGCTGGTGAGAAAGCAATTCAATAGTAGAGTGACATTAGAAATCACTTTGCAAATATTTATGTACAATACATTTGCTTAAACTGAAAACAATCTACTCTTGGAAGGCTTCCTTTTCAACAGGTGTGATTTGGCAAAAACAGCCCTAGGGACATTATGTCCTGACATTGTTGACAAGCGTGAAAGTCCTCTGTATGTTCTCATTCCTAAGAAAACAAACTGGTAGTTCACACTCACTTTCACTCTCAGCTTGTGTCTCCGACTAGGATCATAGCTAAAACGTGCTGGTTCTTCTCTGGCTTTAGGATAAGAACTGTTGCATATAACTTCTTCATCTTCTGCTCGTCTGACGGGAGCTATAAGTGCTCATCCTTCTCCTTGTTGTCTTCCCTAACCATCTTCTGGTCTTCCTGCCTGATAACCTTCTTCTGTTCCATTCCTACTTCAGAGATCCCACCAAATTTAGCTTATTTACAGATTTTCCACAAGACTTTTTTCCCCCACCTAATGTCATGAGTACAGATATGGAAAAAGAAAGGAAAAAAAAAGTCGTTTCCTTCAAATGTTGAACAAAGGCTTTAATAGGAATATAGAGAGAAAACACCTTCAAAATTATACTGTCTTTAGTTCTGCTTCACTAGAGGTCCCTCTGTCTAGAGTTTATCAGTTTTATCCCGATGATTAAATAAACAATACACCTGTCCTTACTTGTATTTGCCAAAGACAGGGCGACTATATAGTATCTAAATTCAAAATAGACAAAGTCATATGGAAAAAAGACATCTGTCATACAGACAAATATTTTTGAAGTTTTGAACACTGGAATTAGGATTTTTTGGGTGTTAATTACCTAAATACACAGAGAAGCACACAGCAAAGTATTCAGGTTTCTAGGTTTATGTCTAGTTCCCAATCACGTTCAACAGCACTTGTGAAAATGTCAGCAGTGACTTAGGGCTACCTAATATCCCTGTGTACCTACAGAGCACACAGATAGTCATTTATCTTCAGAAATGCAGTACTCAGCTCTCTTATAAAGTTAACCCTTTATGTTGGTAATGACAAAGAACAAAACAAATAAACCCCAAGTAAGAAAATCACCCAACAGAAAGCCTGAATTATTTCTTATTCACTGAATGACCTCTAGTGGTCATTCATCACAGCTTTTACCGCAGTTGATATGGCAGAGGAGATGTGCATTTTTTGCAAAATATAGAGCATGAGAATAATTTTTTTCAAAACTTGGGTCTATGAATTTTTTCCTCTACCTCTGGCACTGTTAAAATCATATTTTATTTCACTTTATACAGTGAGCCCTGGGAACTCTGCAGGAGTTTTAAGCCAGAGTTCTAGCACCTGCATCGCCCCTTTCTGTTTTCTCTTTGCTAGCCAGTACCTCCCTCCATCTTTGAAATCTCCCTCAATCTCTTTGAAATTTGTCAGAGACACCCTTCTGTCGTCCAACACAGCCTTGAGTGTATTCTGTTACCTTGATAACCTCTGTTCAGCTTCTCGTGACATCATTGTGTTACCTGAAAAGGGCCACCAACCATCATCTCTCACTGCTGGCCAAAGTAGACCACTTCATTCTGAACACAGATGGCACACGGAGTGAGTGTGTCTGTCTAAAGAGCAAACTCAGCAGATGTAATACTTGCAATATAATTGGGAAGAGAGCCTTAATCCTCAGTATTGTGAGGCATGAAAGGAAGTCGGAGTTAAACATTCAGCAATATGTCAGAAAACAAATGGTATTCTCATCACTCAGGGGTTTTATCAGCATTTCTGCTGATCTTTCTGTGGCTTCTTTAAACAGTTGGGCCAGATTGTTCTGCTGGACATGCATATCAGTCCAGATATTAAAGAAGTTATTAAAAGCTTTTGCTGAAGACAGAAAATAGGTTCTGAGAAATATCTTCTCTATTCCTCTCTTTCTCAACTATGGGTGTTATACAGGACTTCTTATATTTTATTTTGTATGTAAATGAGCATATAATCTGCAACCCAAGCTGCATTACAGGTGAAGTATCCACATGATAATTTTGTTAATCTCAGGTAGTTTTTGATAGTCATCTTTTCCACTACACAAACCTGGCAACAGAGGAAGAATAGCACCTCCAACAAGAGACCAGTGAATAAGGAATTTATGGTTAAAAGCCTTTAGCGATTGCCTCATAGCCCTACTTCCAGTATTGAGAGATACTTGAGAGGAACTTGAACAAAATGTTTAATCTGTTTAAGAGGCATTCTGAAATTCTTGCTTGCTAGAATAGTGTCAAAAGAAGAATGATTTATGGCAGAAATAAAGTTTGGAAACTATGCTGACAGAATAGTGGGGAACCTTTTCTATATAGGCAGCATGATCTATATTGAAGATTTTTTTTTTCTCAAAAAAAGAAAAGAAGAGGAAAACCGCAGACAGCCTATATGACTGCCTGAGTTGTACTGCTCTGGGTATTTTGCGAGGAAAAAAAAGAATAGATGCATCTGTACATGAGCATGAGATGTCATCACAATTTGATCTGAATGCTTACCAGAGGAGCAATTCCAATATTAAGTGAATTTCTCCCCCAATTTCTCATTCATTTTATTGTAAGTGACAACAGTAGGTGGATTCCAGAGAATGCTTCATTAATACTTTTTTCTTCCTAGAAATAAGAGGACATGCATCTTAAAGGTAATATTTATAGCTAAGGCATTTCTGGCTTGTATACCAGTCGTGTACAAGTAGATGCTCAGTCTTTAACCATTAAACCAAAATATTAGAGAATACTTTGTCTCTAGTCTGTAGTCAAGTCTAATTCAGACATTCTTTTTATGTTAGAATTGATGTCTAGAAGCTACTCAAAATAATCTTCTAGAATCACAGAATCCTTGAGGTTAGAAAAGACCTGTAAGATCATCAAGTCCAACTGTTCACCCAACACTGCCATGCCATTTAGCACCACAAAACCATGTTGCTAAGTGCCACATCTCCGTGTTATTTGAACACTTCCAGAGATGGTGATTCCACCATGTCTGAGCAGCTTGTTACAATGCCTGAGCAGCCTTTCAGTGATTTTTTTCCTAATATCCAATATTTTTGAACATCTAAAGCTTGTTTTATCTCTGTTGAAACAGCTTGATTTATCCCTGTTGTTTGGTGAAACACTGTACTAAAAAGTAAATATCAGACAAAATAATTTTTTAATATTATAATTAATTTTTTTAAAATGCTGATTTTTCCTTTGAAAATTTGCACATTTCTTTGGAATATAACCTAAGAAGAATTCTTCTTGTCTTGTTCCTAATATAATCAGTTGCTCAGATTTTACTGGAGATTGAAACTGTATGGTACCATGTGTCTCTCTGCTCAGTAATTTTAAATAATACACATTGGGACTCTTACTATATGTTTGGGATTGATTGGTATTAGATAGTATAATTGGCTATGCAAAAGCTAACTAGCAGAAAATTATTTTCTATGTAACTATCCCTATGTAGAATTGAAAGGACTTCCCTGAGTTGGTCTGGTCAGCGTGTCCATATGTACAATTTGCTCTGGGCTGAGAGTCCTTCTTCAGGGGTATTATGTGCATGGAGAGTGCTTTGCCTGAAACTTCATCTGCGCTCAAAGACTGTTTTTTTCCCAACCTTCATATCAGAACCCAACACAGTTTCTTTAACTAGTCCCTCTGCTGCCTGTGAAGATTCTACTACTTTTTAAACAAATAACTCCATTTTTATGTAATTTCCCTTTTTGAAGCTAAGCCCAAAATTAGTGGATATTTTACTTTTTTTGCTCCTGCAAGACATTAAATCCAAATTTGTTATTGTCATTTTACAGAGTAGCTCTTTGACAGAAATATTCAGCATCAAAATCAACTCAAGGATACTAAATCCTGGTGGTTCTTTCAGAGGTTAAGTAGGTCTTCTTTTTGGGAGTTCAGACTAGTCAAAAACTTTAGCTCATGATTTTTTAGCTCAATTCTGCCTTCATTCTCTGAGCAGAATTTAAAACTTAGCAAGGGCACAGCCTTAGCTCCATAGCCAGCTCTATTATCTCCATAGAGAGGGGTTGCAAGAGCACTGTCATGAGAACAATTTTTGAATTCAGCTTGGATGCAGATTAAGAAATAGCAGCAATTCATATTGACCTGAATTTCACTAAGGGCTCCCACAGAAATTTGCTTTTGAAGTTCAGAAAACACCTGACTTGGATATCAAAATCAATCCATCATGAAAGATTTCAGGAAAGTAGAATTGGAGCTTACCCCTTAATAGCCCTGCAGAACTTACACATTACCTTACAGAGAATTCATAGGCCAAGAATTCATTCCCCAAATCTTTGTATAAATGAACATATATTTGCTTCATATGTTTAAAGAAAGCTCATCTCCCTCTTAAATAGTTTGAGGAGGTTAAGAAGTTAAAGAGGCAAAATGTGTGGGCAGCACTGGCTGGACTTACATGTCAAACTTCTGTACAATAAAATTATATTTACGTTTCCACTGAAACAGCTTTGACAAGAACTGATGAACTGTGACCTATGCTTGTGACATTAGCCTCTGTAAAATATGTAAAAGTTGGTTATTGTCGCATATATTGCATTAGGAAGATCATTGCCAGCACGTCGAGAGATGTGATCCTCTCCCTCTATTCAACCCTGATGGGGCCACATCTGGCCACACTAGAACTGTGCCCTGTTCTGGGCTTCTCAGCACAAGAGAGACATGGATCTCCTGGAGCAGGTCCAGTGGAGAGCTATTAAGCTGGTCAAAGGTCTGGAGCATAACTCTTAAGAGGAAAGGCTGAGGGAGGTGGGCCTGTTCAGCCTCAAGAAGACTCAGAGGGGTCCTCATCAGTGNACCAGTGGTCCCTTCCAGACTTACCAGTTATGTGATACACCTCATCCATGTGTGTGCCTTTACTATAATATTTTACTATACTATATATGCATGTATGTATACATTATTTTAGAATGTTAGTGTAATCATAAAAAGCGATTTGTTTTAGGAATCGCTGTTCAGAATTTTTTTTTATTACCTCTAAGATGTCATCTGTCTGACCACTAGTGTCTATATTTGCAGACATACTTCACATTTCACTTGTATATAGTTCGTTCATCAGGGTTTCTTCAACAGTTTCTGGAAGGAATCATGCAGCTCCCCACCTGCAGTCTGTTTGGGCAGCATTGTGCACACGTGCTGATCAATACAACTGCATTTTTGTCTCTTGTGTTCTTTCAAACTGTAAATACCATTGCCTAAAACTTCGCCTGTGCTCAATGCCTTGTTTTCTCAACCTTCAAATGAGAATGCAACATTTCTTTAGAAAGTAGGTAGCAGAAAAGATCCTGTGATGGGATGGGACTTCTTGCTGTCAAACAGCTGACCAAGGCTAAACTCCTATGCAGACCATTAAAAAAAATCCAAAAGTGTTTTGCTCCCAGCCAATGTGTGAGTATTACAAGGGACCCAAAGGACCTGTAAGAAATCACTGCTGCATAGTTAAGTGGGCTGCCTTTGTTTTTGGATTTAATTTACAACTCTTGCAAACTACTGTTTTCCCAGTATTGTCTCTCAGAGTGCAGAATGAACAGTACCAATCTGTATCAACACAATCAGAATAAAATAATATTAGAATTTTAAAAAGAATGTGACCACAAATGACACAGAAAATTACTCTTAAGCCACGTAAAACAATGTTGTGCAAAGTACACTAACCAAGCATATCCTAGACATAACTGAACAGTCAGCAGGTGGAAGCTCTCAACTCACTGTTCCATGGCCGTGTGCTGGTTCTCTTTCCATGCTTGGGAGAACATTGCATGGGAGATTTTGCCCTGGCTGTGTCACTGTTTGTCATGCTCAGAATACAGCCAGGGACCATCTGTTGAACAGTTACTTGCAGGGCAACATGTGGTATAACATTCAAGTCAAGCCTAAATAAAGAACTGCAATTTCTGAATTTCTTAGTTATGTTTTATTAAGTCCATCAGACCTTCAAATTGGCTGAGAGCATTTCTAACTATTTTTCTTGATTCCAGAGACATCTACTTTGCATAAGGCTTTAAATCAGAATATTAATACCTGCTTTTAAGCCAACACCCTCTTTTCTTTGGAAGGGTGTATTTCTGATATAGCAGGAGTAAACATCGATCCACAGAGAGCCTTTTTATTTCCTGTTTAAACTGTCAGTGAACAATCACGCTCCAGACTTTGAATAGCCTTATGTTTTTACAATAAATCCAGCTCCTGTGATTACAGCACCATTTCCACCTGAAACACTTAAGTGCTAAAGTACTTCCTTTCTATTGCAAATGGACTTATATTTATACAGTAAATGCCACTCCTGTTAGCATGGCATCGTCTCCACCTTAAGATTAGCACCCAACCGCTACAGCAGTTCCGTTCTGGAAATAAGAACCCAAGAACTTCTGATTCTAAATCCACAGTTAGAAACATTTCCTAGAGCGCAGCAGCAGCACGGGATGAGCTTGCTTTGCTGGAGAAATTTTTGTACGGGAATAATGCGACAGTCGCTTCGCACCTTCCCCCGTCCCGAGCTTTTCCCGAGGGGCGTAGCAGCCTCTCCTCTGCGCAGTAAGTGGAGGAGGTGGGGAGGACGCACTCAAGAGAGAACATCTGCGCTCTGCCGGCCCAGCGGAACGCTGTAGCGCAGGGCGGCTGGGAAGCACACCATCAGTGAGGCTGGAGAAAACCTCTGGGATCGTCAATTCCACCTGTGGCCGAACACCACCCTGTCAACCAGACCACGGTACCAAGTGCCACATCCAGTGTTTCCTTAAACACCTCCAGGAGTGGTGGAGGCAGTCCATCCCAGTGTCTCATCACCTTTTCTGTGAGAAACTTCCTCCTAATGTCCAACCTACACCTCCCCTGGCGCAGCTTCAGGCTATTTCCTCTCACGATGGCTTAGGAGTATGTAGTCTTGAATGAAGCGAGCTGCGTTCGCGGGCGCAGGGCCGGGCGGCGGGGGGTGGCAGGGACAGGGACACGGGCAGAGCCAGGGGCATGGACAAGGGCAGGGATAGGGATACGGACAGGGACAGGGACACCGACGGGGGCAGGAGCAGAGGCGGCGGCGGAAGTGGCGGCCACCGCCCCCCCGCGCACGTCACGGCGCGGCGCAGGCGCCTGGCGGGGTTGCCGTGGCTCCGTCTCCCTTCGGCCGCCTCCCTCCTTCCCTCCTTCCCTCCTTCCCTCCTTCCCTCCCTCCGTCCCTCCCTCCGGCCGCCGGGCCGCGGCTCCTCCCTGCACCACCTTTGGCCGAGTCGCGGGAGTGCGCAGACGGCACAGCTCCTCGGCGGCAGCGGCTTCATCCGCGCCGAGCATCAGTCGGGAAGGCGCGTCCTCCTCCCCTTCCTCATCCTCTCGCTGCCCCCGCGGCCATGGAGCTGCCCGAGAGCCAGTGCAAGAAAGTCAAGCTGAGCAACAGGGTGCCGAGCTGGGTGAGCGGGCGGGCGNGGGATGCGGGCCGGGGGCGCGGCCGTGCGAGCCCCGAGGGCAGCGCGGCCGGGGAGCCCCGCGGGGCGGCCCTGGGAAGGGCAGGAAGCCCCTCCGGAGAGGACCCGGCGTCTGGAGGTTTCATCCCTGCCTCTTCTGCCGTGAGCCCCCGGCTTCCAGCGTTCTGGAAGAAGGAAGAGTTAAGAACGCGATGTACAATGTGGCCATTCATAAAACTGGGTTGGCCAAAGACTGGGGTTCTTTGTATGGTGGGTGTTATGTGGAAAACTGTCGAGACAGGGCTTAAAAAAATCTAACCAAAGCCTTCATTCTTGTTCATAAAGATGGGGGAAGATCGGTTTACAGCAAAGACCAAAATGCAGCTATTTAGAAGAGACACTGCAGGCCTTTGAGAACATTTGATACCTCTGATGATGCAAGACGAGTGAAAAAAAATTGAAAAAGAAAGTATGATTTCTTTCAATCAATGCTGAGTTGAAACAAGCGAAACATAAGATCCAGAAAATATTTGATATGAATGTAAGAGTGTAAATCAGTCTTTGAAGTCTTGCTGTGAGTAGTGCAGGCCACAGCTTTCCTGATAAAAGCAGCTGTTGCCTGAAAAATGGGGAAGTTGGTATCATGCTGTTCGGTAGATGTTGTGCCTGTCCAAACCTCTTCCACTGTGTACAAGCTCAAACTTGCTTACATTAGAGGGTAATCGGTAAGTTACATTCTTTCAATTTCCACTAGGAAAAAGCAAAATCAGATATTTAGCAGATAGTGAACTAGAAAATGTCTGGGTGGGGTTAACAAAGTGTATGCAAAAGTTACTCTGTATCATTTCTTTAGTACTTAGCAAAGCCGAGATGGATTTGTCCAAACCAGAGAAATTCCTTAGCAGACATTAAGTGTTTGCTGAGTTCGGTTGCAGTTGGCAGCCCCCTCTATGCTACGTGGCAAACAGAGGAAGTCTTCTGCTTCTTCCTTTTTCTTCAGAAGACCTCAACTGAAATGCTCTTTATAAACCAATAAGCTTCATGAGCAATAAAAATGCTGCTGATTCACACTCTCCACAGGCAAATGTTCTGGCACTTCTGGCTCTGCATCTGTTCAGCTGAGAGCAAAGTCAAACCAACTTACCCTGAAGGAATTGGCAGCCCCTAGGAGAGTAGGCAGAGCCCTGTCTTTCAGAATTTCTCTGTGCTTCCAGTGCTATTCAAAATACACCTCTGCCTGTGGAAATGCCCTTGCCATGCCCACCTCTGAGCACAGCAAACTCCCCAGTCACAGAGCACAGCACAGCCAAAGACACTGCCATTACACTGGCTTGATAGGAAGACCTGTGGAGCACTTTCTTTAGAGTGGCTCGGATTCCTAACATGACTGAGCTGTTGCGTCAGTTTGCAGGTGATTCCGAATGAAAACTTGCTCCAATTCTTGTTTCTGAGAGCATATTCAGTGGAGTAATTTTGGTCTGGCTTCGTTTTTTATCCATCCCCTCTGATGCCGGCCAGTGAGTCCCCTCCAGCGCTGGTCAATGAGCTGTCTCTGCCTTTTGTCATGCTGATACTGCAATAGGTGGCAAGCGAAGACACACTCCTTAATAATATCTTCAGAACTGTGTTGCTTGTATCCACAGTACTGGAGAAGATTCTGGGTGATTTCTGCTGCTGTGACCTTTCGAACTGTCCCAGCTTGTGAGCACCTGGCAAAGGGGAGCTCGTCTGTGTCAGTGGCAGGAGAGCATGCATTTGGCAGCTCGGGTGGTGCTTCATGCAGAGGTGTTTAAGTGCCTTATTGGTATCACTGTGGCAAACTGCTTTCTGGTGGGCAATTGTAAAGATCCAAGTAAGAATTCTTGTTGTAGGTGGGAGAAAATGTAATGCTGTAGGCTGTGGCAGAATATGGATCGGGGAATTGTTAAGTTTTTAAAAGACTAAAAGATATAATTTCTGGGCTTGCCCTTCCTTCCCAAGCACAATTGTGCAAATCAAAGCACAGATTTTCAAACCAGAATTTGAGAAAGTAGCTAATGGAAGGTATTCCTGAGAGATCTTTTGGTCCTGAAATCTCATATAAATATGTGGGTATAACCTCCGTGATAGCTGAGTTTTTGTGTTGGAACCATGTCTGGTTTCTCTGATTGTGTTTGTATGTAGCCAAAAAAAAATGGGCACGGTTCCACGTGCTTGAGTTGCTGTTTGGCTATTGAGCAGAACACTTTGCAGGGAAAAAAAGAAAACTGTCATTTGGTTATCAGTGCTGACTAATAAATGTCATAAACATGTGTTCTTATCAGGGTATCTCTGGTTTATAAGAGGCGCACGGTGAGCAAGTTAATGACTTAAAGAACATCTGTTACAACTGGGAAATGAGAAAGGCATTGAAAGTAAGACTGCAATTCAGAGGGGAGGCTGCATGTGTTGCTTTTGCTAGCTTGTGGGAGTTCTTAGCTTGGGGAATCAACACTATTATGTTAGAGCAGAAGGATATGGAATTAGTCACAGTTTCTTCGGGATATATGGTCTGTATGGAAACCATTTCTATTGTTTTCTGATACTTCCAGCTTCAAGCTGTCCCAAGTTGGTGCTGCAGCCTGGGGAGTCTCAGATTGCCATGTAAAAATTTGCTTCCTTCCCCAGAGGTCTTGCTTTGTGGAAGCTTAAAATTTGATACTGTTTGTAGAAGTACAATATTTCGTTGTTGCTTGGAAGTAATGAAAAATACATTCAGCTTTTGCCAGTGTATATGCCATCTGTCTGTTAACCATAAAACAATTAAGCAATAATCTCTTCTTTTGGCTGTCTTTTGATCTTGGCATTGCAACTTGGGTTTGCTTTCCGTTGTCTGGATGCCTGTCTGTGGTTTTCCATCAAAGGTGTTTGGCACTGATAGTCTGATTTGGCTTTGGCAATAGAAAAATTAGAGATGTAACTGGGCAAAACACCAAGAAAAATAAGAAAAAAAATGGGTCATCTCATGAAGTCTGTGCATAGAGAAGTTGACAGAGTTAGTATTTCCTTTTGGCTCCTATCATCTTTCTTTCTTTTGTTCCTGTGGTTCCTAGATGCCTGTAGTCATTAATTTCCTTGGTCAACTACCTGCAAAGCTGAAATTCACCTTCATGCCAGACAAAGTAAACAGCAGAGTTATCCTTCCTTCTTTATCATTGCAGCTCTCCAGTGCACATCTATGAAAGGATTTCTTTAGTACCCCTTTTTTTATTTCAATACAAAGGTTTTTGCCTCTTATAGCAATTTTGATTTCATGTGAGAAACGAACCAGCCTAGTGGGGGAGAAGAAAGGAAGGATATGTCAGCATTCTCAGCTGACATTACAGCTGTAATGAAACACAGTGGACTGAAGCACTATTTCTGTTTAATGCGGTGAAGTAGGAGGGAAAATATTAAGATGCAGTGTTTGTCTACATAATGCAAAAGCAGTGTGTTGCAGGGTGGAAGACACATTTTTGTGAGTATATCAGAGTGGAAATATCCAGTGGTTGTGAAAAAAGCAGTTAAACCTTGATGATTAATGCCCTTTTTTTCATTAGCCCCTTTACAAAAATGTAGTGTGTCCTTTCAGCAGTGACTACTATAGTGACTATTACTATAAGCCTCATGTAATGAGGCTTAGAATTTTGAAATAGCTTTTTCAAAGGGTACTTGCTGATCACATTAAGTTTTTCTATTGCATGTTTTCTTCTTCTTCTTACTTCTTATTTCTCTTCGTTTCTTTTAACATTGCTGATATAGATCTCCGAGGTGAGCGATGCTTTGATATAGTGTAAAAAGAAATGACTATTCTTTATGTCTGATATCATTTTGGATGGCCATTTAATTTCAGCAGTTGATAGTCATCAAGTTTGATGTACAAGAATTTGAAGACTGGCTAAATAATTTAAGAGCACAAACAATACGTGCCAGTGAGTATTTTTTTTTGTGCCACATCAATATTTGTAGTAAGTGTGTATGTCAGGGATAGTAATTAAAAACCTGGGTGGTCGAAGATCCAACGTTCAGCTTGTTCAGCTTTTTATGCTCAGTGGTGTGGGCAAATCATATGGAAGCAAATTATTTAATAGGAAAGTGGACATAATTAGGGAGCTACTTTTTTTTTTTTTAAATTATTATTTTTCAGCAACAGAGAATGGCTTGCTAAATTATTAACTTTTTAGAGCACCTCTATAAGAAGTGGTTTTCTATCGGAAGATAAGGGGTATTTGGGTACTGCTTTGCCCAGGATTAGTACTGAGCTGCCTTGTTGGTGTGCCTGCACACAGATACAAAAGGTGGGGCAGCTGGTGACCAGCAGGTGTGTTTTTGGGTGCATGCACACTCTTTGGGCACTTTAACCTTTAGTCCTAGGTACCTGCTTCTGAAGTACAGGTGAATTATTGTCCCTCTGCTCAGCTTGCCGGCTGCTCCACTGCGCTTGTGTGCCTTGTCCTCTAGCAAGGCCTTCTCCTTGCTGTGATTTCTCATCTCTGCTAAGTAGGTATTAATACATGTTTTTTCACAGAAGTTGTGGTTTTTTCATCATTTTAAAAATCCCTCTGGCCTGCTTCCTCAGGGTTTCATGTGTTTTGTAAACCTAGTATAATACCCTAATTAGTTTCATTGCTGCTTTCCTAGTTCTGGAAAAGAGAGGAAACTGATATAACTTATGGAATATGGACTGGAAGAGGTCTCCTTGGATGAAACATTTGACCTCCAATGTACGAGTCTGATAATAGACTCGTTGCCAGGGATCAAAAGCAAAGCATGTGTGGGTTTATGTCTTAATGTAAGAGAGCTTACTGAGACAGTGGCATGGGATTTGTGCTTTGAGACTGCTGTTTATCCAGTGCCTGGTACAATACAGTACAAATGCAATTAATGAGGGAGAATGTAGCTATTACTGCATTAGTTTGAATGGCTGTGTACATTCATTGTGCACTATATATCTTTTAATTGAAGCACTTCAATTATTTTTGTTGGTTTTTATTCCACAATTTCTACATTTGCTCACTGAGATCTCCAATTTTACGTAGTGCAAAATTGTTCCTACTATAAGAAGAAAGACTTTGATTTTTTGACTTTTGGTTTTAGTCAGCTGTATTGCAATGGCTTTGTGCACAAAACAGCTTTGTTTTAGGAGATAAATTATTTGAAGGTAACATGATCAGCAAAGATAACTTCATTTTGTGTGGTTATAACCTGTTTGCAGGTTGTGGTTTCTTCCAGGTTGGCATTTAGCCTTCATTTCATTTTAGTTGCTGGACTATCACCACTGAATTACAGAGTTATTGTATTTAAAACCTGAATGTAAGTTCTTACCTTGAATTTCTGATTGTATTAACTATTAGCCTAGCTGTGTGTAGAAGTGGGGACATACAATCACAAAAATTCATGGTTTCCGAATAAGCTGTAGGTAATAAACCTTTGAATAGAAGAATGATGTAGCAGCAGTCCTTGAAGCTACAAGTAGATACCATATTTTTGTTAATTCTACTTTGTGGTGTCTCTGTCTGAAACTATGAACAGCTCTCTGCTAGTACTCCATGGAGGAATATAGTCCCTACTTTCTTTTATATTAAATATACTGCATGTTTTCTTTTTCAACTGGCACTGATACAGTGATGAAAGAGAAGATAGTGCAATATGTTTGCGAGCAAGGGAAGCCCAAGCAGCATTACAGATACCACTAATCCCTCTCATCCCTTACCCCCCCATCTTTTTTTAAAGTCTTCTCTTTTGTTTGATTGTTTATGCATGGTCTGGCAATCTAAGGTCTTGATCTTTTACAAACAGTGTTCATATAACTAGATACCATTAAAGTCTAAGACGATGCCAAGGCTGATCTTCCTGTGGGCTCTCTCACTTTAGATTGTGAAATGTGTTGGACAGCAGGGTCATCTTACTGAATGTATTTGTATAGCAGGTTATTATTGTGAATAGTTTTGAGAAACTCAGTAACCAGCTTTATTTTAATTAAAATCACATGAAAAAAAATCCCATCTTTTAAAATAAATTCTTTAAAAAGTTCCTTGAAATAGTACTTTCTTTAAACATTTAGAATCTATGATAACTATCTCTTGTCTGGAGACTGATGATACCATACATAAAGGCACTTGCCTAGCTGAAATTTGGAAAAGACGTGCATAGTTTGCAATGAAAAGGCCTCTTAGGAATTAAAAATGAGCCAAAGAGCTGGTGCCACCAAATTTGTCAGGCATGGTTTGCCCTTAGTGAAGCCAGGTTGGCTATCACAAATCACCTCCTCATTTTCTTTGTGTCGTAGTTTCCAAGAGCTTCTGCTCCATAATCTTGGAGAGCGGAGAAGTGAGACTGGTTTCCCCTCTTCCAGGTCTTCCTTATTTTCCTTTTTAAAAAATGGGCTTATGTTCTTCCGTTTCTAATATCATCAGACGGCAGAATGGTTTTACTTCCATTTTTCTGTCTCCACATCTTTCTTTGGGCCTGTGAATGAATTTGTTTGCTTTGCCAACTCACCCTTTGTCAAAGACTTGATCGACTTCTTCTTTTACAGGGAATGCAAAGGGCAACCAATGTTACCTACCAAGCTCATCATGTCAGCAGGAGTAAGAGAGGCCAAGTGGTAGGAACAAGAAGTGGTTTTCGTGGATGCACAGTCTGGTTAACAGGTACAGCCATGGGTTTCTGAGGATCCTTTTGTTTCAGTTACTCCTTTGAAAAGCTACTTAGCTGTAGCTCTTTTTTGCATGCAAAGCTGAATGTTTGTGAAATCTAAAACCTTGAAGCAATTTTATTACTATTTTTAGGTAGACCAGCAGGAAATTGCTTTGGGACAAATAGTAACTTGAGAATGTATTTTGTTCAGTGCTCCGGCGGGGTTGTTTTTCTGCTACTGTCTGCTACTTTATGCTGGTTGAGTTTTGGAACGTATAGGGCTTTTTGTTTTCTTTGTGTGTGTTGCTTTTTTTTTTCCTTTCTCTTTGTTTTAACCAGTTCTGTCTCTTTGTACCATCCATTTTATCTATTTAGAAATGAAATGCAACTTTTTTTTTTGTAAGAGTCTGTACTTCTGGATCTTTTCTGTAAAAGCCTCTTCTCTTTGGGTTGTTCTTGTCTCCGTGGTTTGAAATAACATTTCAACATAAACCTGTGCCGTTGGACAGCAATCTTGTGTTTAGGCAATGCATACTGGCAGTTATTTTTGAAATCAGCTTTGTGGGGCTCTTTTTGTAAATAGAGGCGGTAAACACATTCTGGAAGACATTTTTTGTTTTGTAACAGTAAGGGAATTTTTTTGTTTTGTCTTTCAAAGTTTTTAGAAGGTTTAAAATATTTCCTGTAAAGATCTTTTTCTAGTTAAAACTGGTAATGAAAAAAAATATAGCAAAATGTGTAATTTAATTGGTTTGTAAACCGTTTAGAACTCTGTTGCATTGCAACATAAAAGATCTTCACAGAGTATTAGAGAAACTTACTACATTAAGTAAAACTGGTTTCCACTAGTGTTAGTAAACGTGTGTGAAATGTAAAGCAGTCATTGATAACAAACTGCTGAGAGCCATTCCAAGCAGATTTGATACAGTGGCTTGCTGTCATGTGTTTCTTCGGGAAAAGAATGGAGCCCTTTCTCTCCCTGTTTCCATCACATAGCTCCAGCCTCTCCCTCAATGCTTGAATAATCTGATGGGCTGCCTGTCTGTTTCTTCTGGTAATTCATTAATCTAATTTTGAAAAAGGTAATGATAAAAATGTTTTCTCAGTTATCTACATGGCAACATTTTCCAGTCAATGTTCTTTTTAAACAAATGTAATCTTAATGCCCAATTTCCTTTTTTTCAGGAAGGAGGGTGGTGGTAAGATATCAAGAATGTGTGTGGGAAGCTAGGTTATTGAAGATGTTTGAGCAGTAATATGAAAGGGTGAAAAGGACCGTAGGCATTGAAGTAAGCAATATTAACCATTCTAGAACTGTGCAGACATGAGTTTCAGAATTCTGATAGGTATTAGAATAAAAGCTGAAATATTGGTGCACTCCAAGATTCTCTCACTTTGTCAGCACTCATGGAGTGTATGGAAAAGTCTTTCAGGGATCGCTTTTCATTTTTCAAGGTAACCTTTATTTGAGAGCTCTACTTCAGTGGATGTTGAGTCAGAAGGTCCTAGTAAAGAAAACTGAGGATTGTAGCAAAAAATATGGAAAAACATTGCTTTCATGTGTAAAATAAGATGCAATTTTTAGATTGTAAGTTATTTTAAAGACTTGTCAGCTTGAAGACTGTTTTTAAATTCATTAATGTATAACCTTAACTTTTGCAATTCATTACATGTTGGAGACCAAATGATGTGTGAAAAGCTAGAGCGTTTGAGCGAATAGCAAGCTAGATGTGGGGACAGAAACAGCAAGTCAAAGACTGCATCAGTGAGAAGTAAATGATGAAGTTGCTGAAATCTTATTTTGGACTGTCGTGCCTATTTCCTATGATGGGAGTGTATTTAAATTCTGCCAAAAGAAGACTGTTCTGTTTCCTGCCTTGTGTCCCTTCTCTTGCCTTGCACACACTGTACTGCTTGCCCAGCTCAACACCGAGCTGATTCAGCTTGGGAAATCATCAGTGAACTTACCACAGCCTCCTCCCACACACACAAAAGGGAGAAAAAGGAAAAGGGAAAAAAACCCGTGGTGGGGGGGTTTGAGGGGTGGGCTGAGATAGCAAACTGAATTGGGTAATGGGCACCAGAGGAAGCAATGCAGTGACTCCCTTTCTTTAAGTTACCCTAAACACCCTAAGCTGTCAAGCTTTCCTTTGCACTTTGTGTTTTCTTAGGACACTCTTCTTAGCGTGGTTGCAATCCTTTGCCATAGATGTCTTGGAAGTAACACCAAGCTGCTGTTTTGTGTCATTTTTTGTTTTTCTCCTTTCTTTGAAAGTTAGAATAAATCTTAATCACCACTAATAAAAACATTTTTCTTCACCCAGTAGTGCTACTTTTTTTATACTACCATTACCCTTCTTTATTTTTTTTTCTCACTCAATGGGTAAATGTCATCTTATGAAGATCTGAGTTTGTGTTCCATTTACGAATTGACTTCTTGGTATAAGCAGAAGCATGTGCTCCAGATAAATTGAAATCTAGTCTGGAAAATGTATTTAAATAGATTTCCAAATGAAAGTGAACAGTGGAATTTTTAGGGCCAGGAAAGCTTTGTTGCCAGAGATTCTAAATTAGACCAGAGTTTGATAGTACAATTTTCTTTTCTTGTTGCTAACACGTGCCAGTTAGTGGAGCATCGCTGCTGTGTGTGAGTCTTGAGTGAGTCAGTGGTGTCTAATTCAGTACTGTTATTCTGCAAGGAGTAAGATCAGAGTGTGAGTTTGGCCTGATCCCATTTTTTTTGTTGACTGAAATTCACTTCAGTGTGAGATCTTCTTCTCATATAAATGTAACATCTGAACGGTGTTTGGTTTCTGAGTTGTTTGCTCAGCTAGTAATAATTGCCAGCAGCACCAGGGAAAGTGCATCATCTTTGTAAACAGCAGCAGAGCTCAAGGCCAAACTCTTACCTGCTTCAAATTGCACACTTAACTTTTACCTTACTCTCTCTTTACCTATTGTCTGTGTAAAAGCTACTTGGCTTTTATTCCAGTTAAGCTTATCCAAAAGGCATTGTTGCTGATGCCTGTCGCTTTGGGATTTTCATAATACACAGGTACTACAACTTGCCTTAACATGTTTCTATGGTTATATATTTATATTATTATTGAATATTTTAGGTTTATCTGGTGCTGGGAAGACTACAGTAAGCATGGCACTGGAGGAGTATTTAGTATGCCATGGTATTCCATGCTACACATTGGATGGTGACAATATTCGCCAAGGCCTTAATAAGAATCTGGGTTTCACACCAGAAGATAGAGAAGAAAACGTGCGTCGTATTGCTGAAGTTGCTAAATTGTTTGCAGATGCTGGTTTGGTGTGCATTACTAGTTTCATCTCTCCATATGCTCAGGTAAGTGTGAAAAACCTCTGGATGAAATGTAGGGAAAGTGCAAAATGTCACTCAGAATTCTAGTTACAGAAGTCCCTTTCTGAACTTAGCCAGAATCAAATACTTACTTGGTTTTTTTGGTGACATTTGTGCTTTATGGAGGTGATTAATCAAACCAGAAATATTAATCCTAAATATAAAATGTTTACATTAGTTCTATAACTGGAACTATCCTTCAGTCCATTAGACAGAATTATTACTCTAGTATTACAAACAAACTCAAATGATGTTCCAGGAAAGACTCTTAAAATTGCAATATTTTGTTTGATCCATGTAGATTCCAGTACTTTATAAATATGAAGACTAGGTGTACACTTAACCTGAAGACTCAGTTAAATTGCTTTTAAAAGCAGTTTTTTCTATGGTGAATGAATGGTGAGGGCTTTATTTTTACCAAGTAGCTTAAGGGAAAAATGTTTTAATTGCCTGTAGGTTCTGTTTACTTTATTTCGTGTTGCGTATACAACATGACATTATATAATACTGAAAATTAATGTAAATCCACGTTCACATTGCTTTGTGAAGACTGTTTTCATCTGTGCATGAGAACCTTAAGGGGGGAGACAAAAAGGATGTGGGAACACCCAAGTATCTTGAAGAATGACCTAGGGGCTTTAAGCTTAGGTGTTTCATGGCATGAGAATGTGTTATTTCTTTGCTGAGAGTGGTACAAACAGTTCTTCTGATAGTAATTTGGGGAACTCAAACCCTACAGTAAAACAGAAGTCTCTAGATATAAGGAAAATAACTAATAAAATAAACAATATTTAGTGGATTTTGGAAGGCATTTTTTTTTCTCTGAATGGAAGTCACCAGTATTGTTCCAATGCTTGGCAGGCCATAAAAATAATACAATACAATAAAATAATACAAACAATACAATATTTTGACTACGCAAGTCTTGTCACATTAAGGAATGTAGGGAAAACTGGTGCTCAGGAGAGAAGAGTGGTTATATCAGGAGCAGCAAGTAGCACCTCCTACTGGCTGTACTCGGCTAGGCAGATGTAATTCCTCAGACGTATAGGTGTAGAAAATCCTGCATTCTATTAGCTGGGTTTGGTGGTGTTTTTTTCTAATAAATCAAGTTTAATGTAAAATATCTCGCATCTTCCTGTCAGCTTTTACCATGTGATGTGCTGTAGCCAAGGTGATGTGGCTTGCAGGGCATCAGTTAATCAAATCACATTTCTTTTTTCAAAGTTTGAAAGCTTGTTTATATTGTGCTGTCAGCTTCATGAACTTCAAAGGCAAAAAACAGTAATAATATGTGGGGGCAATCTTTTGGGATTTTTCTTCTGTTTTCTTTCAGGATCGTAATAACGCCAGACGAATTCATGAAGGGGCAAGTCTGCCTTTTTTTGAAGTATTTGTGGATGCTCCATTGCATGTCTGTGAGCAGAGAGATGTTAAAGGACTCTATAAGAAAGCCAGGGCTGGAGAAATTAAAGGTGAACCTAGATGTAATCACATCCTTTCTGCATAAGTGAAACATTGGTGTAATTTGACTCTGTGTAAGTGAAGGTGCTCAAGTCTGAGTGTAACACCCTTAAAAAGAGCATGGATTCAGGACAGGACTGAGAAGAAAATTGAAATTAAATTCTAACTCATGGAACTGACTAGTTAAATGTGTAGGACAGTAAAAGGGTAAAAGTGGCTAACCTCACACAGAAAAAACCTTGAGCACATTAAAGGTTGTCATGGAAACCATGTAATGATTGAGGATTAGCCTGTCTCCAGTGTGTGTCCACTGACTAGTTAAAAAAGAGCCTGATTCTTTCTAGAGTCTTTAAAGAACTGCATTAATAAAAGTTGCTAGTTTCTTCCAAAAAGTAAAGCATGGTCACTGTCTACCTGTAAAGACCATTAAGAACACTTCTGAAGATACTAACTTTTACTTTTAAATCAGTGTTCTATTCTAGTGCCCATGAACATTATTTCCTATTCCCAGCCTCAGGTCAAGATTTAAGTAACCTGCAATAAAAAAAGCTTAACTATGCAATCATTCATTGCAAGTATTGTTTCAAGTGCTGCTTTGCTCTGTGTTACATTATAGTTTGCAGAGGCTGATGATAGGTAGCTCTGTATTTAGTAGCGAAGCAGTTTTAAAAGTGGTCACTTTTTGGGGGGTGGAGTTTGCAGGTGCCTAATGAATTCACTTTAATCAAAAGCGATATAAAGTTCAAGAAACCTGAGACATTCCGTATGGGTGGTTGCTTGATACTTCTAGTACTACAGAATATATCGTGTGAACACCAGGAATAAATAAAGTTGAGCTAAGATTTGTTCAAAATCAAAGCAAGACAGTTTGAGCTGACACGACACAAAGATACAGTTCTGTGCAGAATCCTTATTTGTGCCATAGAGCATCCCTAATATTTTGTTAATTTTACAAGCCCCGTAATGGAATTGTGTTCCAATAGAAGTGGTAGTGAAGTAAGCAGTGCCTGAGCAAAGTACAAGTGGGTGTAGCAGTGGCTGTGTCTTATGACCTATCGGATATAGGAATGATGAGAATTAAACAAACTTGCCAGTTCAAAAGGAGTGTCAGCAACTGTTATCTTCTTTTTCTCTGGCAATGGTAATGGGATACTTTCTTTGCCTCCTGTTCCCACTCCTCCAATAATCAGATCCTTCTAAAGTGTACAGGTTTTGGGAAAGGTACCAGCCTTTCTTTATCACATGGGGTACTGCACTAATTGATATTTTTCTTAGATGAGGGACTAGACTACCAATTTTGAGGGTATTTAAATCCAAAGTGAAAAACAGGAGTTCTAAAGTTTGCATTTGCACTAGTGGAAGATGCAGGTGTTGAGTTTCCAGCTGATATTCCTGACACAGATCTGACTTGTAGTGCTTATACTCGTTGCCTTCAGGCTTGATTTTTCCTCCTTGTTTATGCGTGGGTGGTTAGAATCTCCACGATTTCAAAGCAGGTTGCAAGCTAAGTAGGCCAGAACAAGTGTCACTGGTAGCTTGTACAGTCTGTGACAGCTATTATAACTATAATAAACACACTCATCAATCTTACATTAGCAGCTGTCTTGAGAAGAGTATGTTAGCTAACCTAATGTAATAGGTGTTGAAATTCCTTACTTCAGAGTACTGCTTGGTGGTATGAGTATAAATGTATGTATATGCTGGATGTTCATCATATTTTTTCATCTTTTATTTATTTTTTTTTAAGAGCAACAGTCAGCTGATAATGAAGGACAGTGTATGGATGACTAACTCTTGGTTGATGTCTTCTGCCAGTGCTCTTTTCTTTAGTGACAGTAAAAATCAAATAGCTTCACCAACAAAAAAGTGCTATGTGTGTACTGCAGAATGCTGAAGTTTGGTGTGTATGATAGTATGATTAGCAAAGAGTCTGATAAAGAAAAAACCTGCAATTTCCCTAAGAAATCCCATATTAAGGAAGCTAAAACTACGTGTTCCTGTCTGTTGTGTTGGTTTATATATAGAAAACTGTCTGTGAACAGTGTTAAAATGGAGTCATCTTTTGGAAGAGGTCACCTAATATTTTTGTCTTATGTTCTGTAGGTTTTACTGGGATTGACTCTGAGTATGAAAAACCAGAAGCCCCAGAGCTTGTGCTGAAAACTGATTCCTGTGATGTGAATGATTGCATACAACAAGTTGTGGAACTTCTTCAAGAGAGGGTGAGCAGAAATGGAGACATCTTAGAAACTTTTTCCCTGAGTATTTGTACCTGCAATCTGAATGCAAGTGCTGGGAAAAACAAAGACAGTTTTTGAGAGTTAAAGGCTTATGCATCTTTCAATTCAAACTTTTAAATCTGTCCTATTCTGTGTTTCCTTTTTAAACCTAAACATTGCACAACACTGATCTCCGAGTGAAATAAGATTTGGACAAGTGGAAAATTAATTTATATCAGTAACTGGAAGGGAGAGAAGGCTGTCTCAGTTGTTACAGAACCAACAGGGAATGCTGATTTAAAAATGCTAGCAACCAATTTTAAAGAGTCTGAATTTTTTACATTGTCTCTATAGTGTACAAATTAATATATACTGCAGATGTGAAGAGGCAGGGGTGCACTTACACATCATTTGATCTCACTTAAATAGAGGCTGCTGTGCTTGTGTCTGCTTTCCCTTGTTTCCACTGTTTTTCTTGCACTAGTAAAAGTGGTCCTGCAATTGTGTAATGACCAGCTCGGGAAGCTGATCTTCTTGGCATGGCTGAGTTGAGTTTATGGTTCATAGCTTCTGAAAAGGTAGGTCTCTTTCCCTGTTCATGCCTGTAATCTACACCACCCCTTTTGAAGTCTCTGGGCCTTCTCCTGTTGCCTGATAAGTGGATTCGGCTCATTACCCAACCTGAAAAACCCCATCCCCAACAAACCCCATATGGAAAACAAAACAAACAGACAAAAAACCCTCAAACCTGACACTAATAATGAAGGCAGCCAAGAGATGGCTTTATCCTCTTGAAGCCATACCCCTATAATTTGCTAATCCTCATGTAGAAGAAATGTGTTTCCTTACATTCTTATCTGTAGTCAGTGGGTAGTGGATGACATTCCAGACAACTATTTTTTTTAAATTGAGATACTCTTGCAGACAATTACTCATGCTTTTTTATGTGAGTTGGATGTTCTGGAAATTTAAGGTATAGACAGTAGTTTGAGTAAAGCTCCACCAAGTGTTGAAGTTGGTACAAGCAGAAGATCTCGTCATGTAGTCAGCACAAGTTAATTTTAGCCCTCTGTGTAAGTACAGCTCTGGAGAGATTTAGTGTTTTGTATTGAAATTTTCAAGAAAACTCCTCATGGATGACTGTTGCTCAGGGTTGCTCAGGAGGTAAGACAGGGCAGAAAACCATAAGAGAATTCGAGATTTTTGCCCAAATCCCCATATGAATAATTTTTTGGAAGAAAAAATGAGAGCTGTGTAGGAGTCCTGCCTATGAGAGGTGGCAGTTCCTGACTGTGGGGGCCCTGTGCCTCCTGCTCAGAACAATTCAATGTGTTTCAGAGTTACAGGAACCAATGTCACATGTGCCAAGATAGTGATCCCTGAAGTCTTGCATTGGTACACAGTGCTAACTGCTGGCTCCTAGCCCAGTCAGCTTTGTTTAAGGCACATTTAGCACTTTTTTCCTTTTCGTTGAAGATAACAGTATCATAAATGGCAAGATATCTTAGTGGTTGCTTAGATCAATGAGAGGCAATGAAATCAAGGCAAGGCTAAACAGGCACATCTTGTTTTTAGACCATATTAATGCAGTGCTATCTTGAGAATATAATTTCTGTACATTTCCTGTAGTTTGAACAAAAAGGCTTTTAAGAAGACTGAAGAAGGATTTTTTATAAGGGCATTTAGGGATAGGACAAGGCTTTAAACTGACAGATGGTAATTTAGATTAGATATTAGGAAGAAATTCATTACTGTGAGCCTGGTGAGACGCTGGAACAGGTTGCCCAGAGAAGCTGTGGATGCACCACCCTTGGAGGTGTTGAAAGCCAAGTTGGATGGGGCTTTGAGCATCCTGCTCTAGTGGAAGGTGTCCCTGCCCATGGCAGTGGGGGTGGAACTAGATGATCTTTAAGATCCCTGGCAACCACAACCATTCTGTGCTTCTATAATTCTATGAAATAAATTTTTCAGCATTGTAAAAACATTTGTCAACATTATGAAAACATGTGCATGTGCTCCGGAGAAGACTATCTGCATGCTCTACTGTAAATAACCAGAGCATAGCCAGAAGCTCAAGAGAAGCAATTTTGCAATTTTATGTGGCACTTTTAAGACCTTGTCTGGATACCTTGTCCAGGTTTGTGGCCTTCTCCTTCACCCAGAGGAAAACAGACATTGATGTTCTTCTGTGAGCTGAGCAGAAGGTCACCAGGATGGTCAGAGGCTGGAGTGCATCACTGCACAAGGAACGGCTGAGGGGAAGTGGATTTGTTCAGCCTGAGGAAGAGAAGGCTAAAGGAGCTCTTATTGCAGTTTCTATCATCCAAGTGGGAGGGTATAGGGAAGACTGATGAAGACTTGTCTTAGAGGTGCACAAGGGTAGGATGAGGAGCAGCACACGAGATGAAATACGGGAGATTAAAACTAGACATAGGGAAAAAAAACCTTTCGCTATAAACATGATCAATTATTAGAACAAGTTGCTTTGAGTGCTTGTGGATGCTCTGTCCTTAGAGATATTAAATGCTTGATTGGCCAAGGTCCTGAGCAGCCTGCTGTAGTGGGACCAGTTTTGAGCAGGAGGCTGGACTAGATGATCTCCAGAGGCAATCAGCATCAGCAAAGAACTCACCACCCCAGTATGTGGAGGCACATTCTCACAAAGCATTTAGTTTATTATTTTATTATTTTGCCATTTTTATATGAATGCATTGAGAAATAATAAATATTGAGGAATATTCTATAGTTTGTCCTTTGGTAGAATTAAGCTTTTAGTAAAATTTATGCCTTAGAATGGTCACTAGATGGCTTGCTAGGCTAGCTCTTTCCTAATTCCTAAAATTCATGCAGTTTAAAGATGCATGGATTCCTTTTGTTGCTCATTTTCTTGTTTTTTTTTTTTTAAATCTGAGTTGTTGTTTTAAGTACCACTTTCGTGTGTGCAAGGGAGTCTAGGTTTACTAATCCTAGAAGTTCTCTAAATGTCAGACTCAGTTGCTAGAACTGTCTTCAAGCTGTTTACATTTGTATAATGAAGTAGGTTGTTGACAGAAACTGCATTGTGAAACCTTTGTTTTGCCCGTTAGTGGGACACTAAAACCAGGATAATACTTGAAGAGATCTTTTTAATAGGCATGTTTATTTTAAGCCACTGATGGTTTGTAAAATTAGGGCATCCTAGCCTGGTAATGAGCTAGGGTCTGGAGGGAAATCTGTGAAGCAGCGTTATGTGCACTCCATCATTATAGTGTTCCTTACAGGAGGCAGTACCTTTGTTTGATTCTGGGCTTGTTGCTGTGGCACGAGTCTGCTGCAGCTCTCCTGGGCTGTAATGCTGCTGCTCATGCAGAGAAAACAAAAGCCAGGTTTTGCCTAACTTACAATGCAATAAAATCTGCTTCCAAAATGATGTCTGATACGTAATGGACCAAGCTTTTCCTTATAAAACACCATTTCTAAGCGCTAGTTTAATTTGTCTTCTTTTGATGTGTCTTTGATGGTATGAATTATGCAACAGCCAGTGAGACTCGTCACATCTTGTTACTTCTATAGTCATTTTATCTCTCACTTGCCAGCATTCTACTGCCTTTGTTTTATTTCCATGGAGGTAGTGCCTGAGGTCTGATAAATGCATTAAAATTCCTGAGCTAACTTTGTGTTTTCTACAAGCATACCTATTTACTCTGGCCTGCATATGCTGGAAACGTAAAGATAATTTATTGTTGGTGTGGGTCTGTATATACTCTGCTCCAATGGTGAGCTTTTTTTCTCGAAAAGTAAAGCATTATTTTACAAAGGTTTCTCAAGCACTGAAAAATGTGTTTTAAAAAGAGTAGTCACCTCTTTTCACTGATTTTTTGCTGCTGAACATCACTGGAACATTTGACTGGGTTTTGACATATTACACAATCTGTTGTTGGAGGAGACGCTTTACAGTTTTATCATGATGGCCTTCTCTCTTCTTTTAATTATGTTTTTACCTTTGTAGTAGTATCTTCCAACAGGTTTAAGGTCTTGAGCATTGTGGAGTGAGAATATCTTGTTTAATATACGTGGAGGAAAACTGAATTTTTTTTTTCAAATAAAAGATTGATATGTTGGTTATAGAGTTAGATTTCATTTCATTGCATAAATGACAGATGAAATGACATTTAAATATTCTAAGAGTTAGTATGTAGATGAAAAGACTGGTGTTATGTCATTAGCTGTAGGAAATAAATTTAATTTTTACTTCTGTATTAATTTTCAGTATAGAAGCTTTTTTTTTTTACCTTCATGTTACCATTTCTAATGTATCTTTTATAGTGAATGAGTTAAATGGATAAATGCTCAGTCTCTAAATCTTTTTTTATTTCTTCAGCATGTGTAAAAGCTGAGTCTTCCTTTCTACTGTAGATAATGTAGGCATTAATAAGTCATAAAAACTTCACTCAATTCGATAGTTAAATATTCACTAGGTAAATGTTTTATGGGTTACTTAAGGTTCAGAAAAAATCTCTTGTCAGAATGTTTCACCTTAGCCAATCTGCTGGCTTGAGTAACTAGCAATATATCATAATCTTGGAACAGTGCTGGTTTTTAAATGAGTAAAAATTACATAATGAATAAACTCTTGCTACTGTGTAGTGCAACATTAGAATTTTAATTCTTGATGTGCGTTCAGTGCCCAAGAGGCTTTCTGAGCAAACATTCATTTCTATTTATTCCTTTTATACAGGACATTGTACCAGTGGATGCCTCTTACGAGGTGAAAGAGCTTTATGTGCCAGAAAACAAGCTACAGTTGGCCAAAACTGATGCTGAGTCTCTGTTAACCCTGGAAATAAATAAGGTATTGTGTGTTCAGGTGTCTCATTGCTGCAGTTGAAAGACGGTCTGATCTGTTGCTTAGTGTAAGTAGATGTAGTTGAAATATCTGTGCTGGTCACAGAATACAGCTTGATATACTTTTTCCCTCTTTCCTTGAGAGAAAGCACAGCATCTGTGTTTTCTTTGTTTACTTACCAGAGATAATTTGTCTTCATAATTTCACGAATAATGTCTGGTGTAGTGCTACTTAGTTTATCCCTAGCCTGGAGAAAAAATTTACAGTGATTTCCTCCCACGCTCCCCCCAGATCCATGGACGAAACCATGCCCGGAATGTCTTCTATGAAAAATTGTTTCTAGAAGGATTGCTGACTTTTTTTTAGTTTACTTACAGAAACCATTTTATTGTGAGTTGTAATTGCCTAGAAATATAGGGGAACTCAGTTACTACTTCTTGATTCTTCTTGTTGGTAGTCTTCAGCTGAACAGCAGCAACTTTTAATATATACACCAAGCTCAAACAGTTGCAAAGAGGTGATCAGATCTACTTTATTGCTTTGTTTTCTGATTAGAACATACTTGTGCTATGTTTCTAGTTTCCAGGAGAGAGAGAATGTGGAAAAGCATGGATCAACTTGATCAACCCTATTCTTAATTTGGTTTAATGCATTATTTTTCAACTCAGGTCAATTAGATGAAGCTGCTTCTGGCTGTGTTCTACCTCATTTATTTTTCTGAAGAGCTAAGCCTAAACACAGATACGATGCATGAGTTTTTTCATTGGCTTTTTGATGGTATTACTAGAACTTAAAGCTAAGCATTTGATCTAGGAGCTGACTAAGCTCAGAGTTCAGCGTCTGTTGTGAGAAGACTTTGGAGAATTGGGGTGGCATATTAAGCACTGAACTAAGTAATTTTAAAATTTGCATGGTCTTCTACTAGTAGTGAATATTGATACTTCCTTTCACCCCGTTTTACTAAGTTCTTTTCATATATGTCTGTGTAAAACTATTAGTTGCTTTGTTGAGGAATAAATACTTAAGGTCACCATTATTAAACTAAAGTAGTGTCCCATTCTAAATTGCTCCCTATCTAGAAAAACAAATAATTTCTCCCTCCACCCCCAACCAGTGGCTTGTTAAATATCAAACAAGTCTTTAATGTAAGCTTGGGAAGAAACTGTGTTTTGTACTTGCCCCAGTATAAATTAAACAGCGTAGTAAAATTAGTCATGCCCTTTGCAAAAGAGACTTGCACAAGCAAAGCCTGACCTTGTCAAAAACCTTGACCAAGTCTTAGTAATGCACATGCAGAAATAATGGAGACCACACACAAAGTCATAGTGTGACTGAGTGCTAAGGAAGGAAATTCTGTGTAAACTGATATCTCATGCTAAAATAAGTACTAGTCGAGGGAGAATTTATTTTCTGGGTTGTCTCACTAGTTTATGAAAAAAAAGATTATTTCTCTTTTGTTTAAAAATTAGACCTCTTAGTATTTACACCCATAATTCTGATATTTTTTGTGGTAATTGTATGTGTTACTATTTTTTCCTCTTCCTTTTTTAAAAGCATCTTTATTATCTTGTTTTGTAAAATAAAGGCAAGTGGGATTCTCTAATTTTAAGATGAACTGTATCAAGATTTACAAATAAAGTTTGTTGTTGTGTGAATGTTGTGTTTGTTTGTTGGTTTGGGGTTTTTTAACACATGGGAATTTGGTCCAGTGTAAGGACTGGAAAATAGCCAATAATAGGAACAATGAGGAACAAGTTGTCCTTTATTCCTTACTTGTAGAAACTTTGAATTATTTGTGATCAAAAACTGTAATACTGAGAAATCTTCAATTTATACTGTCCTGCATTTTAGAATTAAATCGTGATCTACTATGATTAAAACTTGATGCCAGTAATTAAGCAGCAACTGTTATCTTCTCTAAGTCTATTTCTTCATTTCTTTACAAGGTGGATATGCAGTGGGTACAAGTGCTAGCTGAAGGTTGGGCAACACCCCTGAATGGCTTTATGAGAGAGAGAGAATACCTCCAGTGCCTTCACTTTGACTGTCTCCTTGATGGTAGGATAAAACACCATTTGTAAAACTGAACAAGCTAATTGTGCTTCTGAAATATTTTTGATGCTTTGCTTCTTATTATCAGACTTGTGCCCAACTTGAGGTATGGGATAAGAGAATAGAATATTATAATAACCGGTTTCAAATGTGATGGTTTGATTCTTTTTATACCTACTATCATATTAGAATTTGAATATTTTGTCTTTTTGCCTTTACAAATTCTTTTTTTTCAAATATCTTAATTTTTGAAAAACGTTTAATTCTAAAATGCACACTTCTAATTTGTTTTGAAGAAATTGGTCTTAGAATTTGGAATTGCGATTTAATTGATGTTTAGGTCTGTGTACCAAAAGATTTGTTCTGTATTAGTAATGAAGGAAAGGACAACAAACTGACTTGAGTGCTGGAGCTGTTGCAAGTGTGAAATCAGAACTTGAGCATGTGGCTTGAGTATGAACAATTGTCACATGTAATTGAATTACTATGACTTAGTAATTATCCTGTGATGATTTAAATGAGTATATTTTATTTTGCATTACCAGTTGGCCTAAGAACTTAGTTGTGGTAGTGAATAAGTCATAACATCCTAAGATTTTGGAGTTTGATTGTGATCTTCTGTCACTTTTCATTTATTCCTCTTTGAAGGCCCTGTTTTACTCTAGCCTTTTTCCCATCTCCACACTTCCTTTTGCATTACTTTTCTCCTGCTAGAGACCAAATAGCAGAACAAAAAGAAGTCACTTGTCTTTCAGTTCTATGATACAGATGTCTGTTGCCCTTATATTTCTTAATTCCCTTTTCTCTAAGTCTCACAGGTGCTATCCTAGACAGCATAATGCCATCCTGTTATTTTGGAGTATCTAAAGTTTGCAGTATAATTTTGGACTGCTAGTTTTCTTTTCATTCCATTTGGCTTCTGTGCATCCATCCAGTTGAAAAGTCCTCTGCAGATGACATGCAATGCATTCAGCTGCTAAAATAGCTTGTAGGTCCTAGTTCTGTCCTGTAAATTTCTGTAAATAAGGATTTTTATAAGGCATTTAAGACCTTGTATAGATGGGTGTTTCAGATATAACAATATAACAATTTCTTAAACTTCTTTTGCAATTGTTTTGAGTATCTCATCTATGCTTCAAAAACTATGAGTAATGAAAAATAACTTATTGATGGAAACAATTTTCAGTCCAAAGCTTGAATAAAACCATTATGTTCCTCTAGATTTCCTGTTATAATTTCCTCTTTTTAGAGATTTACTACAACACTTACATGTGAAGATGTTTTCAGAAAAATATGATTGCCTTAAAGCTGCTTTGCTACTTGCAGCACTGGCAACAGTTAAGTCAAAACAACATCCTCAAAGTTTCCTCCTTGCTTGGTATGTTAGTTCTGGGTCTTAGAGCAGCAGTCATTTTGCAGAATTTTGATTCTGAAGAGAGGGAGATGGTTTATTACCTGCAATGCATCTCATCCTTTGGGCTTTAAAAGCAGTGTTCATACTGACTGACTTCTAACCTGTGGAGATCAGTGCAGATGTGTTGATAATCTCCCTGTAAAGATTAAGTTGTCTGGAAAAGTCTCATCCTGACGCTGTGCTCATCTGTGATTTAACAGACTTGCTTCACTACCTTGCCTCAGTTTCTTATTTATACAGTGGCTGAAGAAAAATGTAGAAGATACTATATATTTATTGCTGGTCATGGACAAAATAATCAACAGGTTTGATATCTCTTCATACTTCGAAATATTTATTTACTTGTCTGCAAAGCAAAAGGTTTTTTTAAATTATCAATTTTGGGGTGTCAGACCCCTCTCTGTGGCTGCTGCCAAACTCAAATTTTATTGCCTAGTTGCTTTGAAAGTAACTCTGGGCACCAAGACTGAACTTAGGAGGAGATGCACAGCATGCGTTATGCATTTTGCATTGTGAAGAAGGGGATCTATTTTCCTCTTAAACTTTTCATCCAGCTTTATAATTTTTAATTTCCTAAGAAATTTAATTTCCTAATGAAAAATGTATTGCTTAAATAATAGCAAAATTGGCTTTATTTTAGAGTCTTGGCCAATGCCAAAACTTCCATTAACTTTAAAGGGTCCATGACTTTTCTCCTGGAGGCCACCCAACAGTTTTGCACTCAGGCATGTGCTTATTAGAACCCAAGCCTTTATAGAAGACTTAGAGTATTTACTCCGCTGGGTTTCTCAAATCTCACTCTTGTAGTTAACAAAAACAAGACTTCCAGCATCTGGCAGTGAAGTAGGTGCTTAAAAATGGGGACCACACATAACCTTAAAATTCAGCTACATTGGCTTAGTTTTAGAAGTAAAGTAGCTGGTAAACTTTCAGCTGAACAAACTGTGCAAAATGTTTGCCTGACTCAGCAGTTTTTTCTGAAAGGCAAGTGCTTGAATCTGGATACAGTTTTAATTAAACAACAAAAGTCAGCTTTTGAAATAGTCCAGTTATGTGTGTTAACTACTTGGGTATGTTTGTCTGCTCCTATTGCATTGATATTTTCTTAGGGGCCAAAAGTATGTCTGCTGAGAATATAATTTCCTTTTTACTAATTATCCACTCCAGTAGTAACCTTGTCTGATATTTTAGATGATCTATTTTAGAATGTTATTTGTGTATTTCTACTTTCTATATAGATCTTTGAGAAAGGTATTAATTTGAGATTCTCAACAAGTAGTATCCTCGTGGTTTACGTACTTTTGTGTAGCTCTAAGTACTTGCTATTTTCCGTACTGCATTCACTCTCAAACCTCAGTGTTTGCTGAATTTTATAGCATGTGTATCTTATGGAAGCATGAGTTCATTCTAAAAGTTGTTTAATCCCTGTTAAAATAAGTGTTTCAAGTACCTGTCATATAATACACTTACAGCCTTAAAAGTAGCCTGTTAATTAGGTAGATTTTCATAACAACATTGATGACTGTTACTAAGGATGAAGGGCTTTTTTCTTCCCTCTGCAGGGGGAGTTATTAATCTGTCAGTGCCTATAGTGCTCACAGCTACTCAAGAAGACAAAGAAAGGCTGGATGGGTGTACAGCAATTGCACTGGTGTATGAAGGTCGCCGCGTTGCCATTCTCCGTAATCCTGAATTCTACGAGCACAGGAAAGAGGAACGCTGTGCCAGGCAGTGGGGAACAACGTGCAAGGAGCATCCCTATATCAAGGTGTGTGTTTAAAAATTGAAAATCTAGTCCTATTTGCTGTAATGTTGTGGGGCTGCAAATTAAGTGAAGTGCATGTCTATGACTGATGTACTTCGACAAAAAAAATACTGTGAAAATTAATTAAAACATCTGAGCAGAAACAAGTGTAATTTTTTCTATGCAGCTGTTGAATAGTCTGTACTTAGTGTGAAAATCTAATGTCAATATGTACACATGAAATGAATTTAGATTGTAGTGTAGAATCTGTGCTACAGAAGAGGGAACTTTGCCCTCCAGTGTGCCTAGGAAACACATCCCTCTGTGTCACCAGATGGATCATCAAAGCTCCTTAATCAATGAATACATGCATTGTGAAGGATAGAAAACTTCTTTTCTGCCTGCATGTGGAGCACGTGAGACCTGCCTTCTTTAGATGTTTTTGAAACAGGCCCTGTTCCTGGAGAGTTCATCATTTAACCCTCTGGGGAGTAATTTCCCATCCATTGTGTTTGTTATGTTTTATTATCTCGGCCTCATGTGTATGTCATACTGAATGTTCTAATTGAAACATACTCATCACAATGCTGTGCTGGCTTATGCAAGCTGATGTGAATGTTGCATCTTAGCTCTGCAGTGCCAAAATGTGTTTATTTCTCTGTTTGTCTCTGAGGTATTTTTTGTTTACAGGTATGACTTAAAATTAGATAAAGAGAAATCAAACAAACCTCAAATTATGAGCTTGCTCTTGAAAAGAGAAAGCCTTTGAAATGTTGTAGATGTATCTGTATGACTAAAAGAAGATTTTCAAAGCCCTTGATGTATTCTGTGATGTTGAACATAAGGTTATCCCTTTTTATGGAAACTTAACATAGATATAATAAATCGTAAGAAAATCTCATGCAGACAAAATTTGAATGACTTGTTAGGTAGAAGATGAGGAGCTATATTCTTATGCCTGAATTGGAGTGTATAGTAGTAACATGACAGCACATTAATTTGGTGGCCCTTAATTAATGAGAAATATTTGGTTACCCAAGAGTTTCTGTAGTATGTAGTTTTCTCATCTTCCTGTCATTATCACACCTTCCCTCCACCATGGTAAGATGTCAAAGTCTGGCATCTTCTTCAGAAAGGTTGTGGTTACTGTGGAATCATTTAATTCCAGCAGGTCAAAGGAAAAATAAATTGAGAAGTTCACACCTAATTTTCACATCTTGGCTTTTGGGTCCAGTATGTAGTATCTTCTGTTATATCATGATTTATTGTCATTTCTAAATCACTTAAGGCCAAAAAAATTATCAGAAATATGTATGAAACCTGAAAGTTTTTTGTGATTTCATCTTCAAAAGAAAATGCTTTCTTAGAAATTAAAGACTTAAAGTAATGTCTATGGCCTTTTGTAGAGTATGTTAAGCAGCTTGCCGTAATTATTTTTTGATAAAGCGTGAGGTGATATTGAAAGATATAAAAAGAAGTGTAGTGACTGTCCAACATCTGTTACTTGGGCAAACTGCTACCATGAAACAAATCCAAAAGCTATTCTACTTCAAAGATTCTGATTTTATTCACAGATTAAAGTGGGTGAGTAGTTAATCAGAATTGTTTTGTTTGTTACTTTATTGCTGACGAGAATCTTGTAAAATGCAATGATCCTGCAACAGCATTTGCTTGGACCAATAATATGAAGTGTGCAACTTCATTGTATTGCTATATTGTAATTAAATTTTAAAATATGTACTAATAAAAATATATGCTAATATATACTAAATAACTAAATAAATTGTAATAGACAAGGCTTTCCAGACATTATCTTTGTTTGTCATGCAGTGTTGGTTAAGAATATTGGCTATTTGTATTTCTGTATATTATCTCCATTTTGAAAGAAAGGCATATGCCTACTGAAGGTTTGTGCATCTCTCCTACATCATGGTGTAACATGTCTGGTCTATGTTCCAGTGAATTTTTTTCATTTTTTAAACATAGAAGCTTGACTTATGACTGTCAAATAAAATTACCCTGGTACGCATTCCTTGGTAAAGGAATTGCAATGTGTCCTCATTGCAATGCTCTAGGTACTCAGGAGAAGCTGATCACTAATCCTGACATGGACTTTCCTTTCTTTTCTTAGATGGTTATGGAGCAAGGGAACTGGCTTGTAGGTGGAGATCTACAGGTCCTTGATCGTATTTATTGGAATGATGGACTTGATCAATACCGTCTCACTCCAACTGAACTAAGGCAGAAATTCAAGGAAATGAATGCCGGTGAGTAAATTTTTCTTGCTTCCTGCAGAGGCTTATCCAAATGTCTGCTGCCACCACTGAGGCTGGCATTGTTTCAAGGATGAAGATTTTGAATGCTCTGGTAGGTGGCATTCTTTGCTTTTAATAGTAATAATTTTTATGATCTCAGGCATTGCATTGCCTAAATACATAACAGAAGCTGGTAATGCCTGAGGTTCTGACTTTATCTTTCCATGCACTGTGGACATGTCAGTAATGCAAGAAAAGATAATGTTAAAATGTGGTAAAATGTGATTTAAAGATCATGTTTGGCCAAAACTACAGATGAATGCTGAGCTTCCATGCTCTGCTATTTTTAAGTCTGTTCCATGCTGCTTCTGGGGAACAAGGCTTATGAAAGTAGTGCGAGTAGGCTGGTGCCAAGTTTCTTTTCTGCACAAGAAATAAAACAGTTTTTTCACAAAAGTAGTTGTGTTAGGCAGATAAGTAAGAGACTGAGGAATGTCATAAAGCAGAGAACAAATATGCTGCTTTCACTGTGGCAGCGACTGGCAGGCAGCTGCACTTGTAGTGCGGGGAGAGAGATTAACATCAAGAATGCAAACCAAAATCGGTCCTGAGCTCCTGTCTTTGTTCTGTGTGGTCAGTATGTCTAGGATCTGTAGGTCTGGGGTATCAGTCTTTTGGCTAACCCCTAAACAAACACATATTTGAGATCTGAAGAAAACCTGTTCTCTAGGTTTCATTGGTTCCGTATTGGAAAACCTCTCAGTTACAGTGACTTTGCTGTCTTGCAGGGTACTTTAATTCATCTGAATTTGCAGAAGAGAGAAATCCTGGTTGTGGCAGGGTTTTTCATTCAAGGGTTTGTAATACTCTCGAATAGCAGTTAGTCTTGCTTTGTTCTTACCATGCTTAAAATCTACTAAACTAAGGTGAAGGAAACTTAGTAAGGAACATTAAATCCCCTTTTATTTGTTTTGTTCCAAACAGGTTCATTTGTTCTCTTGATGATATATTGAGCCTTTAAGACAGGTAGCACAGTTTGATTTCCTCTTAGAATATAATATACTTATGCAAATGAAAAATCCAAATAGAAGATTATAGCTATTGGAGAAAACAAAGTAATTCTGCAGAAAATTCAGAAGTTAAGGAAGCTGATTTTTTTTTTTTAGTATGGTTTGTTTTTATTAGTTTTGCTTATTAAGTACAATAATTTTGTAATAATTGGTAATTCTTTAATGACCTGTGAGCACTGCTATTGTACTTGTTTAATAGCTCAGAGGAAAGCATGTACTGAAGATCTTTCTGTGGCTGTACAACTCCTGATAAAATAACTTGTTTTCCTTGTATCTTTTGTCTTGTTTTTTTCTCCACAGATGCTGTCTTTGCATTCCAGTTACGCAACCCGGTGCACAATGGGCACGCTCTTTTAATGCAGGATACTCATAAGCAACTTCTGGAGCGTGGCTACCGGCGCCCAGTTTTACTCTTGCACCCCCTTGGAGGCTGGACAAAGGAGGATGATGTTCCTCTGATGTGGCGCATGAAGCAGCACGCTGCAGTACTGGAGGAGGGAATCCTGAATCCGGAAACAACAGTGGTAGCTATATTCCCTTCCCCCATGATGTATGCAGGACCAACTGAGGTAAATACATCAAAGGTTTAAGGTAAAACAAAACCCTTTTGATAGTGCACTAAAGTGTTTCGTGCTACGTCTGATGTTTGTAGGTTGTGCTTTTTTAATGGAGAGAGAGAGGAAACTAATTTTACTTGGGAAAGCAGATTATCCAGCTTGTCACCAACCGAAACATTCTGTTATGAAGAAACTTCTATATTGGCGTTCCTTTCTTTACAGTTACAAGGATATGATAATAAATTAACCCTCACTCCTTTTTTTACAGTCTTTTTCAGAAAGAATTATAAGATCCATTAACATACTGAGCGATTGTCCTGAATGTTAAAATACTGAAGTTTTATGACTGTTAAGGAAAAAGTTTGTATGTTGGAGGGCTATACACATATTATGACAAAAGCAGTCTGTTTATTTTTTGGCAAACTTAATTCAGAGAGAGTTGTTTCAAGGCTTTTGTATGAAATAATTCTTTGGCAACACTTTATTTAGGAGCCAGGTCTTGGGTTGGAGTCCCTAGAGGCTTGTGGGAAGCAGCAGAAAGAATAAATGTTCTCATTTGAGGACAATTCCTCTCGGGAATATTGATTCTCCATCTCATTCCTTTTTTTTTTTTCTTTTTCCCTCCCTGCTCCACTCCACCTTGAATCACAGAAGTTCAAGTTCTGACCAGGCACTGAGGTTCACTCTGACATAGCTTTTTTGATAGGTGGGAGATCTTGCTAGTGAAGTTAAATTGGGCACATGACACTTATTTTCTGCTGGCCAGTGGACTGGTCAAATGGAGCTTGCACTGCCTTTCAGTCCAGAGAAAAAACTGCAGTCCAGACCTAGTTGAGCCATAAGAGTGAGTTAATGTGGGGAATCTTTTGCTGTTCCCCATAGGCCTTTTGTGAGAATTAACAGAAATCTTCTACCTCATTCTTGTACGTGTGAGGAGGAACAAAATGCACAATCCTTATTCTGAACAGGATAAAATTTTTCTCCTTACCTATGTGGCATTTCCAGTGACCTCAGAGTACAGCCTGACAGTAATGTTTGTTCAAGTAATAAAAGAGATTCTTTCTTTAATAATTTTCCTTAGGGTATTTAAAAGTCGTTGGTACTAGATTGTTTCTATAGCACAAGTGCTTTAGAGAAGAACAAGCAGCTGGTAATATGATTATCTGCATGCTGGATGTGTCCTTCCAGTCTGTAAAAATCTTAATGGACAAGTTTCATAAATATCAGTTCAGCATTTTTTGTATTTTTAACATTCCTGATAAGTGCCTTGGAAGAAAAGAAACAGTTCTGTACGGCAAAGGTGTATCAAAATGCAATAAATTCACCTGCTTAGGAAAGTAAATCTGTTCCAAGCATTCATGTGCAGTGTGTACCTAGTTTATATGTCATTTGGGTCTTAATGTTCATGCAGACTAAGTGTTACTTCTGCCTTGAACAACATCCTTGCCACATGTACAGGTTGAAAATGCTGAACCTGGGTGATTTTTCTTTCTGAATGTGTAGATAGTGCTGAAGTAACTTTTTGAGCACCTACTGTGCAAATAAAATGGGGATTGTATGTTTTAGCTGTAAGTTTGATGGTGATCAACGTAACTGGTTCTTTGTCATGTTGTGGCTCCATAGTAAAAATCACATCTGATTAAAGAAAACATGGTAGTTAGAGTGCATGTCCGTTTTGAGAGCTGCATTTTTGGAGCATTTTCTTCTGTTAATTGTTTTTCCTGTCTCTGTTGTAGGTTCAGTGGCACTGCAGGTCACGGATGGTTGCAGGAGCTAACTTCTACATTGTAGGGCGAGATCCAGCAGGGATGCCACACCCTGACACTGGGAAAGATCTGTATGAGCCAACCCATGGTGCCAAAGTGCTGACAATGGCTCCAGGCCTCCGAGCACTGGAAATTGTACCCTTCAGGGTTGCGGCTTATAATAAGAAAAAGAAGTGCATGGATTATTATGACTCTGATCAGTAAGTTGTATTTTCATTTTAAGAAAATTTTGAGCAAGAGCTGCCTCTTACCCCTGCCCACATTAAAAAAAGTTGTTTATAATTAAACTTGTATTGCTCAAATAGGGCAGTGTTTAGATGTGGTTTTAGATCAATGTAGCTTTTAGTCAAATGTAGCTTGATTTTAGCATAATTTGGCTCACAGTGCAACTACCTGATCTAACTTTAGCTGCTGCATGAAGGCTCTCCTGGTACTGAAATGCAAACTTCTCTGAGCAACGTGTTCCAGTACCTCACCACCTTCACAGGAATTAATTCCTTGCTAATATCTAATCTAAACCTGCATTTTTTTCAGTTTAAAGTCATTCCTCCTTCTCCTATCAGTACAGGCCCTTGCAAAAAGTCCCTCTCCAGCTCTCTAGTAGCTTCCTTTAGGAACAGGAGGGTGCTATGGTCTCCCTGGAGACTTCCCTTCTACAGATTAAACAACTCCGACACTCAGCGTGTCTGCAGAGGAGAGGTGCTCCAGCTCTCTGATCAAATTTTTTGCCCTCCTCTGGACTCACTCCATCAGATCCTGGGACTTTCTATGTTGAGTTCCCCTATGTTGAGGTCTGGATGCGGTACTCCAGGTGGGATGTTGCAAGAGTGGAGTAGAGGGGAGCCTCTGCCTTCCTGGACCTGCTGGTCATGCTTCAGTACAGAAAGATCAAAGTGAAATAGTTCTATTGGTGCATCAATTCTTGACAAATAAGGATAGTAAGGAAGTAGCAATGTGACAGGCCAAAATTCAGAATATTGATTCTCTGATCATTGATACTGTACTCTTAGCAGGATCTATGTGATTTGAATCAAGGTGAGTAAAATTATGCCTCTGTCATTAGCCAGAGAAAATGATTAAAAAAACCCCAAACAACTCTTTGAGATCTTTTTATGAACAGCTGTGGGAGCAGATTTTGCCTTCTGCCACAGACTGCATCACGTGCACCCTTTTATCCTTTCACTGTGTCTATGAGGCCTTGGTTTGGGACACTTTTTTTCCTGTTTCTGTAACTGTTGTGGAATAAAGGCCGTGCTGCTACTAATGTGCAGTTCTGCCCTGCTGCTGTCAGGATGTAAGCCCATTTGTCCTGTCCTTCCCCAGATACTGTTTGTAGATGGGCTGGAGTGTGGCAGCCATCCTCTAGATGGCAATGCGGACACACGCAGGCTCCCGTTGCTGCTCCTGCCTGCCAGACGGAGCACTGTGGTAGGCTCCAGACAGAGTTAGGGCTTGAGTGGGTGCAGCTGGCTGCCTTTCAAGATAGTCTGTGTAATGCTGAAAATGTGGCAGGCTGCTGGACCATGTGGTGTTTGACTCTGCAAGGAGGATGGCAGGGAAGAGAGGATTGCCTGGAAACATGAGGGAATCGGTACTGGTGGAAGACCCTTGGATGTGAAATAGTGATGTTAGTGGAAGTATTTCCCGAGCTCTCTTGGTAAAAACACAGCATGAAAATGTGGGGAGGAGGGTTGTATGCACAGAAGCACTGCTGTGACTTGTTTTAGAAAAGGGTAATTTGGTATCTCTTGCACATTTCTCAGTTTTTTGAGGCTTGGTGACTTGACAGCCCAACTAGGCAATTCCAGAATTTACATCACTAATGAATGCACAGGTGGTTATGGCCAGAGGGTTTCCCTTGGACTTAGCTATAGCTGGCCGTGTATCTTAGCTGCTGGGTGTAGTTATCCTTTCCCCATGTGATCATCTCTTCTGTTCCTTCAGGCCTCCTGGACTCCTCTGTTTGGGAAGGTGCTTATGAGAAGCCATAATAGACCCCATCTGCTACCTTGAGTGTCTCTGTAATTTGGTAGAGTTGCATCCACGCCTGTCTTGGCAGCAAAGACATGCAGAGGTTATTGCAATTGGGCTCTTTGCTGCCATTAGTAAAATACCTTTTGGCTTCTGAGGGAAATCCTAACATTAGGATGGTGGTAGATGACTCTTTGGCTCGTGGTGAGAGGTTACCAAAAGCTTGATCCAGCTGCCAGAGGGATGTGTGAAAAGTTGTGGCTGCAGAATTGGAGGTGGCAGAGAGTTGCTTTGCTCAGCTTTTATGAGAAAGTTGTAACCCTTGCTGATAGCATTCCTTGTATGCCTGTGGGGGTGGGTGTTCAGAGGCTGGGTCGGCACTGGTCAGCTGCCTATGGTAAGGTGCTGGGCAACTGTGTGGCCAAGTGGCCAAGCTGCTCATGGCCTTGCTGGCAAGCATCAAAAAGCCTACACTGGCCCTGCCTCCAAATCAGTACCAAAGGCCCTCCTCACTTGTCTGGTGTGCTGCCTGTGGTTCCAAGAGGTTATTGTGCTTAAGGTCTTCTGCTGCCAAAGGTGTCCACACGAACGCAGTTTTGTGGAGTTCATCTAGAAGTTTAGTTTGTTTCTCACTTCCCTTAGTGCCCTCCAGGACATGTGCTGCTGTCAGAGTTTCAGTTGACCCAGTATCTGCTTGGGTACAGTCTGGAGACTTCGTGTGTCAGCACCTCACGCTGCTGGTCAACAATGCTGAGCTGCTGGGGCGCTGTGTTGGAGCTGAAGTCACTTGGCCCTGGTTAGTAAGGAAAGGCAGAAATATCCTGGTTGCATTGAGGATAACAGATGACATTGTCTGTGAGGAAAAGGGGTAAGGAAAGACTGATGTGAAGGCCTTTATAACAGCTGCATAGCAACTGTAGTTGCAGAGTGATGCACAAAGCTTAACTTGTATAAATTGTTTAAAAAAGTTACCCTTTAGAATATTAAGATATATGAACAACCAATGACTTGGAATTATATCCGTATTTTACCTCATGAAGCCAGCACAATTTTTAATTTGTTTCTTGGACATCTTAGAACTAGATTTAGCACCTCATGAAACTGAACTCTTGAAACATGTTTTTGAAAAACAATGTGTCTAAAACTTAGATCTAGGAGAGTAATTTCAGGCATGCATTTGAAGTGATGTATAGCAGCACAGGTAGAGCTAATTTCATTTTCTTTTCCCTTTGGTCTAAATGAGAATAATAACAATAAAATTGCCATTTTTGCTGTTGCTCAAGTCAGATAGAATGCCTAATCTAAGTTTCTGTGGGAAGCTTGAGCATTTCCATTTGCGTAGAATTCTGAAGTAACGCGTAGAAAAACCAGCATGAATATTGTTACAGTCCTTATCAAAGTTTTTACACTTTCAGATTTCATAGAATTTTTGATCTATAATTGAATATGTCCTAATGTGTTTTGGAAAAGTTTATAGGAAGAACTCTAGTTATAATGGGGTAATTCAAAATGAGTGATGTCTGACCTGTAAACGACTAGTAGAGTGAAGTGTAAAAAAACAACCAAAGAACCAAGAAACCAACAAATAACACCACTACCCACCCCCTCCCTAAAAAAAAGATTACCTAATGCTGAAATTCCTTCAGAAAATCAATTAGTGTGTTTCTTCAGCCAAAAAGGCCTTACAGTTACCACAGACAAGTGTAATTTGGGATTGGTGGCTTAATAATAGAAGCTGGTTTTGTGAGCAGAGATTCTCAATTCTTTATGGAAGATCAGTCCTATAAAATGCAGCCACAGACTGCTGCTGAGAAAAAACTCAATTAAGAAAGGAAATTAGTCTGGCAATTAAAAAAGCCACATCAGAGTCTGGAAATAAGGTACTATTTTTTTTTCCTGAAAGAAAACCAAAGAGAACATTTTAGCTCAAAGAAACCCATAAGTAAGGTGACTGGAGCAGATTGTTCATGCTATCTATAAAATGTGAATAAAGCATGGGTATCTGTGAAAGAGAGAGATTTTAACTTTATATGTTTTTTTCCCAGGACCTTTAATATGGTTGCCTTTACTGCTTTAATACTATCAAATCATACTTACAGGACAGCTGCTCCAACTAAGTACATACTGTTCTAAAATTTGTTTGTTTTTTAAAGTGATAGTAAGAAGCTGAGATAAGCACACTTGACTGTTCTCCTTAATTTAGTTATGTGAAATATAGTTTCTCTATTACCATTAGTACATAATTTAGGACACACTGAAACAATACATCAGCCTGGGAGACTTAAACCCTCCTGCCAGTCAGAAAGGAATTAGTAAAGGATTTGCTTTGCATGTGTTGATATTGATCACAATATTGTGTTCTGATTTCACAAACAGTTTGTTCCTGGCTGGTTGGAATTTGAACCTAGCTGGCACTGGCTGATTCATTCAGCATCATGAGGCATTCATTCCCAAAGTATAATACAGACTTCTGTAGGAGTTACGGTGTGAGACATGACTTGATGCTGCAAAGACAAGTTTAAATTCAGAGAAAATACTTCTAAAAGGAGTTTAAGGTTAGAATTGGACCCCAGATAGGGAGGCTGTGAATAGTCCCAAAAATTAGTCTGAAGTCTACTAGCTGAGTAGAACATCACAGTTGTTTTGAAGACAGACCAGGGTGAATAAGTCACATTATTGTTTTATTTCCCTATTGTTCTATTTGCCTAAAAAAAAAGGCAAAACTGTGGATGAATGGTCTGTACTTTTATCATGAGTCTTGTATTTAAGAGTAATTCTTTAAGACCTTGAGAGCACCGGACATTGCCCTCCACAGAGAATTGGAATTCCTAGAAGGTGATTTGCGCAGAGTTAAATACCTAAGAGGAGGGTAGGGTTCCCAAGTTTATGACTGATCTTTAGTGCTCCCAGATGAAACATCTACTATGTAATGTGGTCTGTACTTATATTAAATGCGTAGGGAATAATGCTGAAACAGAAAAAATACTCTCTTCAGTTACTGTATTAATGTACTGTATTGGCACCTCAGAGGTACAGTACAGGAGATTTCCTGTAGGCCTGTGGCAGTCACTTCCTACTTGCAAACTAATTATGTCCTTGTTTTGTCACAGGAACTGTAAGGTCTCTGAAATCCCTGTCCTCCATAAGTAAGGAAATTTCACAGTGTGTGTAGGTGTGGCTTTTTCCACACTGTGAGTGCAGTAGAGTTCTAGGATGCTATGCCACAGAGCAAATACCAGTCCTCAATGTGAAATGTTTCAGGACTGTTTTTCTGTTGACAAATTTTTGTTGTGGTTTTATTTCTGCCTTCTTTTCCTCTTTCTTTTTGGAGGATGCTTTTAATTGCAGTGGCACAAAGTATTGTGTCAGTACCAGTCAAACTCAATTGGCCGTTAAAGGTCGAGTCAATGTTACAAGTATTTAGTAGCATCCAGTGTGGCTAAAAGAAAGCTGATTCTAGCAGCTACTGAGTAGAACTTTCAAAAGCACTTGAATCCCATACTCAGAAAAGGCTTGTATTAACTTTCATTGAGGGTCGTTTCAAATCTGACAAGAATGGAGTTTGAATGGCTTTGGCATTTAAATTTTACAGCATCTTTAGTGGTCAAATGTTTCCCCCTCTCTTGTTCCATTCAAATCCACCTTATATAGAGTAACTTTTAATATCCTCAACATTCACTCTGAATGAAATTACTTGATGACTCCTTTTACTATCTCCTTCTACTAAAGCAAATTACTCATACTGGTATGTTTTATTTCAAAATAGTTGTGGGTCACATCACGCCACAGTGGTGACAGTACTGATAAGGCTTTTCTCCTTAGCAGGAATCTCCGTTTCTGTAATTTGATTAAGAATTGTAAATGCAGTAATTTTTAAAAAGGCAAAAAATACTGTGTTGTTTTGTATGTATTGCCAAGGCTCCATTTTAATCACTTTAGTGATTACAAATTAAAGTAATTTCTTTTTTATGTAATGAAAAACCCTTTCAAAATAGACATTCAGGATAATGAGAGGACATCATCAGTACTTTTGTAATTTTTAATAGTGTTTTGGAAACATTTCTAGAAATATTATGCGATGCTGAATGTACTATGTTTTTGAAATGATCCTCACTCACTTATTTTTCTTTCATTTTTTTATAATTTCTGTAGATCTCCTTAGCTTCTTTTCATGTTTCTCTCTTTCTTGGTATCTCCAATTGCTGGCTGCTTTTTCTGCAACTAGGGATAAGAAGCAGCTAAGGGAGTTGTATGTGTTATTGAAGCAAACTTGTGTGGCATATCTAAATGTAGTGGTTTTGTAGCATTATTTCACTTGTAGGGCATGGGAGGAAGTTGAGTTGAGTGTTTTTCTGAAAACTTAAGTAACAAGGAGGGAATAAAGCACCTTTTTTTTTTAAATGCTCCAAGTTTCGTGTGGAGAAAACACACATGGAGAAACTTCATAGTACTTGCTTTTCTCTTCTCTTTCTGATCATCTAAAGACTTGGTGTTTTTTTGACAGAATTACCCAGATTTATCACTTCCCCACATATATTTTATATAAATAGTTCTTTGCAAAGAACTCAGGTTACCTTCAGGCAATGTTAGTGAATAGCAGACATCTCTCTGCTAAGGAATAAAATTTTCAGATGTTATAAATAGCAGTGCCAACTTTTTCTCCCGTGGAGCTACAGCAACTTTAAATTTTTGGTTTTATGTAATTTATTTTTTGCAGGACTAAAGCACAGTAGGGCTTTTTTTGCCTTGTGACACTTTAGGAGCCCACAGTCCCAAATTTAGAGCAACAAGAAAAGAGCATGTATGACAGTGCTGGTGTGTAAATGTATGCAGTCCAAATCAAAAAGTTATGGGGCTAGTGCTGTTGTGAAAGGGAGCTGTGGAATGCTTTCTGCATCTTGCTGACTTCCATACCCTACTGAACATAGACCGACACTTAGAGCCAAGTTCTGCCCTCTGATGTGCACACTTGGTTCTTGTTTCTGTCTAAGGCATGTGCATCTGAGATCAATACTTGGTTTTTATTTCAAACAGACAAGTAAAGAATGAGCAATGCATACATGTTGCAAATTGAGCGAATGGCATAAGTAAAATTGCATATTTAATTTAGAAATACATGATTTTTTCCTTTGGAGCATTTGATAGAACTCTGGCGTACTTATCTTGCTTTTACTGTTTCAGTCTTGTGAGGAAGAATTTAATTTGTGGAGCTTTTGCTCCTTATGACCATATACCTGAGAAGTTAATAATAATTCAAATTCCTATGTTAACAATGGTAAACAATCCTGATCTGTGTTCAATTTTGCATTTGTCCAACTGAATTTTGTTTTTTAGGGAAAAACATCTTTAGGGGACACTATTTTTATTATTCCATTGCTTTTCTCTTTATTTTGAGCTATATGTGCCACGTTATTGACATGCATAAATATGTATCTGTGCAATGGCACAGCTGTGAAGCTTGCCTCTAGATTATGAGGCTTTTGCTTTCTCTGTTCTCCAAACAGTCCCTCACTAAGATTTTGTACAATTTTTTTACACATTCTCTAGTGGCACTGAAATGACCTTCTTGAACCAGCACAGGAACATTCAGCTAGCTCATCAGGCTGGTCTCCTGCCCTGGAAAGGCAAGGTGTAAATCAGGATGGCTGCTGTTGCTCTGGCAGAGGGCTCAGACAATAGGTAGAGTAGATGCTTCTCCTTCAACAGGAGTTTGCTTTCTCACAGAGAGCAAGCCAGGCTCAATGGAAGCACAGACAGAGTTCAGTCCGCAGGGGTTCAGTTGCACCATGCTGCTAAAACCTCAGGAGTTACCAAAGCTGGATATTATAGAGGATGTGTATTCTTGAGATTTACTGGCATTGCTGGCCTTGAAATTACAGTTGCTATACAGCTTTATACTCCCAAGAAGAAATGTATAAAGTATCAAGGAAATAGAAGGAATATGAGCAACTTTGCCTGCTTTTAAATTATGTTCTTTTTCCCACTCCCTTTGCCTCCACCCCTACTCTCTCAGCCATGAAGACTTTGATTTCATATCGGGGACCCGCATGCGCAAGCTGGCTCGAGAAGGACAAAACCCGCCGGAAGGCTTCATGGCTCCGAAGGCTTGGACTGTGCTGACAGAATACTACAAATCCTTGGAGAAGGCTTAGGCCTCTTATTAACTGCAGATCAACCTTTGACGCCTGATTTATTTACGAGAAGGGGACCACACAGTTGCCATTCATGTTGCTTTGTTGTGGTGTCTGTCAGGAAGTTCTCTGAAAACAGACTCTTTCTTCCTAACTTAGCATCATTCTTTGCCTGCCCTTATGGGTTCTATTATGTCCTGGCACCTAACTAGCTGCTGGTTTTAATGTCTTCTCTTTTATTACAGTTAATATTCTTGCAGTAGGATTTTTAACTCTTGTATTTTTTTGTATTTTACTGCCTCTGTCCTGAGTTCTGCAGCTGTTAAATAGATGCAGCTTTTTCATATGTTGTTTAAGCTGCTGGGTAGTGTCTGGTTTTAGTAGTTTTTAGGAGAAAACATAACAGTTAATCTCTTAACTATGGATAGATTATCTATGGATCAAAAAAGTAAAGAATGTTTCAGAACATCTGTAAAAGTGTCCTCATCTTTATCTCATCATTATCATCTCCAGAAGCACTTAAAATTTATTTCTGATGATATGTAATCAAAAAGCAGAAGAGTTTTTTTTATGTAGCATAATTAAAATTTTGCTTTCTGTGTCTAATTTTGGAGTTTGAGTTGTGCGGTGATTCTCTTCTGTGGTGGACCTGTAAAGATGGCCAAGTAATGAATCAAAGAAAATATCTAGTTTTCACTTTGAATTGTTAACAAATTCACGTATTTTTTTTTGTATATGCTTGCTGCCATAGGTGTCAGTAGTTTATGTTTTATTTCGTTTGATGTAATTTGCTGGCTTTTGATTCCAGATATACTTGATCAGCCTACTACAACTTTTTTAAAAGCATGACAGACAAAACTTAAATTCATGTTCAATTATTGCAAGAAAAATAAAGAAAATCCCTAGATTTTGGCATTTCCTGTGGTAAAATGCTTAGTTCAGATATTAATTTTCTGTCTATTTTTCAAGGTCTCCAAAGAGTAATCTTCTTGTGAGTCAGCTTTGCTTGCTTTAAAGACAAAGCACATGTTCTTTTAGGATTCTTCAAAAATCTTGAAGAAACATTAAAAATGAAAAGTAAAACATTTCTTTAAGTGTAAAGTAACACTGACCTGTTGGTATCTTTTCAAGCATTTCCAGGTAATTAGTGGAACAGTCATAACTTCTCTTAGCTAGAAACGACCTCATATCATTGTCACAGAAACTTACTTTTTTCTTGTTAAACAGTGTATATAGGAAGAACCAGCTTGCAGTTGTTTTTAGGATGTTGATACTGGATGAAGCATGTGTTCATCTCCATTTTTTGGATGCCAGGAAGGTTGTAATGGGGGGATCTGTGTAATGAATGGGGATGAATGCTGCTTGCAGTCTTGGTTTACTTGTTCACAGAAGCATTTAAGACAAATTCTTTGAGACTGACCAGGAGGTCAGTCTCTTTTTTTCCTCTCTCTGAGGAGATGTAGATGAGATTAAGTGGAATTCTTTCCTCTGATAGACAGTGAACAAGAGGCTTGTTTATTAGCAAACCACAACAATTACTTGAGACTGTATTTTAGTAGTGTCAAGCTTATTTCTTCAGAATCGCTGAACAGATTTTCTTCAAACTTGGCTTTCTTTTTAGATTGTATCAATATCTAGGATGTACAAAATGTGGAAGAAAGAGTCCGTTCATATATGTGCAGCTGTTCATGCAAAACTTCAAGTTTAACCATGAAAGTGAGTTAGAGTTGTCAGCTGCTAAAATGGGATTTGCTGTTGGAAGTTGCAGTTCGGACTCTTTGCTGTCAGGTTTGATTCTTTTACTAGCTGCAATGAAAGATAATAACAGTATTTTGACAGAATAGCAAACACAGGTGAATGTCTACAGAAGTTAGTGTTTTTACAATGCTATATGAAGCCTGGAAAATCAATGGGAGTGAATGAACGTGAATTTGAATCATCCTGTGAAGTTCATTTGGAAGCAGGAATGCCTTCAAGCAAATTAATACTGTGATAACAAGCAGATCTTGTTTTCTAGATGTAACCCATTTTGTTGTTACAGTGCTTCTGCAAAGCCTTTCTTGGAGGGCTCTGTATTAAAGAAGCTGCAGGCTTTTGTGAACTTAAAGCCACAACATTCCCAGCATAATGCTAATTGGGAACGGGAGCATCTGATCAATTTGTGGGCAGGACTTGCTCTATGCAACTATATTTTCCTATATTGTATGATTTTTCACTCTAGAGTTCAAATTTTTTCTCCTGTCTGCAGCTGCCTTATTTGAAGGAAGCCATACTCAGAAGAAAGGGCTGCCATACCAAAAATTATTCTTTTGCTAGTGTCTCTCTTGAGCTTTTCCCTGCCTTCTGTCAGTGGATAGCATTATCAGTTGACAAGCCCTAACATTCTGTTTTCAGCAGTAGGTTCAACTTCATTGAGGGTGCTATGGCATTTGAGGTGCTTCTGAGACAGCAGTTGGGTGTCCTCTAGAAGGCAACAGCAGGACTAATGAGGTGAGGGTTGTTGCACCAAACACGTGCCTTCCCACACCTGCTCTGGCACCAAAGAGCAGTGACCTCAGGACATGTCATGCAACAGAAATAACGTGATCCATGGATCACCGTGTGATCTCATGAGGATAGGACCTAGCATTTGATCAACGTAAGCAGAACCTAACTTTGCAGCTGGAAAAATTAAAAGCTGCATTGTCGTCTTCATCTCCTAAAACAATCTTTTTTTTTTTTATTTTTTTTTTTTTTACTGGAAAAATATTGGTATGTACAGGAATCATTAATCTAAGCAGTTGTATAGGTGTGTTGTTACAAAGAGCAAAAAAATCAAACTTCCAAGCATGTCATCTTTCTAAAGGTTGTTTAACAGTCAAGGAGGAGTTTTACTCTGTTAATGAGTAATGTCAAAAAGTGTTCCCTCTACCTCATATTTTCTGCCTCTACATTGATCTACCTTATAAATGGTTCTTTACCTGCTATTGTTGTACAGGATATTTTATGGCAATTATCCTGTGCTTTTTGTACAGTCTCAAGATGATTATTCTCTTCAGGAGGATCATTCTGATGTATTGGGTATGTGATATGTGAAAGTAGTAACACCCTTGATCCATATGGCTGATACAAACACAGTCAGCATTTCAAATTACAAGATGAGCGAGGTAGGTGGAGATTACCGAACTCTAATCCTTACGTTTAAATAAATGGTACAAAATTGCTGTGTCTCCTAGGTGAAATAATTCCTGCAGTACACATAAGCAACTTATGAAAATGGGAACTTTTTTTGAAGTACCTCATGGTTGAGAATTATTTTTTTTCCTTTGTGAGTTCTTTCATGCCTTTTTTTTGGCTAACATGAATATTCAGAATAACTTCTCACATAAGGATCTGCAGGTTGTGATGTAAAAATAGTAGATAGATGTTGAGGATGCTGACTTCTGTCTGGTTTTTTCTTTCAATAGAGAATCTGAGCACTAGCAACTCAGTAGTGCATCAGAGATGTAGAAGGGAGAATGGAGAATATAGACTAGGTCCTGGGTTGTTTTTTAGATGCAGCTTGGAGCTAATCAAGCTTCCACATCTGGAATAATGCAGTAGAAATCAGGAGGGGGAGGAAGTGAGAGGCTGTCCTGGCATAGTGGTTGTGGAAATAGACAAGGCTACCATGGCCTGTGTAGCCAATACTGTAATTTGCCTGAATTTGAACCTCTCTTGCATTTCATTTTTTCTTATTTTTAAAAAGTTTCATAAGTGAGTCATTCAAAGCATTAAACTTACTGTCTTTCCATGCTAGAAAAATAATAAAAGTTACTTTGAGCATCCTAAACAAATATTAACAGTGTAGTCCAGATTATTTTCCCTTCCCAACAGTTTAAAGGTGCTAACCATTGTATTACACCCTTTTCCTGTAAATGCTGTGGGACTTACAAGTGTGTGTGTGTGACTTTCAGCATTCCTTTTATCTCTAGTCATGAACCTTTAAGTTTTTTAAGCTAGGAGTTGTAGGAACACTGGAAAAAACCTCTCATCTCTGCTTCCCTGTGAGTCAGAAGATCTCTTACTGCATCTATGGCACCATGTCCAAAGAAAGAAAAATCTAATCCTTCACTTAATATGGGAGAGTTGATAGGGGAAAAAAGAAGATGGAAACTGGATCTTCATTTAACTGTGCGTGTATGTCTGTTTATCCTTTGCATGTATGTCTGTAGGAATGAGATTTACTGTGGTGTTAGAACGTTTGTAAGAAATGTGTAGAGATGGTATTCTACTCAAACCTGACACAGAATCGCTTCACCATCACCTGTAAAACGCCAGGGACTTCAGCTGGGAGTGAGTTGGCCAAATTAATGCTGCAATGAAAGCAACTGATAGCTCAGAATAAGTATTTTGTTTGTCTTTTTGAATTGGCCTTTGAAACTTGCTTACCAAAATTCTTGATTGAAATGCTATTAAAGAGAAGAGTGACTCTGGTTCAATTTTTTTTTTTTTCATGCTTAGTTTTTTACAGATGGAGCTGAGAAGCTAGATTGCTAAGGGGAAATTTAAAGCCTTCAATGGCCAATTTGGTGGATATGAGAGTTCCTTGCCAGCAGCCAAACAAGTGCCAGGTAAACATGTGATTTAAAGGAAGACTGTGCAGAGGTTTCTGCTCATTTTTGTTGTTTTTACCTTGAAGAAAGCCTGAGGGCTGGAATACCAGAGCCTCTTTTAAATTAGCTTTTTCATTCACAAAAAACTTTTTGATTATGAATATAGCTGCATTTTTTCATAGGCTTTTGAAGTGTCCATTGAAGGGGTTTCTTCGTTTCTCCTACAAGCTCTCTGTCTGTTCTTGTGGAATTAATTTTTTTTTTTTACCTGTATCCCTTTTCATTATTTATTCTTTATTAAAATCACTTTTTTCTTCCCTATGGAGGTTATAAATGCTCATGAGCCGGAATCATACGTTCAGTATTTCCAGAGCTGTTTGTCCTAGAAACCTCATCTTGATACAATTTTGAAGTTGAGGGGGAGAGGCAACTACATGGAAAGCTAGAAAACACAGCTTTAAAGCCACATCTGGAATTCTTAGATTGTTAGTGGCTCCAACTTAAAACAGAGAATACAGAGACTTTATATGCCATAAAACTCAAGCAGCCTTGGATCCAGTATAAGAGTAGTCACCCGATGTCATGTTAAAATCCATCTACACAATGCTTTGAAGTATGATTGTAGTCAGAGTGACACCTGTCTATGTACAAAATGAGGGAAAAAAATCTGTTTCAGTATAAACTTTAGTGGGCTGAAAATAGTGCCCAAATCTTGCTTTTATCCTCTGCAAGCAAAGCTGTTTTGTCTGGGGAGTCCTACATTCATCACTGCAAATTTCATCATATGAGAAGGATACAAACATTTTGGCCATATCCATTTATTTTCATCTCATAACAGCAGTTATGTTGAATGTGAAAAAAAAAACCCTTTCAGTCCAAGCTGTGAGATTTTATATTTTGCTGAGCACCTGCAGATCTCCAGGCTTTCTACCCAGATGACTTGTGTCTGAATTGTTGTGGTCTAAATCAATTATTTTTGTAATGATTGATAGTAAAGTTTGTTGCAACAGTTGTGATGAGCCAGATGAGAGACACCAGTATCCATGTGTTAATGTTCCCTGAACATCATTGATACATTTTATTTATTATAAAACATGATGTTTTCTTCAGGACAAACCTACTCTAACATGGAAACATTTCTTAGATTTCAACAGTGCTCCTTAGAGAATGAGAAATTATTTAGGCTTTTGTTTTATTAATTTGGTTTCATCGACAGCTTTCTCAAAGACTTAAGTGGAAGCAGAAAAAACTCCTTTACCCTTAAAGATTGGGTTCAAATGGGCTGCCTGCTGTAGGATGGAAAACTGCAGTTGATTAGTCAGTGGAAGGTTATTTGCAGGATTGCTCATGTGTCACTGAGTTCTGCCTTGTTTATAGTTCATCTATGACCTGTGAAAAACAATATTTTAATGATTTGATTCAATTGTTTCCAGACAATGAAGACAATTATGAGACAAGTTCATGTTTAACTTTCCACTAGGAAAAAGTTTGGTGTTATTGCTGCATCCTAGTTTAAATATAAACTGTCTGAAAGATACAGTGTTGTAGTTATGTGAGCAAAAATTTCCTATCATACTATGTGACAGCAGAGCAGTAAACATACCATCAGAGCCAACATCATGTACAGTGCAAAATTCTAAGTATTATTGACACTTCTTCATTAGAGACAGTTATTTATAACTCCTTTGTTCCTAATTTCTTCAAGGAAAAATACTGCTTATTTCTGAAAACAGAAAATGTGTATTCCTTACTTGGTAGTTAGAGACGCTCAGAATAGCAGTGATTCTTTGTAGTTTTTCTGATTTGCTGTGAGTATTTTTAAATACATGGACACTTCTGAACTCTACCATGAAATGGATTTGCAAAGAACATTTAAGTTTTAAAGTTTTTCTTTGTAAATGTTCTTTGCTATTTTGCTTATTATAGTTTGATCATTTTCCCTTCTGTACAACAAAATTATCTTGTAAACATTGATCTTGTGTAGAGATTAGTGAATTTTCATCAACTATTAAAACAACTCTAACTCTTTTCTTTTTCTTATTAGCCTTTGATTCAGGGATTCATTCGTGTTGTGAGGATTTCTTTTCAAATACTTTATGGGCTGGAGAAAAGTGTATTTAAAGATGGTGATCTGGTGGTGGAGAATTCCAGGATAACCTTATTCAAGCACTGACAATAAAAACCCACATCTTGTAATATGTGGTTTAACCCCAGCTAGCAACTAAGCCCCACACATCTGCTCACTCACTTCCACCACGTCTGGATGGGGGAGAGAATCAGAAGGGTAAAAGTGAGAAAATTCTTGCATTGAGATAAAGACAGTGTAATAGTTAAAGCAAAAGCCATGCACACAGGCAAAGAAAACAAAGAATGCCTTCACTGCTTCTTATGGACAGGCAGGTGTTCAGCTCTCCCCAGGAAAGCAGGACTCCAGCCTGTGTAATGGGTTCTTGGGAAGAACAACGCCATCACTGCGAATGTAAACCTCCTTCCTTTTTCTTCCCCCGGCTTTTTATAACAAGTGTGGTACCATATGGTGTGGGATGTTCCTTGCATCAGTTGGGGTCAGCTGTCCTGGCTGTGTCTGCTCACAGCGTTTTGTGCACCCTCAACCTCCTTGCTTGTGAGGTGATGTGAGAGGCAGAAAAGGCCTTGACACAGTAAGTACTGCTCAGCAAAATAAGTAAAACCTCTCTCTGTTATCAGAACTGTTTTCAGAACAAATCCAAACATAGCCTCATACTTGCCACAGTGAAGAAAATTACCTCTATGCCAGCCAAAACCATCACAACTTCAAAAGAATATTGTGCCTTTTCTATAATCATGATTAAGGTTCAAATGCGAATTTAAAGCAGCATGTTCTGCCTAAAACATGTGCAGAAAGAAATCATAGGAACATAGATTGTTTTTGGTTGAAAGGGACCTTAAAGAGCACCTAGTTTCACCCCCCTGCCATGGGCAGGAACACTACCCATGATCTTGGATTGCTCAAAGTCCCATCCAACCTGACCTTGATCACTTCCAGGGAGCATCCACAAGTCTGGGCAATCTCTGCCAGTGCCTCACCACCCTCACAGTAAAGAACTTCTTCCCAACATCTAACCTATATCTCTTATTTTTTAGTTTTAAAGCATGCTTATGTAAAAAATCACTTTTCCTGTTTTTTGTAAGTCCCTTTCAAATACTGAAAGGCCACAATTAAGTCTCCCTGGAGCCTTCTGTTCTCAATGCTGAACAACCCCAATTCTCTCAGCCTGTCTGCAGAGGGGAGGTGCTCCAGTCGTCTGATCATTTTGGTGGCCTTCCTCTGGACTTGTTCCAAGAGGTTCACATCTTTCTTGTGCTGGGGCCCCCAGACCCAGATGCAGTACTCCAGAGCAGAGTAGAAGGCGAGGATCACCTCTCTCGACCTGCTGGCTTCACTTCTTTTGGTGCAGCCCAGGATAATGTCGACTTTCTGGCTTGCAAGCACACATTGCTAGCTCATATCAGGCTTGTCATCCACCAGAATCCCCAAGTCCTTCTTCACCAGGCTCCACAGTTCTTCTCCCCGTCTTGACTCATGTCTGGGATTGCCCTGACCCAGGCACAGCATTCTGCACTTGGACTTGTTGAACCTCATGTGGTTCTCGTGGGCCCACTCCTTGAGCTTGTCTGTGTCCCCCTGGACAGCATCCTGTCCTTCTGTTGTGTCAGCTGTACCGCTCAGCTCGTGTCATCTACAAACTTGCTGAGGCTGCCCTTGATCTCACTATGTCATTGATCAAGATATTATACAGCACCAATCCCAAGACCCCTGAGGGGCACCACTCATTTCCAGTCTCCATGTGGATATGGAGCCATTGAACACCACACAAACGAATGTTCTTCAGTCAGGAATTTTCTCAGGAAAAAAAACCAGCTGCCTTTTCACATTTTTAATGTGCTTGAAAAATTAAATGTGAAAATCCTGCTTTATGCAAGTCTTCCCCCTTGATAGGGTACCAATGTGTTTTCTCTCTCTTATTCAACCAATTTCATTGTCTTCAGTTTGAGAGTTTGCTGAATAAGAATTGGCAAAGAACTGAAAATCCTGGTCAATCTAGACCAATCCTGCACTAGACAGTTTCAAACAAGCAAACTCGTGTTTTCATTTAGACATAAATAATTGATTTTTTTCACCTGTATGCAATAATTCCTCATTTGAGATTTTCCTATATAACCATGTAAGTAATGAAAGAAAATTCAGCCTCTATATGGACTCTTGGTTTGATTATTATCCTACATGTCTGCAGATCTTGAAGCTAGTACTAAGGAAGTAGGTTCTTTTCCTTGTTGACTTTCTGACTTTAACTCTGGAAGACATGTTTAATGTTCATCAGTGTGAATTTGTAGAAAGATCTGTCTGCTTGTGGAGAAATGAATCTGACTGTATTGAGAGCCTCCTGAGCTTCTCTCTTTCAGTCTGCAACAGAATGCTGGACTACATAGAGCTTTTATTTTGACAGAAAAGGAGTAAGCCACTATTTTTTAAAAATGTGACACAATTGGGTTTTCCAAAGAAACAGACTTATCTTAACAAGCCAAATAAAGACAAAAATGTGGCTTACAAAATGATCAGTACAAATTAAAGAAGGTCTGCCCACTAAAACCCAGTTTTGTGACTGTGTATACTCCCCAGGGAGACTACCACTGATGTCAAGAATTCCAACATTGAAGAGGATTTTTTGCAGTATGAATTTATTATGCATTTCATGATTCCTGTGGAATTTTCAATGTCTGCTCCATCTCCGCATGCAGTTTAAACAAAACGTCGTACATTCACACGATATCATAACAGTGCCCATTCTCCTCTTGAATCTTTTTCTTCCTTTTCTCATAAGATACTATCATTGTTTCAGGCTGAAAATTGTCTCAGCTCAGATGTTCTGAGGGAAACATCGCAGTTTAAAAGGGAATTCATGCAGTTCACAGTTTCCTCAGTCAGCTGTGCAAACTGAGAGAAAGAACTGGAGAGTGCTCTCTGGCAATGGAGATTCTGATGTTGGTCAGGGTCAATATAAAAGGAGCATACCGTCTTTTTTTGTTTGTTTTGTTTGCTGACTATTACAGATGTGTAGGGGTTTTTTTGTTTGGTTGGGATTTTTTGTTTGTTTTAGTAAGCATTGGTCACCCTGTCATCTTTTAATGGTAGTTTGTGAGCCTTTCTGGGAAGCGCAGCTCACATGTTTAAAACCATTGTTCTAGAAGAAATGTTAACAACCTTTCTTTAATTTTGTCTATGTAAAATTACAAAGTACAGATGCATTCAAAGAAACAAGAATAAATAAAAGAAAAAATATTATAAATTGAGTAGGCAGTATTTGAGGGGTTAGCATGTTCCTCTTTAGGCCAAACTCCATTTTACATCTGCCGCATACAAGAAAGTTGCTGGTGTATATTGGCTTTTTGGGTTTGCACAAACTCAGGTAAGAACCCAGTGGAAGCTAAGACAGCAGCTCTGAACCCACTAAGCTGTGCCAAACATCTGAAGGAAGGACAGCTCTTGCCCTCCCGTTAAAGAAGTGGAGTAAAGAGGAACTGAGACCCTGAACTCTGCGATTGGATCTCTTGTACGCTACCTACTGAGTTGGAGCCAAAGCAAATACTGCTATTTCTCTGGTAGAATATTCATCTAGAATATTCTTGTCTACACGATATGTTGAGCCTTGTCTGTGTAAGAAGAAATCATGTAGAGTATAAATGTTCTTCTATTTGCCTTTCTCTTTAGAAAAGCAAGCATTGTCTGCCATGTGGTTGTGCCTTAATCTGGGTTGCTTTGAGATTATTGGTCTTGGACCCGATGGCTTTGACCTTTCATACTTTGGGTTTACCTGGACTGTAGCTATCACTGTGGGGCTCCAGGAGCTGGTTCTCTTTGGGCTCAGCTGCTTCCTGACTGTGGCAGTTGCTGAGTCTCTCTCACAGCCAGAATTTTTAGGTTTCCTGAGCATGCTTTTCAGTGAGCTTTGCTATTTTTATTATTTCTAAAGCATGTTTTTGTGGTCTGTGGTTTTGGGCATGTGGTTTCGCCCTCTCCCTTGTCATGTATGTGGAGCTGAAAACAAGTTACTGTAGTATAAACCAAAGTGTCCTAATTCACCATCTCTCTCTGCTTCTGCTGCTGTTTTTAATGTCACAGCTTCCAGTCAACAACCTACTTGCTGAGAAACAGCAAATGCACACAATATCCAGCCATAGCTCAAATACTGATGTGTTACCAGTGCCGTTTAAGTTACAAATACAAAATACAATGTCGTAGGAGCTACTGTAAAGAGAGGGATTTTCCTCCCAAGCAAACCCGGTAAACCTTTGTTTCTTCTCAAGAGCTGAGAAGGTTGGAACAGCTTCAGCTCCAGATATCCTGGGATATTTCTGTGCTTGGCAGAAATTGCTCTTTTGATGTGGCCACATAGTAAAGACAGTTGCAATGCTTGTGACTGCTCTAATTCCATTGCATCTAGCTCTAGTTATAAAAGCTTCTATCTGTGGAACACCAAGTGGAAATGTACGGGTGAAGCCTGCTGAAAGAACTTGTGCCAGATCTGGAAGCAGAACATTGCATTTATTGATAGTTTTTTTTGTTCTTGCCATGTTATATTAATTTTGTTGGTACAACAATCAGAATGGTTTCTCCTCAAAAATGAGGAAACAGTACAAGCTCAAGTGACATGGAAGCAGCTGAACTGAAGAAAGCGAGGAGCTCTGAATTACCTTTTTCTCTTAATGTCTCTAAATAATACAGACTCTACATCGTTCTATATTTTGTTCTCTTTAATACTTCCCTGATGAGCAACATAGATCAAAGAGTTTAAACATTGCTTGCTACTAATCTGACGTAAAGGCCACAATTCCTCAGTATTTCAAGGTAAAATGATAAATAATCATGGCAATGAGGAAAGCCTTTTTGTTTGCAATATGACATAATTAAGCTGCATCTGGTAGTACTTCATTAGCAAAGTGTTCACAGAATTGTTCTAACACCATCCATGGTACTGATGCACAACCTGGGAAATAGTCAAAAAGACTTTATTTTTTACAGGCTTCTTTGGAAAAAAGAGCAAAAGAGAAGCCCACTCTTTTCCAAGTAGAAACATGCCAATCTTGCAGCGAGTGCAGGGGTTGGGAGAACATAAAGATTTCAAATCAACACAGACAAAATACTAAAGGAATTTAGTGTTTTCATTGATATTGTTCTTAATCAGATTCTTTATTAAAGAGATGATTGCATAAAAGCTGAAAGATAAAGTTTGTTCAAAGAACTGAGCATCACCATTTTTTGTTTTTAAACTGTTTTTCAGTTATCCAAGAGCTACTAAATTTGTTTTAATTAATAACACTTTTGAATTGTAGGAGGACAGAAAAGTGCACTTGTAAAGTGGTAAGTTTCTTAATGTTTCAGATTTTTCCTTTGTCTCTGGTACCATGACTGTTTTCAACCCAGCCTGAAAATATAACACTTAATCTGCACATTGATGGTTATTACACATGAGCATGTCTCTGGGCTCTGTCAGAGCCTCTCTCTGGGCCTGTTGACCTTGCACTAATTAGAAGATGTCATTCCCCATGGGCTAACAGCAGATCTGCCCTTAACGCTCATGCTCTGGGATTAATTTAATAGGTGAAGTGCAAAATGCTACATAGATTTCTGTGAAAACAGGCTACTATGGGAACAGCTGTTTAAGCATGTTCTTGCCTTGGTAGACTCTCAAGCCATTTGGACTTTTTTTCTGTGGTAGTCAGTGCTGGCAGATGCCCTCTTACGTTCAGAGGTGAATCTTGCCCCTGGAAAAGTAATTTTGTAAGTGCAAAGAAAGGGCATTGTGGTTTCACTGCAGGAGTCAGCACTTGATCTTTTCCTGACACTGCTGAACAGGCCTTGCTGTCTTGTATGTTAGACTGACTTAATTGGAAGATTAGAATATTGTTGAAAACTTAGTGGTTGCTGAGGGATTTCTTTTCCCCTTTCTGTCTTAGTTTGTAAAATTGAACATTCTCTGTAAATACATGTAGAAGAATAAAAATCTCCTCTCTGCAGAGTTCTGCTGAATAAGCAGGACTGTATCAGTCTTCCTCAAAATTAAATACCAGCCAGACCTGCTGTTCATATGTGACATGCTTATTTGCATTTGCTCTGATCTTTTGCCCAAATAAAAAAGCAGGAACTGAATAGGATTTAATTATGGGCTTATTTAAGCTTTGTTTTATGGAGACAGTCATGGAGTGTCATATTTATCTGAGTAGAACTTTTGAAACATGGTCCTTTCTGCTCTCCATTTTATCTTCTTGAGAAGAAGATATCTGTGCTTTTTTTGTGTTTTGTTTCATTTCCTTCTAACGGAAGCATGCATTTAGTGTGATGACATTAGAGTACTTCTATCATAAAGAAAATAATGAATTAAATTAATAATTTTTTTCTCATTGTAAGTCCTAAGCAAAAAAAATTGCATTTTACTTTTTAGGGTATGTAGTTTTATAGGGTTCTATTTCATCAGTGTATGAGGGGCATAATATTAGACTAGATTCATCTTTCTAAAGTTTGATAGGGCTTTTCATTTCTTCTCAGAAGAACTTGCCAAATCTAACTTCTATCAGTTTTGGTTTATTGGTTTCTCTGGACTTCTACTAAATTATAGTTATCACCCATGAACCAAACTATTTTACTTGTGGCTTAACCATTTCAATCAACATTAAAACCAGACATAAATATTCAGCCATTTTAAAAAGCAATTTATTTTTCAAACTAAGTTTGAATTTTTTCATGCTGTGATGTTTTTCTCGTTTACTAAAAATGTGCTGTAGATATGCTGGTCTGTTTCCACAGGACGAGATGCCTGATGGGTGAGCAAGGTGTACTCAGAATGGTGACATCATGTTGCTAGATAAGTTTTATCCTAATTTATGCTCAGGAGGTGAGTTGGTTACTCATGCTTTTTGGCTTGCAGAATTAGTTCTGTAGAGTTCTAATGCTGAGTGTTATTGAGTAGGAATCACATCATGAGAAATACAAGAGACCTTCTTTTGAAATAAAAGCCTGTAATAATTTTTTTTATATGAAGCAACAATTGAGTGGCATCTTTTTTTTTTTCTTTAATGTTGCCCTCATTCAAGGAATACCAAGGTATTTTAAAGTGTTTGTGTATATGTGTAGAGAGAGAGAGAGAGAGAGAGAGATGGAAAAAGATAGAAAGTGTCTTAACCACAACACATGTTTCTCTGGAGATTCATCTGTTTTCTTCAGTGACAAAGCCACTTGATTATCCCTGTTGGGATTGCAGCTATGGAAGAATGAGCTGGATGCCATATTGCTTAATCAGCCAAGTCCTTGGTTAGTCTAGTTATTTTGTGCAGAGGACAGATGCCATAGCCTCTAGCAGAAATAATATAACATGAATTTTCAGATCCTGTCATTCTTTGCTAACAGTTTGCTAACATTCTTTGCTAACAGGGAAAAAGATATTTACTAGACAATTAAGCTTGGAGTATTGCAAACCAGCAGTATGAAAATCAGTGAGGAAGGGCAAACAGTATCTTTTTCAGGGTTGGAATGTTTCTTAGATATTAAGGGATTATGCAGAACATTATTTTAAGCACTTTCAGGTTATGCACTTCAGTTGTCAAAGCTACCTTGACAAACCTCCTAGGCCTCTTAATATGACCACTAGAGAGCAAAGCGAACATTTGACACATAAGGGAAAATTTTTAGAATTCAAGATTGCATTATCCCTGTTCAGAGAAACACACTCAGTGTGGTTTTGCAACAGTTTGTTTTAATTTCAGGGTGTATGTACAATGACACAGAGAGAATAGATAATATCACTGAGAAAAGTTTTCCTGCTAAGCCAAAGGTAAAAATCTTTCACCACTATTAGGTTTTATTATTGTTCAGGATTTCATAAAGACTTCAAGCAAAGCTCTTAGCACTTTTTCCTCTTCTTCATAGAGTGGAAGAATCCTGGTTTGAATTAGCTTGGTATTCACTGAGAGTATAGCAAGGAAAATACATACAATTAACTTTCATTTAATCTTTTATTATAATTGAGTTTGGTGTCATTTAAAGAGATTAATTCTAGTCTATAACACAGAGGAGTTCTGCAGGAATTTATCCTGCAAGGGTTGTCAAGCATTGGAATGGCTGCCCAGGGAAGTGGTGGAGTCCCCATCCCTGGAAGTGTTTGATAAACAACTGGACGTGGCACTTAGTCCTGTGGTTTAGTTGACTTGGTGGTGTTTAGTCAAAAGTTGGACTCGATGATCTTGGAGGTCTTTTCCAACCTTAATGATCTGATGATTCTGTAATTGACTTTTTGAGTAGGTAGAACTTTGTCCCATGCTTAGAAATGGAAAATCTTGAAGACATTATGTCCCAAGTGATACAAGGGTTTTCTCCATGTCTGGTTTTTGAATTAAGTTGCAGCACAAATGAATGCTCAAGATTTCATAAGGCTGGAATGTGCTTTTCTCCTATGCTAGAGTTTATGTTTGCTATATTAACGAGAAATGTTTGATACTAGAAGAAGTAGTAAAGGAGGAAAAAGGAGACTGATATAAAAGAAAACTCATGAATATAAGCATTTGTGCACACACAAAAAACCAGCCTGTTCTATTGTTATGTAATATAAATGTCATGAATTGAAAATAATCTATTGACTGAAATGAAAGATCATAATGAAAAAAAAAGTTACGTAGAATAGTCTGTAACCTCTTGAAAAAGACATCAATATCGTTTCCAGGAATTAGTTTATCTTAGGATCCCAATAGTAGCTCTGAATAAACCCATCCATGACTTTTCCATCATCTTTTTTTGTTAGTCTTCTGTCAATCACATTTCTGTCAATCACTAATTTGATCTTTTTGTTCTGGTGTGTTCCTATGATTCTGTGTTCAGGACTATTGTGATTAAGAGGTACAAAGCTTGTTATTTTGTGCAAACTTATTATGAGCTGAAGTAAAGCATTCTGCACTTGATTATGTGCTAGCGTTTAATGTCCTTGACTTTATTTAATACTTTAGACTATTAGAACCTATGCTTTGACTACATTATTTTTACAACTATCCTATCTATTTTAATTTTTATCTATGTGTTAAACTTTGGTGTTAGATAATCTCAAAGTGAACTTTATTTGTTTAGCAATGGTGGCAACAGAACACTTTTGGAACCAAGGTGTAGCATGAAAAATGGTTGTTAGAAGGAAGCCTATGCTTTTTTAAGTGCAATGGTAAAATCTACCCCTGGACAGAAGTTTCTGCTCACCACTTGAGCAGAAAATACACACTGATGAAAGCGGGCGTTGCTCTTCTGAGTTCATGGGAGCATTACAAACAGGCACTTTTGGATTTGGCTCAGAAACTCGTAGTGATGTGAGTCCTTGAGGGTTCAAGTGGGGAACAGGCCTTTTAGCCTGGCCTTTGCATAAGAGATTCATATACTCTGGGTATATGGATTATCCTACATAAAAGGTCCTCATCAGTTTTTACCATATGGTTAAAACATATAGACATATTTTAGCTGTTACATCCAGGCACTGTGAGGCAGCTGGTATTAATGAATAAAAATAGCCAGCAAAATCCTGGCATGTGGTTGCTAGAAGGAACAATTTATAGCCAAGGGTCTTGTAGATTACTAGAAAGGAGAAAAAAGGAGCAACCCCAAAACATATGACCTCTGAAAGTATGTATGAACTCTGAGTTTCATCTGCATTTTGGGCACCTGTATTGCTCAAGGCAACAGAATATGGAACTGATTAAAAGATATTAATTCTATTTCTATTGCTAAAAATTACAGGGAAGGCAATTGAGGAGTTTGGTGTTTTGGGTTTCTTTTTTAAACACCATTGCTGTAGTTTGCCTTTTAGTTGATATTAGTATCGACATTTGTAGCTTCATGAAGAGCTTGGGAGAGATACATTTCTCAGAATAAATGAAATACAACTTAGGAGGTGAACCTTGGGAGGTGGTCTTACTATAATGCAAAACTATGAGTTCTAGTAATTTATTTCATAGCCCTGATTTAGATTTTTGCCTTCTAAAAAATAAAGCTGACCTTCCTTCTCCACAGAGCAATGACAAAATGCAAGATTCTTGTTTCAGAAACTGACTCTTTGTTAGTCCTTAGCATTTCATAATCGATGGTTACCAAGCACAGTGAGGCTCATCTTATGGGTTTATTCTGTTGGAATTTTTTTGTCTGTTTGGTTTTTTTTGCCTCATGAGCACTGTGGTTCAAATAGTGGCATGATCAATATAGCATGGAAATGCTGTAGAGTGTGAACACTAAAAGCTATTATTGTGTTGTAGAGAGAAAAATGTTGCAACTTTATTTGCAGTGTGACTATATTGGCTACTAAAGTTCTTAATTGCTATAAACAGGCACCAGGAGCAGTATTAGGATGGGGTGTGGGATACTGTTGTTCCACAAAACCATGAAGATTGGCATTAGATTCTATCATAGGTTAGCACAGGAGAGAAGAATACAAAAAAATCAAAATAAGATCAAAATAAGTTTAAAACTGGCAAACATTTTATAGAAGTACATTTTAATGCTTCATCATTCGTTCAATTCTTTGAAAAAGAAACTGAATAGTGCCCAAGTTATGGTAAAGTTGGGAAGGAACAGAGATCCTGATCTAGAGAGAAACACAGCACCAGCATTGGTCAAAATTGGTCAAAGAAATGAAAATGAGAACTAGGTATGTATTTTTGTAGTTAGCATGGTTATGAGTTGAAACAGATTACCTAGAGATGTGATGGTTTCTTTTTCTCTGGTTTCATAAGAAGGCTGCAAGCCTTTGAAAGGTGTTTTAGATGAAACAAGGTGTGACATAGGAGAATCCAGGAGAAATACTGTAGGTATGAGGAGGAGCTATACAATGGCAAAGAGCTGATCCACAGGAAGGACTCTACAGAAAATATTCCTCTCTACTACTCTACTATAATTCATCCTGAGTGAGAAGTTCCCAGATTGCATTTGTCACTCTGAGTGCGGTGACAAAGGAGCAAGACTTGCAGCAACATTGAGATGTGACCAAATTTTTCTTCCCTATAAGGCTGAGGGGAACATAAGCAAGATACTGATGTAAAAAGTGGAACAACTTATTTCCTGATTATGCATCTATGAATTCCAGAAAACCCAATAGGGGTAAATGCCTGGTGGTTTTGTGGCTTCATTACAGAAAAACTCTTGGAATATGGAAATCATAAACGGCAGGCAGGCAGACAAGTCTAGTGAGAACTCATTTCATGGTTAAAACTGCTAAACTGTGTTTTAGCTCTTTTTCTTTCAAAAGATAATGCTGCTCTACCATTGTTACATTTAAATTTTTGTTACCCACCATTGTTGGTAATGGCTTGTTAGATGTTTGAAAATGTGCATATTATTAAACGGTAATATCCGTTCTACATTTCTGTTTGGCAAGTGTGAAATGCACGTGTATGGATGGTTCTAATACACTGCTTTGGCTTTGTGTTTGAAAGCTATCACCTGAATTTTTGCTGATTTCCAGTGACTATTGTCAGCACCCATTTGCTGTGACTATCAGAGGAAGAAGAGAACCCAGGAGAGGCATACTTTGATTTTTCAGCAGGAAATGTATGAAGATGGAAGGTAATTCTAGGTTGGATGTTTACGTAATCCTAACAGAAAATATAATTGCAAATTAAGAAAGAAAGAGCCACAAAAAACCTTTAGGAAAATCAGTTTTTCTTGTAACAAAATATGAATACCAGCCTCGAACAAAAAATTCAGGTTTACTGTAGTTTGTAAAGATGGAAATAAATGTATGGTAGTGAGGTACTTTAAAACCTCTTAGAACAAATGTGTTTGTACATAGAATTTTAGCACTTTTACCAGGCAAATTCAATTCCAAAGCTCCCACATGTGAGGCATTTCTAATTTTACCCAGCTGAAATTTATCATGTCAGCTGCCAGCCCTGATTGCTGTGTTGTTTTTTTGCTTGGAGAGGGTTGGAACTCTTCATTTTTGGGAAATTCTTGCTCATAAACTGCAAGTTATTCTTCATTATGGCTGAAAAAATATAAAAATCCTTGAGTGTTTTGTATCAAATAGTGTGAATCTCCTCTTAACATACTGTTCTTACTAATGGTTTTCTGTGGAACTGCTGCTTGATGACTTCTAGTACACAGGGTGTTTTCAAAAGGAAAGCATTGATTTACTCACAGAGGTCAGTGGTGTTAACTCACAAACTGGTAGTGCAGTGATCTTATCACGGAGAGAGCAAGCTGGCCCCTGGAAATTGTGTGCGTGTGCAAGTTCTTACCTCTACTGCCTCATGGTAAGTTACTTCTCTTTCAAAAGGAATAACTTAACGAGTTAAGTGTGCACATCTGTGGGTCTTTTGGAATAGTAGGGTTGCTGTAAGCACAAGATCCAGCCCCTACGAAGGAGACTGTTATCTGGTTGTAGGAAGATGTATGGAAAGTAAACATTTATATAAAAATACTAGGATTTATTTGCTCTTTTATAGCAGTGTGATATTATTACAGAGAGCAGTAGCAGTATAAAGTAGGTGCAAGACAGAGATGAGTAATAAAATAACTCCTGTCCTTCCTGTGGTCAGAATACCTTTCCTGATTGATCAAAGCAAAAGCTTTTGTTTTTTGCATTGAAAACATTATTTACTGGGAGCTGAAGTATTTCCATGGCCAGCCTAACACTGTAATTTGAATAAAACCCCAGTTACAGCCCTTTATCAAAATCCTGAGGGTTCTGAAGAATGGATTTTGGTGTCGCCATTAGACAGTTGTCTCACACACAAATTGGTACCAACTCTACTGTATAGAATACTATAGATGTTTAAATGTGCTGTTAATTCTGAAAAAGAAACTTATTTTGCCACAGACTACCCTCTGTCATCCTAAAAATGGGGAGTCTAAGGATACATATAAAGTATCTAAAATATGTGAAAGAAGAAAGAGCTATGTAAAATATCTCTAAAAATCCAGATAAACTATTGTGTACTTTTGATCTGCAAGAACTTAATGCACCTCTTCTCTGTATCCAGTATACTGGGAAGTCTCTTCAGGTGTATGGCTTATCACACCTATTGATGCTTTTGAATTGACTGAAATGAAGATAACTTCTTAAAATCTTATCGTACAAAGTGTGCTGTTATTGCATCCCATTACTGAGGGAGATCAGGATCTCGGAGATCTCAGTGGCTGTTTTATTGCTGGCATACATTGCATATGCCTGCTGAAATGAGCACTGTGCATTAGAGTTAAATGGGAAGCAGTCTGCTTCCAGACCTTACAGCCTGTGAGTATCATACAAGAAAAAAACATTGCAAGATAAGAAAATGTAACAGTAATAAGGCATCCTGTGATGAAAAACAAATGCAGAGCACATTTCACGTTTATAAACTTTTTGAATTCCTCTATTCTCTTTCCTGCCTGAAAGAAAACTGGACTGTCATTTACCCTCAGAGCAAGGCCTGAGGTGGTGATTTGATAAATCTTGATAAGCAATGCTAGGTACAGTTGTGGGAGGAGGTCAGAGGTTCATATGGACACCACCTGGCTCCATTAGTTTTACTACAAGTATCATAGTTTTTTATGCTACTTAACTCCGGGAAGAGTTACTTATCTGTGACATGCAAGATTGAATAAGTGAACACAGGAATGTAAATGTTCAACATGTAACATGAAAATGTTTAAAAAGTACATTTTAAAGGTTGCTTAAATCTTTTAATAAATAATAGAAACTTTATCTTTTTTTTTTAATGTATGATGAGGACATCATAATCTTTTCCCCAGAAGGCCTTTCTGTCAAAAGAGTTTCTTTATAAATTCCTCCTGTGTCTTGGTATTATGCAAGCTAAAAGTCCCTTGGCTATAATAAATATTGTTACGCTGACCTTTTAAATCAACATTTTAAATAGTTTTGTTTCAGCCCAAAGTTATTTGTAAATGAAACAAATGAAATTATTGTCTATTTATTACTCACATTGAGTCAATTCAATTTTTCATAGAAATGTGATTATTAAGACATGGCATTGAAATGAAAGTAAAGAGACCTGATTCATCACTCATCATGCAAGTTTATGGTAGAATAGCCCCAATAACTCATGCAGGAGTGCTGTGATTGTAGTTTTTTGTATTCTAAGGGCATCTTTAAGACTCTTTGAATCTTTGCCCAGTCATCTTTCCACAATTTCAGACCAGATACAAGATTTTCAGGAAGAAGACTCATAAAATTCCAAGACCATGCTAGGATGCCTACCTAAAATGAAGATTTTTTTTTTCTTCGTCTTCTTTATCTTTAAGTTTATGTGACAATTATGCCAAAAAGGGACCTTAGATTCCTAGGAAACATGAAGGAGAGCATGAAGTAAGTGTGGCCATGCACTGGAACGAGCCTATTATTAGTATTATTGGAGAACTGGAGCACGTGAAGCACAAGAGTAGAGTGGGAGAGCAGGCTTTGTTCAGCCTTTGGGAGGGCTAAAGGGAGACCTCATGTCTGTCCACAGCTACCTGATGGGAAGATTTAGAGAAGACAAACACTTCTCGGAGGTACATAGCAAGAACTAAGAGGTACACGAGTGCCAGCAAATGAAGTTGTTAGTTATTAGGAAAAATCATATTCACAGCAAGGGGTAGTCAAATATTTAAAATAGTTGCTCAGAGAGGAGGTGAAATATCCATCCTTGGGGATATTCAAAATTCAACTGGACAAGGTTTTGAGTAACCTGCTTTGAGCAGGGAATCAGATGAACTTCAGAGGTTCTTTCTGAATTATTCTATGAACCCTGGGGGAGAAAAGGGAAGAAAAAAAGTTTTATTTAGAAAAAAAATATCTTATGGCTCTGATGAAAATTGTGTGTTGCAATGTTAAAACTGACCCATGGAAGAAAATCTGGACACTTCGAGAGACATGTCTTGCAAAAAAAATCCAGATGAACTCTCCCCCCATCCTATAATTCAACAAAGTTATTTATCTTTGTACTTCATCACCTTCCTCAGCTGTAGGGAACATCTGTTCCATGGGAGTTATCATCTCATCATTAATTTATAACTGCAGATGGTAAAAAAGGGGAAAAAAGATAAGAAAAAGTGAACTTCATTAAAAACCTAGGAAAAATACCGTTTTCTTGATTGTTTTCGCATTGTAGCCTTTCTCACACTTAAAGAAGTTACCCTTGCAATCTGTAAGAAAACAATTTGTGACCGAAGATTGCCTTAGACCTCCTATGATTTCCATAAAATGGACTCAAATGCTTTTAAGATCAAGGCAGGGTGTTACTACAATAAAAATATATATAAAAAAACAACAAACCAAAAAAACTAATAAATATAAAAATAGAGTAATTAACTTTTTGAGTAAATGAAATATGACTGGTAAGAAGAGGCATGACAGGTTTAAAGGTTTCTCCTGCTCCCACTCCCTCTCAATTCTTCTGTCTGCTCTGTTTTTACAGGCTTGTCCCTACCATTGTCAATTCAGTGACTCTGTCCCTTATATGAAGCTTTATGCTGCAACTCTTTGGCCTGCTGCATCTTGTAATTCCTCTGGCCTTCTTCCACTAATCTTGCCTTGTGTCTGCCAAGCAGAGTCTTTTACAGCCCTCTTCAAGTTGTCCACCTAATTTCTTAGAGGAACAATGAAATGTAGAAAAAATGAAAGATAATAATCTTGTCCCTCACACAAGGTTTAGGCATAAATCCAGTTTCTCTTGTTATGAGCTTCTTCTGTAAAGAAGAGCTGGAAAGAGGGCATGGTACAGTTCCCATGGAGAAGGAAAAAGGATATTAAACTACCATCTTGATTTGTGGGCAGAAAAAGGAGACTGGATTTGAGGAAGATTTACTTGTGTTGTTGGACAACTGAGTTTCTAGATTCTTGAACCTGTAAGTCAAGAGGGAATGAATATTTTGCTACTTCTTTTCCAACTATAAGCTCACTGTGCTCGAGAAATAACTCCTTTCACCTGTATTCTTATTTTTACAGGAAAGGGAACATCAAGTGTATTTTGTACCAGAGCCCAACTGTGTTGAACAACTGTATGCACATTGTTTTATTATTTTATTTTTCTCTTAGCCTTTTTTTATTACTCTATTGTTCCCATATGTGTTCCTTCCAAATAAATATCTACCAACTTTCCTTGGAGCAGTCAGAAACCGCTAATGAGCTGTTACATAGCAGCTGTGTCAGATTACTACCAGTTTTCAACCAAATTCTCTGCCCTTCTTGCTCTTCTTGCATCTGCTCCAATGCAGCACTGGAGATTTTTCATTGACAATGAACTCAAGGGTCGCTAAAGCACTCAATACCACGTAGAATCAGCTTTATGAATATATCCAAGATGGATCTTTGCTAAAGGGTCTTCAAAATGTCAATTACGGACACATTCATTTCACAAAACAGCCAAAAGCTTAGGTCTTGTGCAGGTTCATGCTATAGAACAATAGGTAAAATCAGAATGATCACATCTATTGTGACTGTGCCAGATTAGGATGTGCTTTTCTTTTCCACTTCTGCCTGATGCTCTGAATGTCATAAATGGTCTCCTTGTTCAGCTGTCTTTGACCAACTGCTGTCATGCCTGTGCTCTTTTCACTGCCACTTTCTTCTTGTCCCACAGACAGCTGAACAAGTTGCATGCCAGAAGCTCAATGGGAGCTGGAAAGAGCATGAAAGTGTCCTTCTGGCTTTATTTCAATATCTTTGCCAGATCCTGATGTTGGGTGGAACCCGGAAAGTATTCACATAAAAAAACAATTGAGAAAATACCAATGACAGTACTAATTTGGTTTTTAACAAACTTGAGACTGTCTTAAAACTTAGAGTAACCTTCTACAGCGGTTGATTTGTTTGATGTGGTTACTCATTGATAATGAGTATAATTTTTTTATTTTTGGCGTAGGAAATACAAAGTCTGGAACTGACTTCTTGTGCTTTTTAGTGCTTGAAGTCTTCTGGATCAGATGCATTATTTAAAAAACAAATTAACAGCTCACACCCACCCCTCCGACCTCCACTCCCCCCAACTAAACTAAAGTCCCAAAACAAAAGAGCCCTAAACTTTTTGACTGCAATTATGACTGCTGCAAGGGGAGGGGGGGAAACCGCATCTGTGTCCTAGCACTGGTGTTTCATTCTTGTCTCAGTGTTTTTGGTACACTGCTCTTACTCTAAATGTAGTAAATTCAGCCTCCAAAAGAAGGGCTTTCTTGTTGTTAAGAGCTAGACTGTATCTTGGAGGAATGGTGGTGCCATTGGTGCACCTCTGCTGCAGGCTTCGCTGCCTCCTTCCCGTGTGATCTGGAGCAGGGCCCTGTGACCCGATGCTCAGAGGTGTCCAGCTGAGTGGGTTGCAGCTTTTCTGCAGCCTGGAGACCTCATGCTTCTCTGTTCTACCACAGCTATTGCCTCTGCCTCGTTGGTGAATCCACCCCTTCGTAGGCATCTAACTCCTTCTGGTTTCGCTGTTCCTAGCCTTGCATTATCTATCTGTTGATCCGCTCTCTAGAAGGAATCTTTTCCTCTCTATTTAAATGTTAAGTTTTATTGTAAGCCCAACAGCACTTTCCTCTAGCTGTTAGTGAATGGTATAATACAAATAATCACGTCTTAAGGGAGTTGAATTAAAAGACATCTCTGTCAAAATTGATGCAGAGAATAAATGACTGTACTATTTCTGACTCCTCAATGGATAATTTTAAACTTTTCTAGACTCTATTTCATTAAATTTCCAAGGCTATCGAGTGTGAAATAGTGTTGAATATCATATCAGTACCTAGACACAGGTCTTCACTGACTCGTGTTGGAATATGGGCCTCATGTTTAAGCAGAGAAAATCGTAAACAACATCATGGAAATTCAGAGCCATCTCCAAAAGTGTCACTGTGCAACGATGCAAAGTGGATGACCAGTGCAAAACTAAAACCCTGCCATACAAACACATTTAAGTGTGGTAAATGGTTCTTAACATTCCCTAATAGTTGAACTAAATGAGTGAGAAATAGAGGAAAAAATGTCATTTGCTGATGATGCATAGCGAACAGTTGAAGGTCAGAATTAATCCCAGATACTTTGCTTTCTAATCTGTTGGCCTAATAATTATTACTTCACAGTATTGATAAAGGACATGAAGAGTAGATTAAAGGATCAGAAAGTCCATCAGATACTGAAGTACTCTTCAGAAATTTGGCAACACTTTCTATGGCCCCAGAAAGCCATAGGTAGTGTTGTCAGTGTTTGAGACAAGGCAGATAATCCCCACTAGTTTTTAACTTTATTTGGATCCTTAGAGCAGCAATAAATACAATCTTGCTTTCTCAGACAAAATTTCATCTGAAGTTCCTCTTAGTGAAGACCAGAGGATAGGACATCTTTTGTGATTAAACTCAACACTAAAAAATCTTCTCCCCTAATCTCTGATGTTGACTTCAGACTTGTTTCTAGCAGGTTTTCCTTTTAATAACAAGCTTGCAACAGAATGGCAACTTTGGTCGGATAGTTCATTGTATTCATGAAAGATTATATCAGAGCATGGGCCTCACTGAAGTGTTTTGTATCATTGGCAAATCAGCAAATAATCATCTTAAAATCATCTTTGATTTTCATTCAGTCCCAATCTGAATTGTTAGAGTAAACAGTGCTCTTTTTGTTGGAATGGACTTTGCATAGAGATGCTCAACTCGCCAATACTGTACTTCAAAAGAATTCTGTCAGTTTGTGTTTTAAAAATATTGTAAAAATAATCTCTATCTGCAGTCAAAAGAACTGCACTCAGATGTATCACAAGAACAATTTGCCAAACAATCAGCTGAAGCAGGAGGTTCCATTTTTTCAGAGCTTCAGGAGCTCCTCGCAGAGAGGAAAGCTGTGTTATATACAAGCTGACAGGTACAAGATAAGCAAGCTTTCCACTTGCTGCAATGTTGTTGGTTTAATTACCCTCCAGTGCTTAATTGTTATCTTGGGAAGTCAGTACTGAGAATCCAAATTTAAGTCAGGCTCTTCTACTTTTTAAATAATCGTGCATTTTGGCAGAAAAAAAAGGACCTGGCTTAAGAGGGGTGAAAACTACAATGACAGTAAAACTCAAAAGAAGCATCTCTCTTTAAAACAGTGTTGTTATGATCAACAAAATTCCAAAAGCAAAATACCTCTTTGCAAAGTGAGTTAAAACTACTTAGGCATTAAACAGTTATATGTCATTTGTATAATAGAGAGCTAAGTAGAGCTTCTTGATACCTGCTTTAATACACATAAGCATAGTGAAAGGAATCCATAGTAGGGTTTGAAAAATGCAAATTTCTGCTAACATAAGTTCTGCTTGATGTCCTGTGGGATTGAGGCAGATTCTGTAACATTTTGATTTTTTCTCTTTATTCTAGTGATGAAGTCATATGAGGAAATGTTACCTATCTGGTAAAGTGGTTATCATTTCCTACTCTTGGACACGAAGAAGTTGATCTTGCTGCACAAGGAAAAAAAATGCAATTGCTTTATGATGCCCTAATACTGTAGATATTTACCCTTGAGGGTGAGTGGTATTACATTCCTGCTAATAATACATAATTGTATTCTCTCTGCCTTCGAAAATACTGCTGATATTTCTTTCAGTTCCAATTTTTATGTTTTCACTGTCACTACTTGAAAAGGCCTTTTAATGGTACCCTACTTTCAATATTTTAATTACTACTGATTTTTTTGTAATTATATTTTCATTTATCTCCCATTTAATTATATTTTTCTAGTAGTGTAGTGTAGTAGTCCTGTGCCCTGTAAAGGGCACAGTATAAGAGCACATTGTTAACAGCTGTGAGATTATACATAACTAACAGCAGAGGACCACCTCTTTGGTCCTTGACATGATGTAACTTCATGCCATGCTTTCCTGCTTCACTCTCAGAGAAAGAAGTCTTTGGAGACCGAGCTCCAGCTGTTTGTTTTGCTTTGTTTTGTTTTATTTTATTTTTCCACAACTCCTAATACGTCAGGGCCATGTTCTCAGCAGGTCTTCCAGGCACTATTGCAATATACTTACATAATAACATTAACTCTCTTTGATAAAACCTTCTTCCAGTTGACCATTGGGGTTATCCATTGTTTTTTATACAACTATTCTGAGTTAGATTCTATTCCCCTTCCATATTTATCCTGTTATTTACAAATGACTTTTTCTAAATTATCTCGGTTTTTAATATTCAGAATATTTCCCAGATCAATATAGTATTTCATATTTGTTGTTGGTTTTGTTAGCAAATTCAAAGATAAATAGATTATTAAGTATAAAAATGAGATATAAAACATTCTTATCTACTGCAATACTTTATATGGTTGTGGTTATTTTTCTTTGCTCCCTTGAAAACTTCTGATTGCAGTGATATATACTTGCTTAGAATGTCGTTTAGATTGGAGATTTTGTACCTGAGAACAAGCCTTACTGTCTTATAATGGAGGAAGCTACATCAAATCCAGCTTGTGATGTCTGTACCATGCAAATAATAGAGGAAAAAAATTTTCTTGGCATAAATCACAGAGCAGATTACTTGTGTTAATCAATAGGGTCAGTGAGTCTTCGTTATTTGCTGTAAGCCATAATGTAACTCGTGCAAATGCACCTGTGAAGTCTCTGAAGCTGAGGAATATTAGCAGCTGAAAGCATTCTGTGGAGCTGTCCCAGGCTGCTTGCTGGGTCCTTGTCCTGTTTCCTTGTCATGAGTCTGACCACTTTTGGGGACAGGGGCTAATGGACTCTTGATGTGACCCCATGTGCCTGTTCTTACATTCTGCCAGAGTCCACCAGAGCACATTTGTCCCCCACAAGCTGTCTGTGGATCTTTGCTCCCCCATGGACCTCTGTGGGCTGCAGGGGCACAAGCTGCCTCGCCGTGGGCTGCACCATGGGCTGCAGAGGAATCCCAGCTCCGGTGCCTGGAGCACCTCCTGCCCCTCCTTCTATACTGACCTTGGTGTCCTCAGGGCTGCTCCTCTCACGTGGTCTCACTCCTCTCTTCTCTGGCTGCAGTAACTTGTGTGCAATAACTTTTGTTTCCTTCTTCTTCAATGCACTATCCCAGAGGTGCTGCCACCACCACTGGCCTGGCTCAGCCTTGCCACAGTGGGTCTGCCTTGGAGCCTGCTGGTGGTGGCTCTGTCAGACACGGGGGCTTCTCACAGAAATCATCCCTGTGCTCCTGTACCTCCCTCTACCCCCGTGTTACCAAAACCATGCCATGTAAACCCAATACAGCATTTCAAAGGAAAGGGTGATTTGAAGGTAAGTGAAGAATGGAATTAAGTACAAAGTGGGTCTACCAAATGTAGGTCACAGCCAACTAATCTGATAGTGTTTTTTGAAATTATAATATCTGCTAATGCAACGCACTCGGATCCTAATAACAATCTTCTTGAAGTCAAATACTGAAATTTAAAAAAATCAGGCAGAGTTGAATCAGCCCCAGAGTTTGTTAGACAATAATCATGCAGTTCTTTCTGTTTGGCATTAACAAAAATAAAGTTGTCAGGACAGTTTGCTCTTTTGCTTCTATTGGTTTCACTGGCTTTCTAGTGTTATGCTAATAAAAGCTTTTGTCAGCAGATGCAAATTAGAGCTCATTTAGCAACAGCAAAACTTTTTGACAAACCTTTTTTTTCCCATGCAGAGTTACTTTTTCAGTGCTGAATGGAAACCACATGAAGAAAGCAGATATAAATTTCTTAATGCAAATCTGCAATGCTGTTTTTGCTGACTTTTCCTCCCTCCTGCTTTCATGTCCAGCCAGGTATGCCCTATTACTGTAAGACTCTAACCTTCTACAGATTCTTAGAAAACTCAGACGGGATCTGAGGAATAAAAAGATTGATACTGTAATTTGACTCAGGTCAGTTGGAAAGAAAATGCAAATGAATCTAAACAAAATACAGGATCGTCCTGCAGTAAAGGTCCAAACTTAATTGCTTAGGTCCTTACTAAATGCCCTGAGACAGCCTTGGAATATTACTTTTTATGTTAAGAAAACAAACAAAACTTTTCTCCTTTATATGAGAAATGAAATCTCATTTATTATGTTCTTAAAGGCACAACATTACTGATATTTGAGACTGAAATTCTGTTGAACAGGAGGAAATTATGGCTGGGCTTGGATAAAACTGTGTAGCTGTCACATGCTGCCTGGGATTCTCCACTAGCTGGAGTAGTAAGGCTTGTACTTTAAGGAAGAAAGTCTTATTACTGTATCACTATGAAGTTCTTAGTTGTAACCAATTTACAATAAATATGTTGACCAACATGGGTTCAGTATAATATGTAGAAAACTGTCATAAATTAACTCTTCTATAAATGAAAAGAATAATAATTCTCCCTAAATGCCAGAAACTGAGCTGGTGAGAAGAAGAAACATATATAAAATGAAGAAGTGGATTCCAGTCACTTCTTTATTCACTTTATCCAGGCAGGAATAAAAAAGACCAGCCACCATATCTCCCTTTCATTTGATTAACTTTGTAATCTGCTACGTGCTGAAAGCATTGGGTATATTCTTTGGAAGACCACCAGAATTATACTAATGTATTTCTGTTCACAGAGTATGAAGTTAAAAGGCAACAGATTCAAAAGGGAGCATTAGAGAAACTGAAAAATTGCAAGGATTCCCACTAATCCTGTTTGAATGCACTGACATCCTAATGCAACTCAGGCCATAGGTTGAAAAAAATGATGCCAAACAATGCATATGAGCTGCAAACTGCTAACCTTTTCTATTTTATTTAGGTAAATCTGTCCATTCTGGAGATTAAAAAAATAATCTAGAAAATAGGAACGCCTTGAAATCCCAGACAAATTCCTTAATTAGGATGTTCTTTAGTTGGTGTATGTTTAATCAGAAATGAGACCTCTATTGATATTTTCTTTGCTTTCTTCATGTCAAATATCAGGACGTTTAGACTACAAAATAAAATTTAAAAGCAGATCCTGCAGTAGGAGAAACCTTTTGTGTTCCTTAAGATTCTTATGTTTTAAGTACCTACAGGGAATGCTTTTCATTAGCTGGAGAATGAAAGAAGCAAATGTTATTCTGCAGGCCCATGTTTGTCATTTGTTGATAAGCAGTCAAAAAGTCAATGTGACCCATATGTCCAAACAATATGCTGCTGGACATATTTTTCCTAACGCACTGCAAATGGGATCATGCATTGTATCACTAGCATATGCGTTTATGCTCTTACATTTTCCTTTGTAGAAAATTATAAAATAATATTTGGCACAGTGATATAAGGGCTTTTCTTCCTTTATTAGTCTTTTGCATGAAGAGCAGAGGTAATGTGATCGGTCCCCTTCAATCCAGCTATTTTCAGCGAGATGAATGACGAATGATCATCGTGAATTATTATCCTGGTTCATATTGCAGACCACCTGTGAAAATGGAAGCAAATGGTGGATAGCAGAAGGGATGTTCTAAGGATGGTTGTGTCCGTGGTGTCACACAATACAAGAGTCCTCAGTGCTGGTGAGGCCACACCTCAAGGGCTATGGGCAATTCTGGGCCCCTCACTTCAAGAAAGACGGTGAGGCGCTGGAGCGTGTCCAGAGTAGGGCAAAGGAGCTGGGGAAGGGTCTGGAGCACAAGTTTGATGAGGAGCAGCTGAGGGAGCTGGGGTTATTCAGCCTGGAGAAAAGGAGGCTCAGGGAGAACCTCATTGCTCTCTACAACTGCCTGAAAGGAGGCTGTAGCTGGGTGGGGTTTGGTCTGTTCTCCCAAATAACAAGGGATAGGACAAGTGGAAACAGCTCCAGGTTGCACCAGGGAAGGTTTAGATTGAATATTAGGAAAAATTTCTTTGCTGAAAGGGTGGTCAAGCACTGGAATAGGGTGCCCAGGGATGTGGTGGAGTCACCATCTCTGGAGGTATTTAAAAGACCTGTCGATGTGGCACTTAGGGACATGGTTTAGTGGTGGACTAGGCAGTGTTAGGTTTACAGTTGGACTTGATGACCTTAAAGGTCTTTTCTAAATGAAATAGTTCTATGATCAGATACAGGTATCTGATTAAAATACTTAATTTTAATTCAATTTTACTTCAGGAATTTGAAATTAAACCTTTTAATTAGGTGTCTTAACACAGATTACAACAAGGAACTTTTCATTCCTGAGCAAAGTTTGATGGGCATTGTTCAACATTGCCCTCTGGCACTTTCTGTTATTACACAAATATATGTAAATGTATGCCTGTGCATCAGTAGATAGATAAGCTGTCCCCAGTGTTTTGCAAAACTTGAACATGGAAATCCTTCATCAGTGGCAGGGATGGGCATGATTGAAGGTCAGTAAGTCCTTCACATGGCCAGCAGCTTTCAAACTCACATTGAGAAAAACTTAGAGTAGGATGGAACACGATCTCAGAGAACAGTGGCTAGAAATACTGTATGATGTGCTAGATTGGCCAAAAGCATTGATGCATCTCTTAGCTGTGTTCTACTTTGGACAAGGAAAGAAAAAAAGCTGCTTTCAGTTTTACTTATGCCTTTATGAACAGTTCTGAAAAATGTCGAGAAAACATGGATTCCAAAAGTGGATGAGGTGCTCTGCTGTGCTTTGTTCCATGCAGAGGAGATCCTGTCTTGTCTCTCCCTTGCATTCCCTTCTTAATACATCCCAAAGGCATGACAGTTTCTTAAGTCACAGCATAGCTCTGAGAAGTTGGTTTTCATTAATTCCTTTTTCTCCTGATTTTTGGTCCCTGACTTGTAGGCATGGCCTGTATGCCATAGTCCGAAATGCATCACTGCATATTTCCCATAAAAGAAATTAATGTAATCTGAAAGGATGCAGGAAATTCAGGTCTGTTTGTCTTGAAAGACTGTCATCCTTGTAACTGCTGTATTTTACTATACCTACTGTCATCATCATTAAGGACTTCTGGAATGTGTAGACAAGGCTTATTTGAGTGGCATTTAATACTGCAGAACCCCACATGAGCAATGCAGTTTAATGGGTTTTTTTCTAATATTGACACTAACACTTTGGCTTTAAGCCTTCTAAGGTGCCTTTCTCTTGCTGAAGATTTAAACTGAATGTGATGTAGAATGAATTTAGAGATGTTGTGGAATTCCGTATCTGTTTCATCCCTGAAATTACGTTTTCTGCAGTAAGAAAGCATTCTTTGTGTCTTTGTTAAGAGTATTCCTTTCTGAAACGCTGTAAACGGGCATTTGTTACCTTTGTGGGTTCAGTAGCTGTCAACTGCACACAAGTGTATTAGACAGCCTGCAAAGAGGGACTAAGAAGAAAAAAGCACTTTTTTAGAGGTCTTAGATTCACTCTCAAGGATTCTGAAAGTCATTGTAAAATATATTTGGATATGAAAATTAAAAAAGGCAGAGGACTACTGTTAGCTCTATATTAAGTTAATCCACGTAAGTTTCTCTTTAATGCCCGGGAGTCCTCTCAAGATATCTGGCCTACTGATATTGTGTCTTCTGTATACTGCACAGTGAATGAAGTCTTCAGGGATTTTTTTGATAATTATCAAGGTCTCAAGATTAGTCAAAAATATATTTAAAATTTTACCATCTATTGAAGGACTCATTAGAAATATTTTTTTCTTTTTAATTCTTAAATGTTGCTTCACATTATCCTTGATTTCTGAAGTAGTGGATGATGAAAAGGCAATAGTCTAATCTGATGATAGTTTCATTACATCCATCTTTTAAACACTTTACTCTTTTATTTTGTTCTTTGCCCATGGCAGAAAAATATCCTTTACAGCTTACACTTATAACTTTGCTTCCAAAAGCCCCAGTTATGATATGTTGGTTCAATAGTTTCACATACTCTTTTGATAGAATATTACCAGCTGTATTTTTCTTCTGCTTGTGTACTCTTTGCTTTCAAGTCTCAGTTGAAGATGTTTGGTTTTCCTTTCTTGCTTCTAATCTCCTGTTTTAATTTCTTATGACTGTGTAAATAGTGCAAAATGTTGGGAAATATTAGTAGATGCTCCCAAAACATAGTATTTTGATATTCTGCATGGTTAAATTCCTTGTTTTATTCTTTTCTAAACTAATATGTCTTAATTTTTTTGCTAGGTTAAAATGCCAAAATTTAACTGAGAACTCAGAATCCCTCCACATTTAATCCAACCAGATACTAAATTTTCAACTGCTCAGCAATGTCTGAATAGTTACTGAAAGCACCACCCTTGGCAAATTTGCCCATTATGTCAGTGAAATAAGATCAGGTATTAGTAGATTTGGGTTGTTTTCTCTTTTTCCCCTGTCTTTCTTCTTTATCATCTCATTGGAATGTTTGCTCCCTCTTTATTTTCTGGCCTTATACTAACAGAAAACTCTTCTTTTGGATTCACACTCCTGGTTGTGCACTTTCCAATCTGTTTTGTGCCTGTGCTCAGCTGAGGTTTGGCCTGATGGAAGCTGCTGAAAATAGGATATTCTTAGGCTAAGGACAGCACAGCAGATGTAATGTGCAGCCCAGGAAGAAGGGATTAACCTGGCAAGAATAGAACTGTAAGAGAGAGACAGAGGGAGAAGAAAGGTGAGAAAGACAAGGCAGCTAAATGTCTTCTCCAGGTGTGCCTTCATTAGGTCTGGCTAGAATTCTGTCTGGCATAAAACTTTGAGCTTTTGGACCTGTGTTCATTCAGCATTGGGAAAAAGATAGAAATGTGGATAAAGTAACAACTGTAACAAGTGATGTGCTAGAGGTGAATAAATAGGCCTCCTTCTGAAATGGAGCAATGATGAGCTTTGCTTGTCCCATTCCTTACGCAGTTTGGACCTCCCAGAGGTTGCTTTACCACTCTTGGCTACAGTGTTCATTTTATGCAATTGTTTTTTGTTTGCACAAAAAAAATGTGTGGCTCCAGAAGATGAGATTAACTCCATAATGTAGGTCCTTAGTTTAATACAAAGATAAAAAGGTGCCATGAGCTATTTTCTGAGCAGTGAAACAACATTCCAACCATGAATGGTAGGAAAAAAGAAAAGCTTCTGTCCTGGCAAGTTTTCCCTGCTGGTATTCAATCTGTTTGTAGTAGATATGTTAATAGTGGCAGCACTGTGACTTTGCTTAGTTCAGATCCCATATGAAGTTATTAAAGAAGCATTGACTTTGTTTAGAGCGGTTGCTCTAAACATTGTGTTTTTATTGTTGGAATATATTGGTTAAACAGAGTGTAGCGTTCTTTGAGGCCATCTGTTTTTTTAAATGTCTGTTCAGGAGATATCTATATATAAATAAAAAGTATTATCCTTGTTAAATGAACATAAAAACCAAATTCAGATGCCACAAATTACTTCTGTTTTCTTCCTGTGAGTGAGTTTGTTATGTCTCTTATAACACTGAGAGATAGACTTATTGTTTCTGTGTGATTATATTGCAGATAAATAATTGATTATGCGGCCGCCATGCAGTCTCTATCAGGTTGTTGCAATCCAATAATGGAAAAATCCTTTGCATGCATCCTCATGAATAATTCCCACTTAGGAATTTGAATGGAAGGGTTGCACCTTAAAAAGACCAATCGTGGTGTCTCAGATTAGTTGCAGTTGCACTGTCATGTCTTTCTGGTTTTACTTTAGAGGTACTGAATGTAAAGGCTTTTGGTTTCCCAAACTGGCTAGTGATTCTGAATGCCTTGCTAAGAGTCTGCAGCTTTCCAGTGTGTTTTAATTTCCAGACAATCAAGTCCATGTAATTTCTGTTACAGACTGCAAACACACTGAAGAGATCAAAATTGGAAAGTGTTTTTCACCTTTTTTCTGCATTTTGTGAAAGGAAAATATATTTCTTAGGGTTTTGTTTTACTTCTTTTTTTAACGTGACTACATACTGTGAAAAAACTATTGGTGCTAATGAGTTTTCTCCAGAAATAGTGGAGGAGAATCTCTGGGTGAAGAAGGCTTAGTATGAACCATAACATTCTGAAACAATGAAGAATGAATTCCTGCATCTATCTCTGATGATGAGTGTGGTTGTGATTTTTTTTTTAATCTTTCTGCCAGGTATCTTTTAGAAATCACTAATAAGTCTCTGTTGCTCCTGCTCGGTTTCTGACTAGCGGAGCAGGATACTGCATTCAAGGGAATGGAAAAGAGCTGAGTTGGAATGCTAGTGATTTTATGTTTTAAATTAAACACAGATCATACAGAATGCATAAGTAATTCAAATGGAGCATATTCACTTGTATCTATAAATAACCTTGAAAAATAGATGTGTTTCCAGTTTTATTTGGATATTCTTCCAAAATGTTTGTCTTGTGAATATGTGAAGGAACATATCTTCATTTTGTTGTGGAGTCTTAAGTTTCTTAATTGTAAAAAATCCTAATTTGTACAGAATGAAGGAGGTTTTCTGTATGCTATCCATAATAAAATTGGAAGGAGATCTATTCTTCTGAAAACTGTCTCAGGCAAAACAATTTATTACAACCATAAAAGTACTATTGGTGCACCAGTCGTAAGGAATAAAATTTTAGAGACATGTCCTGGCTATTTTCACCAGCCACAGAGTTCAGAAGGAGGCTAATGTAATATTTTCTTTTAGTTTGGAGGAGCAAGAGAAAATGAGGGTAAGTTTTTTATTACTGTTATTATTATCATTATCATTGATCTTATGAGAGGTTGAGAAAAAGCTATGTTAAGCCTAAAAAGTGTTGATATTTTCTTTCAGGAGAATGAAATGCAACCAGAAATAGTCTTTTTTTTTTAGGTGCTGTTAATGAAATGAACACAAAATAATGCAAGCATCTCCAAATATCTGTTTTGATTTATTGCATATTTAATATTGATGAAAAAAAAAGGGTAAATGTTTGTGGAATCTGCATAAAGTTAATGTGAGGTTATGAGACTTGCATTGTGTTCCTTTCACAATAAGGTTCTGTCTTCCAGTTGCTTGGTTTTTGGGGTCCGGTGGAGATCTCCTAACTTTTTTAGGTCTAAACCAGTCTCAGTTGCTTTCAGTCCACTTTTACCGTACATGCAACACCTCAAGGTCAAGCCAATCACTACCAATCACAAACTTCAGTGAGAGTGAAATGAGTTTTTGTGTCAGCAGTTATGACATCCCTTCTTCCAACCTGCTTCCACTGTTTTTAACAATAGCCTCCATTTCTGAGCCTATAAGCTAACATATAAAAATATGTCAAATTTAGATGATAAAGGCACGTCTACCTTTTTATAACTTTTTTTTTAGACCTTCAGAGCCTTTTGCATTTACTTACTGCAGAAATATTCTCTTTGACTGTGGTTAATTTTATCATCTTGGTTAGAAATAGAAAGACAGTAAAAAACTCCAGATTGGTAACATTTTAAATGAGCTAGCAGTGAGCAATTAGAATAAGATCGTAGGAAAAAAGAGAAATGCTGTACTTCAAGCTACCACAGTTTTAACAAAAATAAATTAATGTAATTCTTGGTCAGAGTAAATTGATGCTGCTACTTAGAAATCAACAGATTTAGACCTTTTAACTTAATACAGGAGTATTAAATCATTGCTTTCTACATATGAAGTGTCACTTTTAAACAAGTACACAAACATCAACCCACCAAACACAAGGAAAACCTCTACCCCGAAACTGCTCCCTCCCTTCCCTCTCGAAATTGCTGGTTTACTTCTGAAGTGTTCTTCAGGTCAGTGCCATGTACTTGCTGCTCCACATGTGTGAACAAGCTTGTGGGTGGTCTCTGACCTAGAAATGCCTGCGTGGCTCCCAGCCTTGCTGCCCACATCCCTCCACGAACCGCCCCGTCCGCAGCAGAGAGCGGGGCAAGCTGCCACCTCTGCTGCTCCCGGGTGCACCTTGCTCCCACAGGCAAGAGAGAAGCGGATGAGAGGACAATTTTAGGGCTTTTGTGTGCTGACCCACCTATTATGCTTTAATGCAAGATGATTGGCTTAGTGAGTTAATTAATAGCTATACTCCCATCTGGGATCTTGTTCCAGTTTTGAGACAAAAGTAATTTGGCTATTCAGCTGGGCTTTCCCCATGCCAGACCAGGCTTCCCTGTGATCCATGTCCTAGTTACCAATCACATTTAGCTTTGTGTTTATGTGTGTAACATTCCTTGCTGAAGCTATGTAGTATCGTGCTTCACGCCTCAGCATGGCAAAATAGTGGAAAATGAAAAGATTGTTGTTGTATTTTTTTAATTTAATGCTTATAGCTGAGAAATCTGAGGTAAATGTTATGTTGCCACCACTAGGCTAGGAGGTCACCCTGTTACCATCAAGCTGCTGTTTGCAATGTGATATGAACCATTGTTCAGCTCTTGGTACAGACAGGCAGTTTAACGATAAAGCTGTCATCCACCTTCTGTCCCCTAATGCAGTGTGTTACCAAAAAAATGCATGCGTGGGCAAGATTTCTGGCCATGAACAAGAGCAAGCATATTTCAATGTAATTAGAGTTCATCAAATCTGGCAAAACTGTGTAGACCCCTAGAACTGAAGTGAGTGCAGCTGTGTTCTCTGCATTTCACTTTATGTTGTATTTCATGGGTACACATAACAACAGGTATCAAACTTTGTTTAATTCATACTGGTAACACTGAATGTGTAAGACTTAATAACGTGGTGATGAGTGAATCTCAAAATGCCCAGAGGTCTATTCTAGTTTGGACAGCAGTAAAAAGTGCAGATGATGATCTGGATATACTGGATCTCTCAAAGCTGACTGGGGACCCCAGTACAGAAGAATTTTGGCCAGTGTGAGAATTAATTTTGAACTGAATGGAGCAGTGCCCAAGGCAGCTGAAACCAAATGGTAGCAATCAGCGGCAAAGACATTGAGAGAAAAATGCAAAAGCTACACAAGTTATGTAGCCAGTTTCATTTCTATTTGACTCTGGCAGGTTTTTTCTTATTGGCTCTGAAATCTCTTGGCATGTAGATGAAGATATCCAAGCAGTTTGAGCAGAGGATTACTCTTCATCTCTTTGAAAATGCTTTATGCCTGCAGTTAAGGAAGTCCAGCAGAAACCTGCATCTTCAAACTGAGTCCAATGTCAAATTCTAGTCTGTCCTATCCATACTAGTTCCACCAGAGCAGGATGGCTCTAGATATCATGCTCCCTTCAATGTTTGAAAGCACCAAAGGAGAGTAATCTGCTGTCCAGTGCGGAAGTCAGATGCTGGGGTAGAGTTGTCTTTTCTGTAGACCAGAGAGAGTTGGCATAAACAGTTTGAAGTATTAGAACAGTGAAGATACAGGATGAGAGATAAGGAGCTTAACTACAGATTTTTTTATGTTTAAGTGACATATATTTTAAAGGACAATGCATTTGCAGCATTAATTCTGATTTACCTAAGCATTTTTTAAAGAAATATCTTTATTTTTACTAAAATGCCACTTTGGCACTAAAATGACAAAAATATGACTGAATACTTTACAATTCTAGATGTAGTGAGACCTTAATTGCATCAGAAGTTCACATTATGTTGATACCTCTCTAAGAAGGCCATCAAGAGCCTGCAACTTCAGTGAACGTTTCATGCCTAACTAGAGAGCCTTATACCTTTTTGGCAAAACTTGGACTTAAAAAAAAGCTAAAATCCATTTCGTCTGATATACTTAAAACAACCATCCATTGAAGAAACCCCTTTTGATTCTATGGTACTCAAGAAAATCTGTGTTTCTTAAATATGGTAGTTTCTCTATAATGAAAATCAGGACCAGGGGTTCATTAGAAATCTGATTTGCCAATATTTATCTTGTATATCTCTGCTGGCAAAATTCTTTGGCCTAAAAGTTCTGCTGTTAATCCCTGGCTCAAATAGATTTATTTTTAAATGTCAAGTAAATTGATCAACCCCTTCTTGTTTTTATTACAGAACTCTTTAAAACTTGCCAGATGCTGCTGGTGAGGGGTGGTTTATGAGGATGCTTGTCAATGGCCCGAGGTAGCATAGAAGTACAAGGTCAAGGACATTATTTTTTGAATGTGCAATGTGATATTTTGTATTTCACATTTATTTTAAGAGACAGTGGACTGTGTGAGGGCATTTTAAGTCCCCACCTTTTTCTCGTGATAGTTTTGGGTTACTGTGTTTGAAAGAAAATTGATTTGTTGGGGTTTTTTTTTGGTTTTGTTTGTTTTGTTTGAGACAATGAGCAATGATTGTCTGAAACTTGTCCTTGGTCTTCTTCAGCACTACATACCACATGACACTGGAGGAGGAAAACAAGCCTAGGAAAACAGGGCAGCAATATTACTTTTGGGTGTCTGCAGTTTGAGAAAATATTCTCCCCATAAGACTTTCCTAGCTGGCAGAGGCACTCAAGTTGTTGGCAGTGGTGGTTGATGCTCACTGGGAAAGGAATGTTTGTGTCTATGGGTACAGATCCTTCTGATCACACCCACTGCTCAGCACAAACTAAACATGGTAACTGTCCTGCAACTTTGTCAAAAAAAAACTACAGAACTTGGGCTAATTTCTTAGACTTCATGCAGTATGTTTGGTTTTGGTCACTTGAATCATCTGTGATTCTCGGGGGAAATAAAAACTCAGTGACAGGTTTACAAGCTGAGCTGCTGGTTATATGATATAATTTACTTACATAATGGAAAGTTAACAAAAATATAAAAAAATTACATAAGGCATGGCAAAGACTGTAATTTCCACCAGTTGTGTCAGGAAAACTCTTGAACTCTGTGCCAACCATTTCACATATATCCAAATTAATAATTTTTTTGGAAATAGCCCTTTGTGCCCATTGAGGGCTCCTTTGCACAGGAATTTTTTAATCTCTGAATTCTTTAGCTTTTGAATAGGAAAGAAGGGAGAGAAAGAAGTAAGAGAGAGAGTATAACTTTCAAACAGCATCCCTCCAGCTCCAAACTTTCAGATTTTTCAGTGTCCTAGAGTTAAAAAATTGTTTGTCTGATTGTTTTGTGATAAATATCATCCTCTGGGTACAGTCTAGACAAGAGATATTTTAAATGGAAAGGCGCCTTTCCTTCCCTCTGTTACAGGAATGTAACAATCCAATGTTGGGGTTGTGGTTTAAAGGAAACCCTTACCTTTTGACTATGGAATTATTGGCATGACCTCCTTATAAAGTGTTGGAAAGGGGTTTTACAGTTGTTACATCCAGGAATTATTCTGGTCCCTCCACTTTAGGGGAGGAAGTGAGGTTGCTGGGGGAACTTGGTGACTGCAGTGGAGGAGCTGGTGGGGAAAGTCCTCATCCAGTTGTTCTGGCACATGCATTAGCAGTAAAGGATGCAAATGAGACATTCCAAGAAGAAGTGGTAAATTTGGCAGCATTCATGTGGCTAGTCTCAGTGAAGGGAAACAGACACCAGAAAAGTAGAGCAATTTTATTTAGTCATGGCTTAAATAAGAATCTTCTAGTTCCCTTAATTTAAATGTAATAAAAAAAATTAATACGATGTTTCTCGTATATGTACCCTTTAGCAATGTAATGCCAACATCTACATCTTAGGTACTTTATTAGTTTATATATCTGAGTGACATTATATATAGAAAAATTCATCTATGTTATGTTAAAAAGGGGAAAATTGTTCCTTACCTCATTCTTTATGGTGTAAGTTGACACAGTTTAATGAGGGCAAAGGAAGTCATCCAAGGAATTAAATTTGGCTCTACATACAAAAGCCAGAGAGGCAGGTCTGTAGCATGAGTTTCAAAGCTATGCTTCAGAACATCATTTATATGCACCTGCATGAACGAGAATTTTTATTTCCAGGTGGCTGGTTTCATGTCCACTAACTGTTCATAGTGTTTGTCCACTCACCTGTGTACTCCTGTTGGGAGATGGCATAAAATTTCCACTGAAGATCTTGGTTACTTCCAGAAAGATGATCTGTATTTCTGAAAATATGAGACAGATAATGTCACACTTGGAGGAACCACATTTTTTCCTGCCAGTAAAGTAGAAGATACCATATCTTTCTTAGGAAATAGCACTGGTATTTTTTTCTTTCTCTTTGCAGTTACCTGCACTATGTAGTTATAGTTTTGGTTTATTGATTTGCCTTTATTGCAATGCGACTGTTTTTGCAATATACTGTATATCCCATACAGTATATTGCCCATATACTGTATATCCAAATTTCATCTTAAATTAAAGCTGAATATGTTATTTTTTTGGTCTGAGCTTTGATATTCTTAACGTTGCCCAGGATTTGAAAAGGAGGACAAATGCTGTTTTATGAGAATCTGTGGTCTCAGGTTAGAAACCAGAATAATCTCTAGAATGCAGACTTACAGCTCATTTCTTTCTCTCTAAATTCTGACAACTATGTAACAATTTCAAATTAAAAGTGTATTCAAATCCACGTCACTGGAAATAAAGTGCTAATATTTTAGTAGAAATGGTTGTGTGGAAACTTACTGCACTTTGTTCTGGTCACTTTAAACAATCTGTGTTTGCTGGAGTTGAAGGAGATCTGAACCATACAGATTTAAATGTTGAAGAAAATCAGTGAGACCGTTAATTCATAAATCTCTTGTTAGAGAGATGCAGAAAGAGTGTTTATTTTACCCCATTCAACTGAACTATGCAGATGGATATGTGATTTCCACTGAAGTATGATCCTCACGTGAGCTGAGTTTTAGGATTGTGTGTTTATCATGTGGCAGTATTCCAGAACAAGTTCAGTTAGTTCACAGATAACTAAAGTAGTAATAGTAGTAGTAGTAGTAGTACTAGTAGTAGTAGTTGTAGTAGGTCAAGCATCCTTTCAAAGGATTATATTCTTGTTACATGTCCAACAATAAAAATTCCGAACTCATATAATATTCAAATATATGTATGTTCAATGCCAGCACAGTAAATTTCTGCTTTTGTTGTATCTTGCCTTTACTGAAAGTTCAACGAAGAACGATTTGATGGCACTATATTAAAATTGCATTTTTATTGTCTAAAATCACTGGGAAAAGTTCTGTTAGTTTGAGATGGTCATTTGAGACCATACAAAGAGGATGAACAGGTAGACATTTATTGACAACAGGAGATAAAATTGTAGCATTTACTTGTCATATACTCTCTTTTTACATTATTTTTAGGAGAGAAACATGCACGGTTGTAGCTTTTGAAGACAAATAAAAAGGCTGATACTAAAACTTGAGTTTGTCCAGTAAACCTGTCTGTGACCTGAAGGAAAGGTAAGACTAGCCATGAGCAGCTGTCTTAACTGAATTTTAACAGGCTTTTGATCAAAATCCCATAAACCTTCATTGTATTAATCAGCAGTTGTGCTTTGTCTTGTATGAGCCTCAGGCCTTCGTGTACCTGAGGTCAGGGAAATGGGATTTCTGTCCCACATTATTCTTGGCCACTGCAACCCAGTGTGTGCTGCTGCAAAAATAAAGTCTAGAGAGGAATCCCACAAAGATTTGGTGAATACATGTAATAAATCATGTAAAAAGGAAAAAAAAAATCCCTTAAGCCAAAGGGAAGTGATAGGGAGTGTGTGGGTTCATCTGGTCAGAGTAATCTAAAACAGTGTTTATCCTTCATTTTACATATGCTCTATTTGTTGATATGATATCATTCCCTGTAAAGTTAGGAATACAGTGCACGCGTTCAATGTCGAGTTTGTATGAGATGCTGTGAATATCCCATGAGAGAGGGAACATGACATAATTTAAAGTTGGAACCTGGAGTGATTTATGAAAGTCATTGTCTTACTGTTTAGATACTTTCCATATGTTGTTGTAAAAACTCCGTTTTGTATTGTATGTGTAAAATGTGTAGCAAATTAGTTTCAATACAACTTTCCTCCTCAAAAATGTTTTGGTCTTAAAACGTTGATGTAGCTTTTTATCTCTAGTCTGTGATACAACACTGTATTTTTATGGGAAGAACACTGTAAAGTAAAAGATATTGAGGTGACTGTTGAAGTTTGGCATGGTGGACAATAAGTGCTGCAAGTGCTTTTGATGCTAAACATCCTATTGCACTGGATTTATGGCTTGGCTTCTGTACCATGCTTAGCTGATACAGAGTATGCCCCGTGTCATGCTTGAAGCCCTGAAGGTACTGTCCTGGTATGGAAGGAAGAGAAGAATTTTTTTCTAACCAGGTGCAGCCCATTATAATTCTATCTCATTTTATTTTGGAAATTATTTGAAGATGGATCTAGTTACAATAAAATTATGTGATGGTAACATGATTTCTAAAAATACATTACTGCCTGAGGCATTAAAAGACTCAGTTTAATTTACCATAATATATAAAATACTTTTATTGCAGGGAGACTTTATTCCAGTGGTTGCTTAGTAGGTGAACTGACATTTATTAATCAAATAAATCAACACCACCCATGGCAACCTGCCCCAGAAGTACCTGCTGAGGAGAGATGGATGAACAAAGCATGAGGAAAAAATTATCTGGTTTGTGCTGTGCGTTTCTGCTTGCAATTTTCTAGAATTTATTCATTGTTCAGCATTATTCACCAAACAGTGTCTGCAGAGTAGTTTGCCTTGTAACTTGTTCAGAAGCAATTTGTAGCGAGTATTCAACATATATTTCAAGCAGAGATTATTTGTCATTAATATGGGGGTCAGGTTTTTTTTCTTTGTGTATGATGCCTTACACAAAAAAAATTGTTGATGACAAATGAGGCTCCTAAGTGTTCTGTGATACAAATTAATAGTAGCATAAATTATGATATCCCTTTAGCTTGGTTTTAGACCCTTTGTAATGATCTCCATAGACTTCAGTATTGTATGTATTCAGACCAAGCTTTAAAGTATTTTTTTCAGCACTGACATTTGGGACAGATACTTTAAAATACATTAGGCACACTTTCTGTACTCCTTTTTTATCAATCTTTGTTTTGGTGTCTTTGTCTGTCATTGAAGTTTTTACTAAGATATCCATGGAAAGTGAATTGCAAAGAAGATATAAATCCACCTGAAACAAACGACTCAAATATCATTAGAAATTGTGAACTTTCTTTTCCTGCAACTGCAAACCAGGGTATATGTTTTTAGACCTTCTCCCACCTACCTATCTTGAAAGGCTTTTAAATGGGAAGTTATGTGAAATCGCATAAACCGCCCTCATACGTACCGAGAGCTCACTTTGCAATTGTTTAAAATGTATTTTCGGAAACATAAAACACCATCAGTGCTGAAAACCTGCAATTCAGTCCCTTGAGTCAATACAATTTAAGAAGAAGCATGCAGCTGGAGCACCAACCGCGTTTCTTTGGTTTGTTTCTTCCCTCGCTGCGCAGCCGTGGAGCTGGGCAGGCTGCAGAGGGGCAGGCTGAGCACGCCACTGAATGGCACAGCAGCAATCCTTTGGACATTCTTTATTGTATCCTCTGCGCTGCTAATGCATCAGTCCCCCGTGGCTGTCCAGACTCCCGCGCTGTGTGAGCTTGCTGCTGGGAGGGCAGAACAACTGCGGCTGTAAAGCTTTAACATCTGCGGTAGCCACGAGTGGTTTGCTGGATGAGCTCTCCAGCAGGTAGGACAGCCTGCTCCTCAGCTCTGATATCATTAACCAGAGCCACTGCTGCTCTCCCCCCTCTGAGGACTGCTAATGGATCTTTTGGGGCTTGGAAAAGCTAGTCAGACAAACAAGTATTTTCCTCAGAGCCTACAGAGCAGGACAAACAACCCTTTCTGATGCGGCTGTGGAAGCTGCTTCTACATGCATAGGGAGGGATACGAGGCATATTTGCTTGGCAGAATGAAATTTATCCCCAGCAGGGGACTGGAACAAGGCACATGGGATTCCTCCACTCTCAGGAGGGTATCTGAGCTGTAAACATGAAGTGAGGGGACAGAATGCTGACTGAGTGGGAAGCAGTGATGGGTCAGTGCTTGTGCTCAGGCCTGTTAACCAGAGATTAAAGAGTTATGAACATGTCAGATAGCTCATTCAAAATGAGTCTATGGTTGCCTCTTCCATCTTTATCTGGGTGCTTATAACAATTTACCATCAGCCGCTTTCTTCTGCTTGTAGAAGCACTGGAAATCCCATTCCAGTCTACCTCATATTCTCTCTAATGTCAATCACTTTCACTTTTCTCTCCATGGGTGACATGTCTAATTAGAGAAAAGGGACCTGCACATCACCACCCTGGGAGACCCTCTTCTAAGCGGTGTCCTCCCAAGGCAGGGACTGCACCTCTTGTCACTAGTTTGAATTTATGAATTTACCTTCTGCCCAATGTGTCTCTGTTTAAATAAGCTCTCTGTAACTCCTCTCTTTTTCATGGAGGCACAAAAGCATTAGTTTTTCTGACGCTGTAATGAGTCAGACTGAACGTGGGAACCAAAAGCATCCCCAGCACGGAATATCTTCAATTGTCTCAGCTGAAGAGATAGCTAATTTATTTTTCTTGAAGGTGCTCTGTTCATTCACGAACCTCGTGGTCATTGTTTGAATACCTTTGCTTTGACGCTTTGTTTCTGGAAGAAAAAAAAATTAATTAAAGTTGTGCGGGCCCGCAGAAGGTTCTATTTTCCAGCCCCAGGCCCGTATTCCTGCGTTCCGCCCCGGAGCGGGCAGCGTTGCCCCGCGGCCGCAGCAGATGGCGCCGCAGCCCCTGGAATTCGCCCTTTTCCCAGCGCCAAGGCGGATTTGCACCGCGGGCTCTGCCCGCGCCGGCGAACGCGCCCTGGTGCCATCGGTGTCCTCAAGTGGTTCGCGAAACGGGAGAGGTGGGGAATAAATAGTAATAGAAGAGGAAGTTTGGGCATCAGTGGAGTTAGATTGGGTATAAGGGCTGTTATTCACTTGGAATGTCTACGATCCAGGAAAGGATGTGATTACTATTCTTAATGTCATCTTCTTAGCAGGGAGCCCTTTCCAGTATAGGGAACTGCATACCTAACAAATACATTCTATGATAACAAAAAAATTTACATGGGTGTGATGGAAATCCGCACCAGGAAATAACAAAGCTATGGACGAGCACTAGTATTCGTTGCTTTCTACACTAAAGGCAACGGTGTTACTGAATCACAGTATGCTTTTTTGATGCTCTTTATCATTTTTTGTTTGTTTGTTTTCTTCAGGAAAGTTGATCTGTTCTCCCTTTCAGGAACACGCTGCTTACTTTTCAGATCAATCTAGCAACAGCATGACTTCATTTTACCCTGTTTATCAGAACACAGGGAATTTGGCAGTGGTTTTATACTGACTGCCTCCTCTAGTGACTAAAACAGGGTTAGGCAGCTCAGATATTTAGGGCCCTGATGCATGATTTGCAGCGTTAATAATGCAGACCTGATAGGCTTTGACTCTGTGTGCAGTTAATGGAGAAAGTAGATGCAATTCCTCAGGCACAGGACACTGCGCTCCACGAATGTATATTTCACAAGCATTTTTTTGGTAGTAGTTTTCTGTTCTTTGAACTAGCAGTCACTGCCTCCCAGTCCTTGATAATCCACTCACATCTTTTTAATAAAGACATTCTGTAATAACTGGTGGGAAACAGTAAATGCTAATGAAGAAGGCCTAAGAGAATGGAATTAGACATCTCCATGAAAAAGGGCAAAGAGAAAAGAAGATTTGTCTCTCTGGGTCTAAGAAAATAATTTGCAAACACAGTCAGTGACAAAAGCACTGACAGGATTGTCCATCAAATGTCCATCCTGGTACTTTCCTGAGTATTTACAAAGCCCCTCTAGTCATGCTTCACTTCTGTGGCCTTGGAAAATAAGTAAAGTGGGCATGTAACTTTGCCATACTTACCCCCTGTGTCCTCATGACTTGGAATGGAGGCAGCCTGGTATCAAGACATTGGACTCTCTACCTGAAAGGACATGATCTGAACCCCAATTTCCTGGCTGCATTGCTGGCAAATATATGTTAATGACCTTGCCAGTCCATTGAAAACAAATTATAGCTTATCATGCTCCTTTTAGAGGAAAAGGAATTAATAACTTTTGCTTTACCTTTTCTATAGTTTAGAGAGTGGGCTTAATACCTTTTCCTGGCCTTCCTTCATTGGTAACTCTCAGGCTTGGTTCTCCCCTGCTTTCCATTCTATGTAGATATTACCCTTTGTCCTGAGAAACTGTAATATATTAACATGTCAGAGTGGCATTTAAAATCTGTTTGTCAAAAAAATAAATAATGGATGACTCTAGTAGCTTTGCTCAAAGCTCCTGCTCAAAAAGCACTTCACCCAGAGCCATAATATTGAATTAATGATGTAAATATAATTACTGAATATACAACCCTCAAAAATAAACTCAAACAAATAAATGGCATTGTACATGTTCTATTACTGAAAGGATATAGAATTAAAAAAACCCACCCAGACCCCAAAATCTGTGCCTGTTGTTCGTTATCAGTGCACATCGCCAGTCAAGAAAGGCTTCAGCATACAGAAGGTTCTATGTGTTAATAAATTCCAACTTAAACATTGTCTGTTCTAAGCAAAGAATGGTATTCTATGATGTACATTTGAAACTTTGAGTCTACCACAAATCCCAGAAGCTCACATTCCCAAAACAAGTGCTCTCCAGCAAATACCAAACAAAAATAACTTTTCAACAGAAGACGTCTCTGGAGTGTAGAAAAATACCAGCTCTCTTAGGACAGTCATGCAGGAGAAAGTTAGTAAATAGTCATCATAAACTCCAGCTTCTTCTGTGAACTCAGCCAATAACCATCATGCATGGGTGGTGGCAAGAAGAACAAGATTATTTTCATTTTCTCTATGTGACAAATTCCTCTGTTCTCCAGATTAAATGAAATAAAGCCCTCCACTGCATCTGGTGTAATAAAATTATTCTACTACCCCCTTCTAGTCCAGATGAGGCAATCAGAAATGAACACTTTTCCCTTACAGCTGCTGCTGCTTCTTTTGATCAAAATTGCTCTGTGTTCTCAGTGACTGTAAATCTGAAAGAGGAAGTGTTTTTAGGAGACAGAATAGACGTGCATCACCCTCTTTGGTAAGCATTCAAGGCTTTCTGTACTCTGGGGATTGCAAAAAAAGCTCTCTGCATATTTCAAGGTCTCAGATGTTGCTCTTTATTAATGGGATTTTCCACATCAAAATCTCCAAGCATATCATGGATATTATTCAGCCCAAATGAATTCATAATTAAGAGTTCAAACAATGCAAGATCCAGGATTTTTTTGGAGAATCTTAATAGATCTCACATTACTAGGCTGTTACCGGCCCAATCCAGAAAGGAATGAATAATGCTTAAACCATTAAACCATTAGGGTTTTTGAGGAAATGGAAAGCATCCACCCTATCTAAGAAATCAATTCCACAGAAATTGTTCCATTGTCAAACACTCTGGGAAAGCAAGTCCATTAGTTTGTTGCGGTTTTTTTAAGTTAGCAGGGTTTCATCAAGACAGCTTCTTTTTTTAGCCGTGCAGTATTACGTACAATGTTTCAACATAAGTTGAAAAATAGGATGCATTCATGGCAAGTGCTGTCACATGGGCTGCATTCCTAGAAGAGACCGTTCTTATTTCCAAACACTTGGTGGCCATGAATTCTCACTACCTGCAGCAATAACACCTCAAGCATTTATCTGGCTCTCTGCCACCTCAGAGTATCCAGCAAGGACACTGGGTACATGCTACGTGTGAGTGGAGGGAGAATCACGAGTTGGTAGGAGCCTGGAAAGATGAAGATGAGGAGACATTCCTCGGGATAGCCTCATGGATTCATAGTGAGTAGATTGGATTTCATGAAGTCCCAGCTTTGAAGGAAATTTTAAAATACTTTTGCTGTATCTCTGGTTTATCACTGGAGACACACTTCACTCAAATATCCCTTTTCAAGTCCCACCTCTTAGTATAAAGAACTTCAGACCAATCAGGAGATTAATTCAAGGCAGGAAAAAAGCAGTATTTGAGGTCTCTGTAGTGACGGAAACCCAAGTGACCATTATATTCCTCAGTGATCTGTGGGGCAGAAGAACTTTTCCCACAGTCTTTCACAGTCCAGCCTGGGGAGAAAATAATTTAATGACATCAAACTTAGTGATTGCCCTGGTCCCAAGAATTCAATCGATATAAATTTCCACTTGAGTCTGTAAGATCATCCTTGCCATGTGCTCATAGACTTTCTTGGCCAATGCTGGCCACTGGAAAATTCTTTTCCTGCGTATGATTCTTGGGATACCAACTCTAAAATCAGGCAGTACAGATGCTATTTTGTTAGAGCCTACTAGCTTTTGAACAGCCTAGGATGATGTGGAGGGAGATGAACATTTGGTAATAGGTCCAACTTCATCCAGTTTCACACCTGCCATACCACTGGCTGAAGAATAAATTGTTGGGTTTGTTATTATCTTTATCATCTTTAACTCAAACTGTGATAAAGTAATACGCAAACAGAATACTTGAAAGAGACAACACAGGTAAAGATTTTTTTAAAAGGTAGGTTGAGGAATGTTAGAAAATCTTAGGTGTTTTGTACCAGCAAAAAAACCTGTAAAATGTCTCTTTCATTTGAACAAATTGATGTAGGTAGTCAACAATTCTCTCATCTCAGAAAAGAGCCCTTCCTGTTGGAATTCATAGCCAATATTTTTTTCTGAAAATCATTTAGATGCATCATGCCCATTCAGTCTCCTCTTAAATCTCTCTCAGCAAGGAAATCGTCTCTAACTTATTCAGGAAGCAGTTTTGGAATTCCTCCCATTAAACACAGTCCCAGTGCTTTGACAGGCTCTACATCTCCTTCTGTGCATGACTGGCCTGCATAACATTTTCTGGCGATGATTTTCCTTTTGCTTCTCTGAAGCGCTTTCATGTAGGTGCAATATTATAACCAGATAGTTAAATACTGAGGGCTTTGGGAAGACCAGCACCCAGTATTTTTTTCTGAAGCAGAAAGTGAGACTAGAGATGTACCTGAGAAAATTCCCTGTTCACCTCAGGGAATCAGGTTTACCTGAGCCAATGTCTCGTCTCTGTCAGTGTTCCACATCTGGTGCTTTTGAAGAAGATGGAAAAAAACCCTATGCTATGGAATATCTGGCCAAATACATATATTTCTATCACTGTGTAGCTTAGGACAGTGAAGTTACAAACTCATTGAAGGTTGTAGGAGAGAAGGCTGTGCAGTGTTCCCCAGGGATGGGAGTTTAGAGAGTCAGAACGTGAGATAGAGGTTTCTGGAGAAATCTGGGTTTTGAGAAGCATCAGACTTAAAAGGAAGACACAGAACTTGGTCTAATGCCTCTCAATGGAATGTTCCATCTCACCTACTGCAATCTTTGTTACCTGGGAGACAGTACTTTTCATCTTTTAATAGAACTTTTAAGGAACTTAGGTGAAATAATTGGTAATCTCATTCATTGCAAGAAGCCTTTCAACTATTGTCTTCCTGACAGTATTCTTTGGAACTTCAAGACCTTGAACCTGCGTGTTTCAGATGGGAACAAGATTTTTAATTCTAAGGTCAAAAATACCAGCCAATTTCCTTAAGATTTTCCAGGTTAGAGGTTTTGGGCTTGAGATTCAAACAACTACTAAAAGACAATTTCCTTCCAAATTGTACTCCTTTTGAAGTGCATGTCAGTACTTCTGGATTTTCTACTAAAAAAAACCCCAGCTAACTATTTCTAATTGGGTCTGTTCCAGTTTCACTGTCAAAAATATCCATATTCCATAATTGGTGTCTTGTATTCTATAACAACCCACCTGCCTTCCAAGCAACAAAACCTCTTAAGAATTGTTTAGCTATGGATTTTGTTTTAATACCTCATCTATCTCATGCTGTCCATTTGAAAATCATGCTGTTGGTTTTTTACCCCTGTGGTTTTACAGTTAACCTCTAGTGATTAGATCTATTTCATAATCAGTCGTATGTCTAGAATGCCAAGGGGTTTCCTCCTTTTTCTGTGTCAAGGAGTGATTTATACCTGTGCTTTCCAGGGAGCAGCGTTAAGGCTATACCTTCCTTTTCCTGCTGTTCCAGAAACCAGGAAATTTCTGCTTGTTTGTACTCCAACATTTTTCAGGGCTAGATACTGTTAAAAACATGTATGATGGAACAGTTCACAAAATACAGGATACTTTTATGGATAGTCACATCATAAAAGGGAGATATTTAATCCATACTCAGTTTTCACTGTTGCTTGTTAGGATATTCTTTAGAGCAGGAAAGAAAAAACAAATGACAGCATGATTACAAGAAAAAAAAATTGATCTGAAGACTTGTGGCAGTGTCCTGGTTTCAGCTAGGGTAGAGTTATTTTCCTTTCAGTACTGTTACAGTGCCGTGTTTTGGATTTGGAATGAGAAAGGTGTTGATAACACACTGATGTTTTGGGTTTTTGCTAAGTCATGTTTATCGTGAGTCAAGGAAATTTTTCCTTGGCTCATGCTCTGCTGGTGAGGAGGTACACAGAAGAAACTGGGAGGGAGCAGAGCTGGGACAGGTGGCCCAAACTGACCAGAGGGATGTTCCACACCACGTCATGCCCAGCATCAGCTGGGGGGAGTTACCTGGAAGGGCAGCCAGCCTGGGTCTGGGAAGGGGGTCTGGCATCGGTCAGTGAGTGGTGAGCAATTGCACTGTGCATCACTGGTTTTTCCCTTTTTATTACCAACATTATTGTCATCTACCATTATTACTGTGTTTTACTTCATTGTCAATTATGACACTAATCTTATCTCAACCTACGAGTTTTACTTTGTTTCTTCTTCCCAATCCACTGAGATGGGGGGGAGAGAGGGAGGTTGAGTGAGTGGCTGGATGGTGCTTAATTTCCAGCTGGCCTTAAACCACAACAGGCAGGTAGACTAGGAGCTAAGTTTATCTTGCTCAAAGCATTTACTAGATTTTAGGGTTATGGTGACTGTGTGTCAATTCTGACTAATGAATATGGTAAACTGGATATAAATTGAGGTGTGTATATTTGCTTTGTTGCACCTTATATGAATGAATGTTTGTATTTATGGAGATGTGTGCAGATTATGGAAAAAAATAATAATATAGCTGGCATCCTGTATGAGGTGTAAACTTTGGACATTGAGTAAATGAGACAAAAATTATTAAGTTGTCTAGATGTTACATGGACTGTACTGTAAGATGGAATCTCTATTTTGAAAAAACATTGACATCTCTAGCTGAGAAAGCTTTACATTTGCTATGTTATTTACAAAGAGTGTAAAATAAATGGCTTGAACAATTCAGATTAAATTAATGGAAAAAGGTCAAAATCCCCTAAGGAAGTCTTTTTCGTTATAATCAATGTAATCAAGATTTCAGGAAAAAGTATGTACAACTGGCTGCAACATCAAATTATAAAAGAATAAAACATCCTGCAAAATGTAGTGTTAAAAGTCTATTACGAGACAGCACAACATTATGTGGGTGCTACTTATTTTTTCTTCTTGAAATAGAAGAGGAGCTAATATAAAGTGCTTCTTTGTCTGGTTCAGGCAAAATGTCACTGAGAAGATGGAAAGCCCAAAGAAAGCTCAGCTCAGCTCAAATTTTATGCACCTATGTGGTGTCCTATATTTATAATAGTGATCTGTAGTTAAAAAATTTTGCATCCTTGTAAACTGGGCTAGGAGGACGCTTATAATTAATGGTAATGTCTGCACAGGAATGGTTTTGGGGAAACCATTAAGGATGATAGATGACATTGGAAATATAGAAAGATGATAATGACTCCTTTCTCAGTCAGCAGTTGCATTTCTATAAGAACCTAGCTTGTCCTCACTGCTCAGTACGAGAGTATTGCTTGAGCATTTGTGTGTTTGGGAAAAAAAATTGTCATTTTGCAGAAATGACACTTGAGGAAGGATGTGCTCTGTTTTACTGTTACAGTGTTTTAAACTGAAGAAATTTGCAATTTCAGTGTGATCCAGAAGGCAAAGTCACTCTCAGTGTTAGTGGAGACTCAACAAATGTAATTTTTATGTCAGAAGATCCTTCTGGGTAAGGGGATGTTTATTGCTTGTAAATGGCCATAGAAAACTGAATGTGTAGGCTGGTACAAGAAATTTTAGTCTGTGACAAAAGAGAGTAGTTTCTCCACTGCACTTCAGGTGAAGTTTCAATGGTCTAATCTAAGCATTATTACTGCACAAGGACGAAAAATGGACCTCTTTCAAACGTCTTTAGTTGTCATTTCTTCCTTTCCTTTTGCATTTCTTTGTATTTCTGCAAACCTTTTAAATAATATTTTCCTTTATTTGAGACCATTGGTTGTGTCCTGGAGATGCTTCTACAGTCAGAGACCTACATCAGGGAGATGTTTCCCCTTTGATTTTGTGAGGCAGCAAATGATGAGGTAGGCAGTGGTTTATGTGAGGACAGCACTGCTGAAGGCAGCAGATGGAGGAAAAGTGCAATAAAAATCCTGCAATGTTGTGCTTTAGTCTCCATTCCGGGGGCATCCCTGACTATTTGCTGCAGGCAACTTCTGAATGCTTTGTGGAACAAAATTGCAGCTTGTCCCAGTGGCCAGAGACAAATGGAAGACTGGAATTGAAGAATTTTTCTTGGCTAAGCAAAAAAGATGGCTTCTGAATTGGCTTGAGGTGGCTGCTATCTACGCATGCCTGTCAGAAATACATACAGAGAATTTGCTGAAAGCAAGAGATGGCTGGGTTAGTAAAAAGTTCATGTCACTGCTGCCTTCTTTCCTATGACTTGACTGTGGAAGGACAAGCTGGCTGCTACACATGTGGAGGGATTTCAGGGGCACTGGCTGTTATTTGGAACATTGTTGGAACGCACAGTCTCAAGCATGAAAACGAGGAAAGTACAGGTTAATCTGTGCAATACTCGTATTTAGAAGATATTATATACGACAAAACATATATTTGAAAATGCCTTGTAAATGTCTTCACACACTTTAGATTTTACCCAGATATTGCAGGTGAAAGAAAAGAGCATCGGAGCAATTAAAATATACTATTTTTCATTATTATTTTGGTCAGCACATCTAAAGAGCAAAGGAAACAGAGGTTTCTTTGACTAGCCAGAGGAAGAAGAGTTGTCATCATTCTCCTTTTGCCAAATAGCTCACAGGGTAAGGAATGCTTTGAAGATGCTGTCTCCTGCAAATGTGATGTAACCAGCAAGCTGAAGTAGGCTGACCAGAACACAAACATCTCTGAGGAACTGTCAGGGCTTCTGAAATGTATCAGTGGTGTGACACCTCCCAGCAGATAATGCTGGAGAGAGTACCATCCTGCACTGACCTCCTTAAACCTTCCTGCTCAGTCTTCTGCCTCTCTTGGGAAGTCCCAGGACACGTAGGCTTGGGTTAGGAAGATGGGGGAAGAGGGGAAAATACCCTAGTCTGAACACAGAAAGAATCTCTAGAATGTTTACAAGACAGCAGCCAGGTGTCCTTGCAGGTCAGGCTGGGTAGGTTTCAGCTGGGGAGGGGTGTTTCCCACCTCCTTTCAGGACTTTCAGCTGCAGCAGAGCAGAGCAGTGCAGCGTGGAAGGTTGAGCTGTGAGGAGTGGCTTCACCCATGTGCCAGGAGAGGTCTGTTGGTTTTAGTTTTGCTTTCCTTTACTTCCCCTGTGATTCCTGTGGGGTGGTGGAAAGGTGGCTGTTTCTCTTTGCGCCGTTGAACTGAATTAAGCAGCTGTCCTTAAGACTTGCTCCAGCAGGGCAGCACAAAGAAGAGCTGAAGTCTGGCCTAAATGTGGATTTTGCTATGCATTTCTGAAGTTCAGGTTTTGTCCTATTACATCTGTGTGAATTATTTGGACCTTTTCAGTGTTTGGATATGACACAGAGGGGAAGTTAACCAGACATTACACTTTATTTCCTTTCTCACCCCATCTTTTGACATTTTTAAAGTGATTGACTGGAAGGAGTATAAAGAGGATGCATTAATATTTAACTATGCTGCAACAAATAATTGATGTTTTTAAAGTTTTCTTTCATTCAGACTTGTCTGGAGCTCTCTAGCCTAGTTTATTTTTGATTATAGAAATTCATTTCAGTTAAATCATTCTATTATCAGCAGGATCTGCCCACATTTGGTTAGACTAAATAGCTCTAGAAACCACAGTGTTTTTTCCAATTGCTTTGAATCAAAGTTGCATTAACAAAAAAAAACTTTTGCTGAGATTGGTCTGGATCTTATTAATGCACAAAAGTTGTATTAAGGGGTCTTTATTGTGTATCTGTGATGCTGTGCTAGTCACAGCTTTATCTTAGTTTTGAGAAAAGTCTACTGATTCTCTAGTTTTCCCACTTACAGTCTTGTTCATGCTTATGACTTGGAAGTTTCTATCTGTCCTTTTCTTTTGCCACTTTCTTGATCAACAGTGTCCTTTAGTTCCTTTGGTATTTTACAAACTCTTATCTTTTGGCAGGTAAAGCTAACAGGTCAGAAATGAGAAAAATCTGTCTTATTTTTTCAAACAGCCGCATTTACGTTGTTGATACATCTGCTTTTACTGAATGGCTTCATACTGCTATGTAAGACATGTTACAATCATTTTATGAATCCTTCATGGGTCTTGTCTGATCTCGTAATTGTATATGCCATCAAACATTGAGGGGGTCTTGAGGAGAAGGGGGAAGTTGTAGGGTTGTAAAATTGGGGTGGTCTTTAGGTTTTTTGATGCTGTAATATTGTTTTGTGAATTACTCCAATGGTAGAAAGGGAGGTACAAGTTGATTTCAAGGTTTTCTGTACAGCTCTTCAAGACAGAATTGGTAAAATACTTCAGAGTTAGTGAGAAGGACCTCTGAGTGACACTAAGAAGGGTTTTAAATCTGTGCATGACGCTGCAGTCCTGTACATCATGCCGATATGGGAAAAGGTGATAAAAGCATTCTGTAGATTTACAAGGCTATTTTTCAATGCTGGGTCGTGTTCTGAGTCCCTCTGCTCCTGCCAGTAGTTGCATTCAAGTATTGTGATGGATTTACAGGACTGCATCTTATCTCTTAAGAACTACAGCCAGATGTCATAAGTCCCCATGGTTGTGTTTATTTATTAGTGTATTCTCTTCTCAAGTGCTTTTGTCAGTCTTGGTAAATAAGCTTATTGTTTATGGTTTGATCTTCACAAATCTCCCATTTTATTAGTGTATCTGATTAGTTTCTGTGTGAGAATGTATTAGCATACTAGTTCCTATAAGAATGTATTCCTAACTTGCATCCCATGTGTTTCTCCTGTTGGTGGTCCTAATTTTGGAAATGCGGAAAGTTTTTTACTGCTTCATGTCACTGCAGATCATATCCTGTATCTATTGAAATTATTCCTCCTCCTTGTTTAGTACAGAGGTTCCTGCTTTAATTGGCTGGAATACTGAATTAATACACTCTAACAATTTTTAAAATTTATTCCAGGTGAGACATAAATGACATTTAATCTCTTTGAGCCTGCATCTGTAGTGTATTAGTGTATCAATAGATTGAATTCAGGATCATGTCATTCAAAGATCATGTATGAAGTACTTCAAGTTGTCTTATATTTATGGACTTCTGCTTCAGCATAAATAATCTTTGACATGGTGCTGAACATCTGAGTTGGTGCTCAGAGAGAGGGACATATTAGATGGGAAGTATCTAAAATAACTTGATTTAAAACATATATTATATTGTATATTGCTAAATACATTCCTTTTATCTCTGGTTATTCCTTTTCATGTAGGCTTCAGGTTGGGAAAAGGAATAAGAATCATCATGCACTATACTTCATGCTGAAATGTGGTGTTCTGCAGGCACAGGCTCTGTCTTAGGCTGATGGGGTGACGTGGCCCTTACTCAGGAGTTAAATTCTGCCCTCTTGCAAAACAGTCCTATATCATGCTGACAAATGTATTACTGCAGAAAAAATACAAGAAGTGCAATTTTCTCTGTGGTAATCTTAACATTTCTAAGAGATGATCAATTTAGACATAGGAAGCAGAAATCGCTGTGTTCAAGGAAATTAACTGGGGTATGGGAATGTTTCTTGTGTCTGCCATTACGTAAAGGATGTGTTGTGGTTTTATTGGGAACTGATTGAAACAGCAGTTTTCACAAGTGAGCTGGATCTGAGTCCAAATGGACAGCTGTTAGGAGAACACACAAAGCACCTGCAGGGCATTGCTCTTCAGTTTTCTCCCTTGTTAAAAAGATCAAAATGGTTATTCCTTAGTTTTAACATGAATATACCTCTATTTTCTTTACTTGTTTGCACAAAGTTCATGTTAGTTTCTGAACCTCTATCCATGTTGCTGAACATTAGGACTATGAATCCACCTGTTTCTTGCACCCACTTTCCCACATGAAGCATCTGGAACCAGACTTGGATTAGTTACATGGAAATTCCGGGGAGGGCGAAGAAGTCACACTTCGATAGAAGGGAACCGTTACTGGGGAAAGTGGAACTGAAAAATTCTAGCCAAAACATTTTTTGGGAAAAAAAGTAAGAATCTTAGTGGGAGGGGAAAAAAAGTCCTAGTGATGAGATATATATATTATACTGTGGAATAGTTTCTCCTGATTAAATCCTGTCATTGAGGTTTATCTTTATTTAAATAATAGTTTTAAAAAATACATTTGGAAGAAATCTTGTATGAGCGGGGATATGTTGACCTGAGTTCCAACCTTACTCTGAAATTTTGTGTTTTGAAAATCATCAATTAAAATAAATAACAATAACAGTTGAATTATCACCTAATTTGTAGACTTTTAGGAGTTCCAGATTGGGCTGATTGGTCCAGTTGTTCAGTGTTGCTTGCCATCATTCTCACAGTGAATACGCAATTATTTATACAGTAACAACTGTGCAAACCTAATTCATGAGAGTTCACTAATTGTACATGTTAAATGGTTAAAAGTGCCTTATTTATCCCACAGTTAATTAACTGTGTTGATTTTCAGAACATTAACCCCAGTGCTTTAGCTAGGAACGCTCCTTTAATACCTCCTTTAATGTTATTGGGAAAAGAGAGCATAACTCCTGTTATACACTATTAATAACACTCTGATGTAGTCTCTACAAAGGACTTTTGTTTTGACTATCAGACCTGGCTTTTCTGGAGAACTTTGCACCTCATATGTATTAATTATCTAGATGCTGAAGTGAGAAAATGTTCCTGCGTTTTACCAAGAACCCTTTTTCCGTTAAAAAAAAAAGAGTAGAATTTCTCTGCAGTTAAACAGCAGTAGTATGATCTTTCTGGAGATTTGGTTCAGGAAAACAAAAGAAAAAATAGCAGCTGTCATGGCAATAATAGGATTGACTTTTATAGTAAGGAAAAAACAGTTTCTGTGTCCACATTCTGTGGGCTGTTTTTCTTTTTCCTCTCTCAGTCATGACTCGCATGCTACATGCTGTAAGCAGTCCAAGCTGACTAACAAACCACATTTTGGGATTGATCTAGGAGTTTCTTCTTCAATGTCATGTACAATAGGAGCAGGGGAATAAAGCACACTAATCTCCAGATGAATTTGGCATCTTTTCTTCAAAAATCCTTTTATTTTCCTTTGGACCCCCATAAAAGTAAAGTTTATATAATAATGAACTCCAGGAAGGAGCTGGAGCTCATTTAGTATTTGAATAGTACAAAACCTTTCATAATAGGTTGACATTATTCAGTGTGCAGAGAAACGGAACTGGTATAAAACTGCTTTCTTTTTTTCATAAATACTTCAGTTGTTTGTTACCATGAGAAGAAGAGATTAATTTACAAATTGCTCATCTTTCCTATTCACAAGTCCAGAACTTTTATTCCACTTGTCTCTAGCTACTGTGTGCAATTACCATGCAGGCTGCCAGGAAGAGAGACATAATGAAATAGCGTGTCCTTCAATTAACAGTGGCAGGTTGAATGGAAAGTATAGCTAAGAAAACATTTCCCAGCCATCCTTCTGCAGAGCACACAAGTGTGATTAGGGACTGAGACATCCATTCAGCTGCCTGTTGTAAGGCATGGTTACTTGAAACAACCTGCTTAGAGTAAGAAATTATCCTTTACAGAATTTAACCCACTTATGAAATGCAAAGCAGCCAGCCTGGAACTCCTAGATTTATCGTGCTCTTATAACTGACACACGGCATATTCTAATAAGTTCTTACCAGATTTTTTTCTTCTATAGTTTGATTAAATCACTTATCCTTTGTTTAAAAAAAAATTTCATCATTGCATGGAACAGGAAGATTCCATTTGTATTTTTATAGAAAGTGTTTTAATCTGCAGTACAGAAGGTCATTAGATTTACATCCTTTTCACTGAAAAAGTAATCAGTACATAATTTTCTTGTTCTGTGAGTCTCTGCATCAAATAACCTAAATTATTGAAGATCCACAACCTCCTCTATTTATTTATTTAATTCCTTCGGCTAATTAATTTTTTGTTGTATTAACTGATGTTCCAGTTTGTTTGAATACCACCCTAAATGTGTGGAAATGGCAACATCCCAGTTTTTTTGGAAACATTCTCTTAGCATTACCTTGATCACTCCAATGCTTTTATTATTCTATAACTAACAGCTTACACGAGGGATATGCCTTAGCTGTATCTTAAGATGTCTGGTCCCTGATGAACAGCTACAGGCCCATTTTGCTGTTCAATCTACCTAATTACCAGTCACACTGAAAAAGAATTAAAACTAATAGTGAGTCATCAAAATTTTTTTAGCAAAATGAAGACAATGCAATGGCTCAACTCCAGAAGTTTTCATTGTCCTTGCGGCTGTTGTTTTTACTCTATTTCCTTTTTTCAAAGAATATTCTATCTGCTAATACGAAGATTCAGGAAGCACTGACACCTCACTTACTAAGAAGTCTCTGCTTTTCCATTAATAAGTGGCATACCCTCTTCAGAACAAAATCTGCTTGGATCTGTACACATCAGAGGATATGAGTAATGAAAAGCCAAGAACAAATGTGGATGCTTCCCTCACGAAAATGAGTCTAACACGCTTACTGATGTTTTCTTCCTCTTTATCTCTTGAGATCTGACTATTATTGTTCTCAAATCTGTGGTCCTCTCTTTGGTTATTACAACAGTAATTGTTCAGCAACTGAACTGGGGATTGTTTTTCTTGTGCATGGATTTGGGGTTTTACTTCGCTTTCGGAGATCCTTTCTGGGTTTGATGCTAGCTTGAGGGAAATATGTGTGACAAATAATTTATTAGAGATGGATCTGAAAATCAAAATCTTGTCTATATTCCTAAGTGCTAGAGCTGATACTTGGCTTCTGCTTCTTAGGACCACATCTGGTCAAGAGTATTGGAAAAAATTCTTGTGATTTGTTCACATTTATGTTCTGAAATAAATGGCCTCATTTTGGTCAGTTACAGGCCTGTACCACTAACATTTCCTTGAAAACAGACCTGCTTAGTCTGATATTTCACTACTTGTGGTAGATTAATGAAATGGAGCATAGGACCGAAGTACCAGCATTATAGCTTGTAACTAAACCTGTTGTCTTGCCTCCTTACAGTTTTAGAGTAGTCCAAATTGTAATTGAGTAGCTCAGATAAAATAGAACGTGCTCTTACATCATCTTTAGACTTCAATATGAGTACATTCTCTTTAGCTTATCTTCTTGGACGCTTTACACTTGTTTTTCTTGCGTTTATATTTTGATTTGTGAATTTGTAGTTTGACTCATTAATTTGCACTCTGCTTGTCTGTATGTCAGATGACTAACCACTTCACAAAGAAAATAACACAAGTGGAATCTGGTTTTAGCAACCTACCCAAGTAATGTGTTTCCAAGAGTTTTCACTGTTGGTCTAATTCTGAATCACTGACTTGAATCCATAGCAGCACGTGTGGTGTTCTGAAGGGCAGCTGCTTGAGGTTTTTGTTTTACTAAGTTTAATGGCATCTATGGATCTGTTAATTCCTCCAGCTGATTAAATAATTTTCTTTGACACATCTTTCCCGTAGATGTTCACAATTCTTCTGGTAGGTCAGTGATATGTCAGGCACTACAGCGTTCACAGAGGGTTTAGAAAATTCTCATGTATGATGGCTGTTCTAAATATACAGAATTTGGGGGCACTGTCTTCTCTTGAATGTGGTATAGTTGCAAAAATTAGTTGTAAAAAACCCCATTTATTTCTGGTTTTGAGAGAATGTTAAAATAGTGTGCATGGCTGTAAGAGTGATTCCTGAAGATGGCTCCATACAGTTTTCACTCTAGCCAGAACTGGTACATCCTCTGTGAAAGCTCTGGCTCCTGGCAGTGGGGATTTTGTGAAAACTGGTGTTAGCAGCTGAAGCCAGAAATAAAGATCCCTCACTTTCTTCTAAGCCTTTCCTCAAACTTTTACAAAGCCATAATTGCAATGTTGCAATAATACACACAGTTATTTCCTGGTTATCAAATTCAGCCAGAACTCTTGTTCTCTACTGATGAACGTAGCAGAGAGAGCAAGTTAGCCCTTGTTTCACTCTTTGTACAAGGCATTTATTGCGTGGTGCTCCAGGACTCTGAAGGGCTGAGTTGGCACTACTTCCTTCTGGGTTTTGTTTTTCTGAACTCAAGACATATTTTATACTTCCTAGGTATTAGATCAAAACCCCTCCTCCAAAGATTTTTGTCAGGTAATAGCAGCTGGGGAACAAGTGAGTCTTCCCTGTTTGTGGTGGATTTCATGTCATTCACCATTTTCCATTGAATGTTTGTGTTTTTCCTTTATCTTTGAACATGCAATTTCAGCTGAATATGCTTTACATAATTTATTAGCCTGGTTCTTTGTTTAGTTGCCCTGTGGAAAAGGGTCAGCAAACACAATTGTAGTGGCTCCTGAGGAATTTCTTTGACGATTGAATAGTTCCAGAGTGGCACAAACCATTCTTTCACGCCTCGAGTCCTCCTACTTTGTGTGTTTCCAGTGTACAAGGAACAGAGTTCTATTACTTCTGGGATTCAGCTATTCTGTTTTCTGGAGCAACTTTGTTCCAGAGAAGATTTCTGCTTTTAATTAATAATAACATTTGCAGCCTGCACATAAAAGAGGATTAATTGAATGTCCTTCCTTTCCCATTTACACTTCCTAATGGATGTATATTCAGCATAATAGGCTGACAGTGTTTCTTTTCAGTGGAACTCAGTGACAGAGACCAACAGGCAGAGTGTAGTTGTACCATATAGAGTGCTAAAACTTAATTTCTGAAGAGACGAAGAAAAATAAAACATGCAAGAAATATAGGCATGAGTGGATTAGTTAATGAATCTGATCAAATACTGAGTATTTCCCACTCTCCAGAGAATTATAACAAGGTGTAGCTGCATTCAATACTTGGATTAATAATTTGTGTTATTTGGTCTAGAGACATCAAGATGTCACTGTAGGCAGTTTAGTGTGTAGCTGTGTTTTAAAATGTAGGTTATATGCTAGAATGTATAAGGGTGAAGTATCATATGGAAAATATTAAAGGCCTTTATAGAAACATACAATACTGTATCACTTAGAATAATTCTTTGAGCTAGTTATCTTGTGGAAAAAATTACTCATGCAAGCAAAAGAAATTAAAATGGAAAGGCTAGAATTGTTTCCTTAGACAAGAGAGGAAAAGCTGCCATAAAACTGTAAAAAAAGGTTTCAGAGAGAGTAGTGCAACAAGGGCACATTCATGACAATTCAAGGAAGAAAATTCAAAACTGATGAAAAGAAATAGCAACAGAATGTGTGGTTAGACTGGAAACTCCACCATAATAAGTCAAGGAAAGCAGGAATGGAGTGAGAGTCAAAAAAGGAATGGAATGTTTTATATAGATGAAAAATGAATTTTCTGAACTGATTTTAGTAACTGTAAAAGTTCTGGTTGTTCTGTTCCATGTTCCAGGGATTATTAGCAATTCTGTATGAAAGAGTAAATGGATGAAAACATCCTGGGAGCATGAACCTTGACTGGGACACAGTGCTGCTGTCTGTATGCCCAGTTATTGTTTTTTCTTTTTGCGTGTCAGCCTTCTGGATGTGTTCTTTACTAAACTGAGGTCCAGGTTGAAAGGGTGGCTAGATGGCAGGTTTTTTCGCATTAGCTCCTAACTTAGATGTTATGACACTTTGCTGGGGGGTGAGAAGTATAAGTTCGGATCCTCTCAGTTTAATGAGTGGATTTAAGAAAGGTTTTCATATTTATTTGGTAATTTCTCTATCTTTTCCTCTCCTTTACAGTCATCAGGAAGCATTCCTCTTCTATAGAAAATATTTTAAATATGTTAAAGTCTCTGAAACTCAATTTTCAGCAGGAGTGGGCTTCAGGTTTTGTGGATGAAAGGCCTCTCTACTGTTTGTTAAAATATCTGAGTACAAGAGAGAAAGAAAAACAATCAGAGTGTAAACAGTTCCTGAGGTTAGATTCTGTCTTAGGGCTGAGACAGAGGAGCAGATACTGCAGATACCACCTGCGGGTGTCCAGAGCTGTTATCTGTTATCTGCCCAGCTCATGGGCACATACTTATCCCATATACACTTTAAACAGGGTTTTGGACCAACCTGCTCTATGAGTGCTGTAAATGTTAGAATACAGATCTGCTGGATTTTGGGTCCAATCCTCTATTTCAAAGTCACCTGCTAAGTATATACTGCAATAAAACTGAACGTAGCATTTTGCTCCTCATGTACTATGACATATGAAACCGAAGTTATAGATCAATTATTTCCTCTTAATCAAAATCAAAATAAGGTGAAGTCCTTGATATGGGATGCGATCCAACTTTCAACATACTGACAGTCTTTCATTGATTTCAGAGATTGTTGTAGGACCTAAAGATACAGGAATAAGAGAAAAATTACACTAACATTTTTCAAATTAAAAATAAAATAATTATTATTTTAATATTTTTTAATCTCATGGTGAGAAAAGCAATTATAGAGTTGAATGATCTCAACAGGCACTTCCTTGTTAGGCTTTGAGCAGCACAGACAAGGCAGTAATGAAAAGAATAGAATCTCAATTTGCTTTATCTTATTGCCTTTTCCAAGAACATTTTTTATTTAAGTTAGCTTGAAGCTATGAAAATTATAGCTCCTAGCTATAAAACGCCTTCAATCAAACACTTTAATTTACAACAGTGATGTCTTTATGTAATCACCTTCCTTCCTGAGGTAATCATTTTCTCATATAACAACATTCCTTAATGGCTGGGGTTTTACTTCAAGCACAAATAAAAATACTGGAGACAGAGGAAAGAAAAAGGAACCAAACATCGAATTAATCAAACAGCAATGTGAATAAAATAAAAGCTCCATTTGGGAGTTTGCACATTTCTGCAGCCTCAGGGCTGCAGTATGCATTTCTGTCAACACTGTTTATGTGAAAAATAGAATTGACATAATGTAATTGGTACAGTAGTGTGTACAGCTGTGTATGACCACTTAATCTTAAGAAATAAAATAGAAAGCTTAAGAGATTTAATTTGGGCAATCCTGTTACATATGATACACCAATTTCTTTCTTATAGATTGCATGTCTATCTGTGATCACCCAAAATTACCAGGATGTTGCGAGCCTCTGTCTGGGAACGAGCACATTGCAGGTTCGTCAGGAGTAGGGTGGGTGAGCTTGTGCCCAAGATTTGTAGTCAGATTTCAGGGATTCTAAACGTTCATCAGCTCATTAGAAAACAAAGTGGGGGAAAAGAAAAGCCCATGCCAAAATTTTACTCTTTGGTAGAGAATATTCAGAAAGTAATGCTATCTTTATGATGAGCTTGTTATCCAGTTAATTTTGGATTTCTGTTTCAAATTTAAATGTTAGTGAAGAAAGTAGTATGTTCCAAGATGGGAAAAGTGAAGCAGGGTTGTTGCTTTTTTTTTTTTTTTCAAATTAATCATCTGACTAACAACCCTCATTCTTCTTCATATCCCCTAAAAAAAAAAAGGATATATTTTTCACTTTTTTCTTGTATTCCAGTGGGTGTTTTTTTGTTTGGTTGGTTTTGGGGGTTTTCTTTCTTTGTTCTGTTTGCTTGTTGGTTTTTTGGAGGGTTGACTTTTTATTTTCTTGTTTTCTTTTAATTGGTACTTTATATCATTATATAGAATAAAGTATAAAACTTGGCACATAAAAATAATGCTGTCAATGAGAAAATAATCTCTTTTCAGAAAAGTTATTTGGCAAATTATTCTTACTGTTTTCAGGTTTTTTAAGTAACCAGTTGCAGCTGGTACCTAAACAGCAAGACTTGGAGCTTGCAAAACTAGGTGAAGATTCTGCATCTTAATTGGTGCTCATCTCTTGCTCTTCTCATGCATTGTTAATCCTACTTCATACTGTGGATTATGAGGTGTAGTTTACCATTTCAATATGATTCCCAGTCTTTCCTTCTTCAAATATTCACACCAAAAGAACTGGTGGTGAACTGTATCATCTCTATTATTCAGAGTGTATCCTGTGTCTGCCTTACATCCCTTATAAAATATTTAATCTGTTTTTCACCTCCTTCTCCTCTGTTTCAGTAATCTTTGTAAAAATGGGCTCTGCCCCAAATAGCTTTCCCACTGCTCCAGAAAAAACCAAAACAAACCTTTTTCTACTGGGGTTGTCTTTTTCTCCTGTAAGAGTGAAAAATAAGAATATCACATTTCTAAAGTTTTGTATTTTTAGGGAAGTTTTTGAAAAGCACACAACTTTTTCTTTCAGAGTCTCCTTTTACTAAAATTTATCCTCTGTCATTACTGAAGCACTCCAGAGATATTAAGAATCTATGTAGGTAGTCATACTTTTTGACAATTACATTGATATTATTGAGTACCCATGTAATTCTTAGCTGGAAAAAAAGAGGCATATGTGCTACTCCATTTTTTTCATGGTATCACATCCATACACCTCCTTAGCATTACCTACATACTGCTACTTTTGGGCCAGTTCTGTTCCAGTAATTTCAATGATCATTTGGCCAGCTGTTGAGGGATTAGGGAGATAATTAGGAATATTTGTCAACTATGTTTTATTTTTGTCTATAGGAACCCCATGTGTCATTCAGCATTGTCAATACATTACTCATACTATTTAAAAATGGCAGGCTCATTATATTTACAATAGATCGTAAACGCTGGAAATATGTTTTTAATATACAACAATAATATATTACATTAGAAATTCATATTTCTTTCCCATGCATCCTTGAGGAGCTGAATGGAGTCTCTGTACATCAGGATTCATCACCATCCACATTCCAGTGTCCCAGCCAGGCAGATGTGCCTGATTTGGTTGTTTCCTGTAGGTACATGATGCTGAAGCTGAGTGAGGTGCACATGATCTATCCAGCTGGATGTCACACTGGCATTAACATGGGTGTGGACCTACAGACACACATCACTTTCTGCTTAGATGGATGTTGTGCACTCTACCTTGAAAACATTCTTTGTGTGTTTGTCTCCATGCAGACAGTCTGATTTTTCACTGCTCCGTAGTGAAAAAGTTTCACTTTAGAGCACAGTTGCTTTGCTTAAAGCATATGCAAAATGCTCCCCGTTCCATAAGGAAGAAGCTGAAAAGGCACAATGATTAATTTTATCCTAAGATTTTCGAGAGTTTCATCTGGAGAATGGTGGTCCATTTGTAGTAAATAATATGCAAATGTTGCCTTTTTTCAGTTTGCAGCCTATTTAAGTGCAAGGCATGGATTTTTATGCATTTTTTCTTTGGTTTGAAATTACTGAGAGAACGTTTCAAGTAAAAGCTTTTGGCTTCTAAGTTGTTTCCAAATAATTTATTTAAATTGTCTTTCACTATGCATTATTTATGCATTGGTGTTAATTCATTGCCACATGGATAAAGCTTTCAAAAACTTTGGGAACGAAATCAATGGCATTTCTCAAGGATGTGCAACCATTTCTGGGCTGAACTTTCCCCCATATGGGTATTTATGATTTTGATAACTTTGCAGAATCTGTGTGTATCTAGTGCGTTCTGGTTGACTTAACGGAGTAATAAGACTTTAATTTTTTAAAAATCTCTTTTGAATGTGTTTCTGATGCTGCTGACCGGGGCTGAACCACATTCCCTGCAGACCAGGGATACCTTGTGGAAGTTAGTTGTTGAGATGGAAATAGCTTGTGACAATGGGCTCAGAAAGCCAAGGTTTTTTTGCTTCCTATCTTCGGGCAGGAGTTTTGAAGCAGTGGAAAATTAATAAAGGCAGAACAAAGAAGCCAGATGTTGTAAGAGGGACTAGAAGAGATTCAAAAAATACTTTCGGCAGAAGGAGAGACGATACAGGCATGCTTATATGATGGGAGGTGGTTTTGTTGACCAAGGTCAAGGACAGTGAGCTAAAGTGGGCTGAAGCAACTCTCTCATTCTGAGAACTATTTCTAAATATTTGAGATGGTTTCACATCATCTTTCTAAAAACATACTGAAACACAGTGAATTGAGACAAATAGTGTTTTGATCCTGCGTGGAGCCAGTTTCGGTGTCTGACTCTCTGTGTGTGCAGTGCCCTCCAAAAAAGTAAGTGGCACAGAGGAGAATAATTCAGATTCTCCTTCAGGCATAGAGTTATAGAAAATGTTAGCTTAAATTATGAAATTGCATCAGGTGAGATTTCAGGAGAGAATCTATGCCCCAGAAATGTTTATAATTTCATGAGTACCAGAGTTTGGTGAGTTATATGCAACCTGGTGATCGGCCTAATGTCACAGAGGTTGTAGCATTGTCAATTCAACATCACCTTTTGTCCAAAAACATTTCAACACAGCAAGAGATCAACACAGTATGATAAAATCTTCCACCTCTAGCCCAAGCTGACAACAGGTCTAGAACTGTGGAAAAGACTGGTTTTGAGCTATTGTCTGCTTGAGCCAGACAATTTAAGCTGTTTCATCACTGAATAGAGTATAAATTTTAGATAATGCTTTAGGGAAGACAGTGAGTTTTGGAACTGCAAGCTGATAACATCTATTATAGGTGCCATGGATCTTGCAGGACATTTTACTTTGATGTATTAAACTATTACTATCAAAGTAATCTATGTCTATTGGCCAAACATTTTCATTAGGTGAAAAACATTTGCTTGTATAATTAGCTTGTGCCTGAGTAATTTGTTTTTCTAGAAATTTCCAAAACAACATAGCTTTGGGAACTTCTGAGATTAACCCACTAAAGGTTTGCAAATGAACAGCAGCTGTGAGAATGCTTAATGAAAATAAATAGACCGATGTAATGGCATGACTTTACCATCCCTCAGGTATAATCTCTGGTGTATTTAGCAAGTAAATAAATCTGGGCTGAAACATTCCCTGACAAAGCTGTAGAATCTGTGGGACTCCTGTGTACTTATACAGATTGTAACAAGAAAAGACCTTTTGCCAGCTGATATTAATGTGCTGAATTGTGGGAGTAAATTAATGTATTGAACTCTGCGAATGCTGTACTTTTTACATGTGAGAAAATTGTTTTAAGTAAATGAATGGTTTTCTCATGCACCTTGCAGAAGATGGAAATGCTTCTTTCAGGCATTTATTTTGGCTTTGATATGAAAAGGAAAAGAGACTTCAAAGAACCATTCATCTTTTTACGTAATTTGGTCTATTTACTATGTGATACATCTCTTTAGTGTCAGGATATATTTTTTATTATAATCTGAACTATTTAATACTCTAACCACTTTAAAAAACTCTCTGTCTCTTAAAAGAAACTTGGAAAAATAATTGAGTTTGGCAGTAATATTTTGGAATTTACTTCCTCTTACAAAAGTAATTATTCGATGTAGATAAGAACTTCTAGCTTAACTGCTCCTGTCCTATAAATTATTATTTCCTACACAGTAGTGCATTTCCATTTTTGATGACCAACAAGCACTGAAGGAACACAAGATTCGTTAAGGGCAAATGCACAGTAGAAACAGACAAATCCATTCGAACAGCTGGGAAAGCCAGATTTCTTAGGAAAGGGCTATTTCTTTCCTCTCTTTTAAGCAAGTCTTGAGGAGTTTGGGACTATACATCCTTTAGAAGAGCTCTAAATCTATCTCATTTGTCCATTTTTATGATGTTTGCTAGTATATGTGTCAGCCTTCCAGGGACAAAACTCTCACTTTTTTGGTCTCATGTCCCTTGGAGGCCCCCGGTGACAAACTGCCTACTGTGCATTGTATTATGGGGTCAGATGCAGAACGTTTCTACAGCATGCCATAAAACTATGAATTGTTTAAAGTAGTAATTGCTAATAATCTGTTACGAAAGGGGTGAGGAGAAACCCCAAGGTTAGTATTTTGTGCTTTTCCAAAATGATTATGAGCAAGAGGGCTGCAGTTCAAAGAGCATTCAGTAGACTTAGAATGTAACCTTGAGATGTTTCAATGCAAAAACTGTTGCTTATTCAGAAAAATTGTTCTTTTAAACATGAAGTTATTGTCTTGTTTTCTTTCTCTAGGGAGCTAGAGGGCGAACTATGAGAATAGAGAATTGAGTCTGCAATACACAAGGATTTTGTGTTTAGAAATTACTGTGGTGCTAGGGAAAGAGTCCTAGAGTCTTTCTCTGTAGCATCCAGTGTTTAACAAGCATCACCTCTTCCAGCTTCCTCTGGAAACTTGAGCTGTGAGAGGCACAGAAATCATTTAGGCTCCAGCTCCTTTCAAAAACTCGTCTTCTGACTGTGGAGTTCCTCTTGTAGCAAAGTTGAAAAAAATAGTCTGTGAAACTTGTGAGTGAAGGATAGAGACATCATATTCTTAAAATAATGAAAACAGGAGCATGAAACATTTACACAGTTAACATAAACAGCAGCAATTGTATTAACAAGAATAAAATATTTAAGGAATTGCAGAGTTTTGCTTTATGACATGGGATAAAGGCAGCTGCAGCAACGTGCCAGCTCAGGATTTACCAGCGTAGCAGTCTGAGATGTATTTCAAACCATTGTCCAGCTTGCTGGTTGGGACTAACACCCTGCTCCTGACTCTTCAGCTGTAAGAATGTGTATTAGTTAGATGACTTGTATGTGAAATGTAATCTGGTCTTGAATGCAGCATGAATTTTCTCTCAGCCCATTTTGTGCTAGGTGTTGGGTCCCCCAGCCATGCACGAGGAAGTTAACCTCCAGATAACCACTACTCTGGGTGACAGGGCTGGCTTGTTCTGACTGGAAAGGGCTGCGTACACCGAGCCCTGGCCAGTCTCCTACGCCATTCAATCACTAATAGCATTAATGAAAGAAGCCTTGAAATTATTGCTAGTTTTTGGAAGTTAGTAGGAGGTAGAGCTGCTAACATGTGGCTTTATAAGATGAAGAACGTTAGAGGACTTCTTTTCTGTAACCCCATGTTGTCTGCAGTTAATTATATGACTACTTATAAATTTGTGGACAGCTATCCTAGCAGTAGAAAATCACATCTACCATTCCTGTTGGGCTAATGACAGATATTCCAGTTTGTGCTTTTCAAAGAATCCACTACTGTGATACGTGTTGTGTTAGCAACATTATTTTGGTATATATTTATTAACCAGTAATACAAGACATAAACTGACAGTAGAACTGTTACTATATTTTACTGAGGAAAACAGAAGCCTACATAGGAGGGATTTATGCCAATGGTTTCATAATTTTTTTGGTTCTATGAACACTGCTGAACGTGGAATACAGAAAATCTCTATCTTTCTATTCCATGACAAAGAATTATTATTATAAGAAAATCAGTTGCTTGGAGCTTATAATAACAAAATTTATTTTCCTACCTTACTTGATAATTCTTGTAACAATGAAATTTTGGTGAAATCCTATTTCTCACTCTTTTCCTAGTAGCAAAGGAATTTGAAAAAAAAGTTCTCTAAAAAGTGCCAGTCTATTTTTAAAAATAATTTTATGTGAAATATTGGTCTTTTGGTTTGGGATCTGTAGCCGATAGGTTCTACATTGAACTGATGACTTCAACTGATCCTTGCTAGAAATTTCTGGAAAGAAACTGACATAAGTCAGTGCCCTCAACTGCTATAAAAATGGTATGAATTCAGAAACATTCTCTGTATCTTTGTTTATATTCACCTTTAAATCATGTTTGAATATGTGATAAAAGAAAGGAAATGAGGGGAGAAGATGGAAACAAACCATCACTTCTCTAATTCTCTGGGCTTATGAGTCTTAGGTAAAAGTGAAAAGGAAAGATATTCATAACAGAGAATCTGATTAAAAGGTCTGGTTTAGATTGCAGTGTAAGCAGGAAATGATGAATCTTGGCAGAGTCTCAACTGTGAAACAAAGCAGTGAAGAAAGCTGATGCTGATGCTTTGGATAGACAGGAGAAAAAGAGGACTCAGAAAATAGGAAATTACAGACATATTTCATTTTGGCAGAGCCAGAGAAATTGGTTATTATTACCACCATTGTATGAACAGTTACTTATTATCTGTGCTGAAGAAAAACAGGGGAGGGTTAATTCTCTAACCAATAGTCTGAAAATAAAACCAGTAACCTGGGGATTGAGTGCTAGCATAAAATATATCCAGACTGCTTGTTCTCTTTCTGGAGAAACATAATTTTGAGAGGAAAATCACAGACTTGTAATTAGCAGTAAGAAGCTCAGCATAGGCATTGGGGTCACAGTAGACAAGGTCAGCAGTTGATATGCCTAATCCTAGTCAATCCTCATCCTTAACATCAAAGGGACATTCAATTAAATATATGCTTTTAAATTTATTAATGGCTAATTAATTTCTTTTTTTCTCTCTGCTGTCAAGAAAAAATGTGGAAGTTTGTAGATTATTCTTTAAATTATTATATAGTATTCTCGTAGAGTAGGGAAGTCCTAGACTTTCTCAAAAGAGAGGAAAATCAGTGACTCCCCATACCTTCAAGCCAGCTCCATTGCTTGCTGAAGCCAAAGGAAGAACTGCAAATGGTGGGAAATAACAGAGTTGTAATACTCTAAGAGTATTTCTGTTCTTATGTTATCACACATGGAGATTTAAACTGTTATATTCAAAATTACCTGATGAGAAATGTTTGGAACCTGGTTTTAAAACAGCAAGCTCCTCGCCTGATGACCTGATGCAAAATGAGGGGCACTTGAAATGTACCTGAAAATAAAACTATAAAATACTTATTCCTCACCTTGATGATGTAAACTACTGATAAACGCTCTCTTTGTTTCTGAATGTGATCTTGTCTGAAGTGTTTCTTTTAATATTTACTGAATGACTGTGGCTTAATTGGTCATTTCACACCCCTTATGCAACAATTTTAGCACTTTTTGACATATTTGAACTAAAATCTCCTTGATTTATATAGGAGAGAGTATTTTCAGTGAAATATTTTATGTTCAGGAGCTATGATTTCCTTCCTGCTTGCCAGAGAGGACATTTGTTGACATCTGCACTTTGTGGAAGCCACAATCTTTCATCTTTCTGTGAAATATGAGGATGAATGGTTCTACTGCATTATGCGGGAGTGCTGGAATGGGATAAGTCTCTGAAATGTATGGAACCTCTGTTCTTGTTTTCTTGATGAACTGTATTTCTGACTTTAGATTAGTGTATTAAATAATTCCTGTAGGCTTGGAAAATGCAGGTACGGTAAGCAAGGTTTTAAAGGAATTATAAATGCAACATAAAGTGGTATATTCTTGCTGACTGCCACATTGGAATTTTCCTAATAAAGCATAAACAAGGTGTGTGCGTGCACTGGAAAAGAAGTTTGAAATATGTGCTGGAAATTTTAAAGCAGATTTTTGATGCATGTGAGATGAACGTTGAATGAATGCTGTTGAAGTCCCATCTTCATCAGTAGTCTCTCAAATATTAAATACTAATCTGTTACTCTAGAGGCAAGCACCCTGTAGATCCGCAGAACAGACCTGAGCTGTACTTCCTGGAGCATCTTTGGTTGGGTCAGCATCACAAACGGCCAAAATATTTTCAGCAATGGAGTTATCAATGTTTCATTTCTCTTTGTTTATATTTGATGAGGAATTTCCTGTCGAAAGTAGAGAAACTTTCTGCTTGTGTATTGGCTTTCCATCTCTGTTCTGGCCAGTATAACTCCCCTAAAGGCAAAAGTTTCCTCTGTCTAGGCCAAAGAGCTCTTTGTGGCTGAGCACCACCTTTTTAATCTCTCTCAGTCCCCACCCAAAGTTCATACACATCAGGGATGTTTCTTGTAGTTGCAAAAAGAGTCTGGTAAGAATTAATGAGACATTTAACTTTTTTCTTCTTCTGAATTGTTTCTGCCTGTTTCTGTACAGTTACTGTGCAGAAAATCCATTTGCTAGAACTTAGGGAGTTTACAATGCTTGGGAAATTTTCTGCTCTAGTTAGCTGAAATCTTTGGATTGGTGCAATCTTAATAGGAGTTTTAGAGGGCCTACCTTTGAAGATGGTGATACTTGGGAGCAATTGATCCCTGTATTCCCCCTATTAAGTTAATGGTGTTGCCTTGAGCTCTGTTACAACAGTATCTGACTGGCTCTTTAAAAAAAAAGGTCTTAAATTCAAATGAAACCATGCCAGCTCTTTATGAGTGTCTCAGAGGGTTTATAGCTTTATGTAGAACCCTTAAACTATGTCTTTGAGAAGCAGCTGCATTTGCCACACTTAGAAATCATTCCTATAATTTCCCTACTCATGCCAAGCTAAAATAAAACACCTCTGGTGTTCCCTCTGAAACTTTCCACTCCGGATAAGGCCAATAAGTATTTTTGGAAATGTTTCTTAGAAAGGTTGGTATAATTAGGCTTGCTTTCTTTTTCCCTGTCTGTTTATTTATATGGCAAAAGACACTTTTTCTGCATCGATCTGAAAGGGCAATATTCCATCTGGCCTAAGACTCAGCATTCACCCCTTTCCTCAGTCTGGGCCTGAGGAACTGTCTTGTAATGCATGTGACAAATTAGGTTAATGAATCTCTCTGCTTATAAATAGCTACTTTTAAAGTACTGGTTTGTAGTGCATGTACTTGTATAGGCAGTTGCCTGCTTAAGAAACAAATTCATTACCAACCCTCCTTTTGCAAACTCCTGTTGTTTGTGATAGTATTGTATATTATTATTACAAATGGCTGATAGCAGATCTTTCTTTCCCCCAAAACTAGGTGAAAAAGTAGAGAAATTGACAATTAGCCATTGTTTACCCCTAGTGCCCTTGGTCTTCTGCATGCCTGGAAGTATTCTGTACTCTCCACATTTTCACTCAGCATTTGTAGTTTGCACTGTTCTACTGAATTCCTTAATTATCTTCTACGGCTCTTGGAACAGCTTTTTAGTAGAAGGGACTAAATTATTGGGATAGTGAGCAATGTAGTGTTACAACAGTGTTGCTGAAATGGTAGACTGGAGCTTGATAGAAGCCAGTGCATTTCTCATGTAGCTTCGATTACTCTAAAATTGCTTCTGTTACATTTTCGGAAATGTGACTGGCCAATCAACTGTTTTCTCCACACCTAGACAAAGAAAGGAAAAGCTAATGAGAAAAGTAGAGGCTGAACAGTAGAGGAAATAGTAATGAAGTAGTAAAGGACTCTGAACCAAACTTAAGAGTTGCCTGAACTCAAGGTTCTAGGCAAAAAGATCTCTTGGAATGGTATTTTGGATAGCAGATGAGAAATACTTGCCATATTTCAGTTTTCCTGGAAAATGTATGGAAAGAGGCAGTTGGCTGTATTTTGATTCCAAGTAACTGCTTTTCCACATATGTTTAATCCCAGCAATTTGAAATAATTGCACTTGGTAGGAGATGCAAAGGAAATTCAGACCTTTGATTTGGTGCCTTCATATATACTAGTAGAAGTGTCTAATGTTGCACAAGTCTGAATGGTTTGGATAAAGGATCTAATCTGTGAAATCTGAGATTGAATCCCATACTTTTGGCAGACGTTAGAAAATTCTCCAACTAAAAGACCTAGGTGTATTTGACTTGTCCCAAGCAATGCAGAGCCACATCAGACTAATTTTTCTGTCCCTTCCTGCAACTATAAGAATTCCTCACTGTCATTTTCTCTCCCTTGTTACCTGCACTGTTTTCTCTGATCCTCTCTTTCTCTAGCTTCTCATTCCTGCACTGCTCATGCTCACCAGGATCACTGCAATGTGTGCAGTGAGCAGGAGATGTGAGACTGACCAGTTCAGCAACAGTGGAGAGTAGAAACAGCTGGGAAGACTTGAGAGATCTGTTGCCTTCTCTTTGCAGAATGAAGCATCACTGTATTGAATAATGCAAGCATTTGGGCTTGTTTTACTGAAATCTCACTGCCACTACTGAGCGGTACGTTCTTAAAACACTGAATTCCACTTCTATTATTCCAGGTCTGTCTTTGCTTATCTTGTATGGCAACATATCCTTCTTATACATTAGTCTTATCTGGTTTATACTGAGAGAGAATTAATAATACCATGACTTACCTGTATTCTTTGAAGTGGCATAATTAAAAAAAATAATTAAACCACCAATGACTGATTTTTGTTGGCATTTAACGGTTGAAGTCATGCTCAAGATCTGTAAATCTTACTGAGCTAAGTCTCTTTGACTTATTTACCTTTGTAGTTGTGGCTTTGTTCTCTTCTTCGGTGAGCTATTTTCCACATTGTGCGCTCCGTAGTCTTGGCACATGCATCTATTTGGAGAAGATACTTTCTGTTACGATTACAGCAGCTGCTCTGCAGATACCTGTTTGTCCTGGCCAAAGCAAAATCACCAGTCATGAGTGAGTAGCATCAGGTCTGGTTGTTTTATGGACAACATGAAGCTCTTTCACATTCATTGGTCATACAAATGATTGATAGACCTCATTATTTTAAAAGAACTATTGTACTGTAACGTTTCCAGATGTTTTCCAGTAGAAGCTGTGTTATTACTATAGGGAAGTATCAATCAGTAAATAACCCATGTCACTCGTTGCCCTTCTATGCAATCACAGTGTTCTGATCTTGTGGTTTGGCTTCATTTACAAAGGACTCATCAATTCAAATGGATTATTGTTCTGTACGTTACACTGCAGAGGGACAGCCTGAGTGCGTGATATGATCAACCTACTATGAACTAAGTGCAATCAACTGTGATCAATACTCAAGTGTAAAGTCAACAAGCAAAGCTGAAATGCTGCAAAAATATTATTTTAAATGAGCTGGTAGAGGAATTTGGCCATCTGTTATTCAACCTTTGCTCCACTGTTGTGCTAGAAAGCACTCTGCTCTTCCTTTCATGAAGCGACTGTGATGCTTGCACTAGAGAATGCAAATTTGTTTGCAGCAGTCTGTCTTATTTACTAACACTGCCTTCAAAACTATGACAGTAATTGTAATGTAAGAGCCAGACAGCTCTGATGTGAGTCAGGAAAAAGCATAGATGCATTGATTTCCAGCGTGAGAAGCAGAGGCTTGAAGGGGTTTTACTCTCTGTGGCCCTCCCAAATTTTTATAGACTTCTAGGTTGCAATTAATTGAAATAAAATAAGCTAAAACTGTTGCTTTGGAAGCTTTTGTTCAAGAGCATGTGAAATTCTGTAAAGCCAAACCCGTAAACACTGTAATATCAAACCTAAATGACTTTGTCCAAATTAATTCAAACCAAGGATTAGTAACCCTTGCAAATTCTGTGCTAAATTCTGTGACGTTTAGTAGTACCGATTTTTAACCCTCAGTCTTTAGAGCTGTTTTTTTAAAAACACAAGTCAAGATATGTCGAAGGAAAAGTTCCGTCTCTGGCATAAACGAAAAGTGACATTTGCATTTTCTAGTTATCTTGGGGTTCAAATCTGAAGAAGAAGAAAAGAAATTAAATGGGCTATGGTGGAAAAAACAGATTCATTTTAGCAGTCACACCGTTCAGAAGGACCTGGCCCTTGAATTTGCAGCACTTGAAACATTCTGCTCACAGAAACTGTTTGCAGGAGGAGGATCTGCAAGGCCTCACAAAGGTTACTTACGGAGCTGTTTCCAGGATTCCTCTGTTCTGATGGTTCAGTGCCAGTTCCGATAGTTCCCATCCTCTACAAGCAGCAATGAGGCCTGAGTAACCATTGCTGGTAATATCTGTATTATCTGTGATGGGAGGCTTTGCAGTCTTCATTCACCACTTGACTCTGTTAGCGATTTGCTCAGACTTCAGCTTCTCTCTCTTAGAAGGAGAGAGGGTAAAACAAGTGTGCCCATTCTGTATCTCTTGAGTCATCATGTGAGAAGCATTGATTTTTCAAGAGGTAAAGAGCCTTGACAGAAACTTTGGATGTGTTCTGCATCTGGATTTTGGGTTGCACTGCTTTAGCAGCAATGCATCACTATTGGAGAAGGACATCCCCCCCTCTAGAAATAGTATTTGATAACAAATAAGACCTGTTGTAAAAGAGATTTTTTGAATATATAGATTTTTATGTTGCTTCTGAGGTCTCTAACCCAAGGAATGTATTGCTGCAATTGCTGAATTAATGATGGTACCAGTTGCAGCTTCCTGTGTGTGCTAAGCCCTCATGACTGATTCACTTAGTGACAAAATGACTCTTCGGTCTTGTCTGACCTCGGCCAATCTTTGTCAGCCTGTCATCGCACTTGACTATCAAATCCAGCATTTGTTACATGAAGTTTTCACAGAGGTATGTGAAATTTTGTAGCATATGCCGGGAATGGTGAGTTAATGTGTGAGTATGTGGATATTTGGACTACATAAAGTATTAATGTGTGAAATTTGGGGAATTCTTCATTGCTTTTTACTTTTCACCTGAAAGGGGCTCAACTTCTTGTGTGTAGGGAAATGACTGGGACAAGAACAATGTGGCTCACAACATACAGAACTGAAATGGATGAGGTGACCTTACCTGTAAGACGTCTGTCTGCATCATAAAAACAACATCTGGAATGCTTGCTTTTCTGGATGTGGCTAACTTTAGGAAAACTGAAAGATGTTATGAAGGCTGAACTCCATAAGAGGAATTTTCATTAAGAATAATCCCCGAACAAATACTTGTATAGGGACACAAACTACTTGAAACTCCATATAAACATTCCTTTTCATTAGACCTTTTCCTTTCCATATTTCCTTTGAACTTTCTTAATAAGTTTAGAGTTTTGTTTCCTGTGAGCCAACTGGGGGCAAATGCTGATTTCATTTAGACTAGTTTACTAGTATTACTTTGAAAAAACAGATACGTTACCTTTCTTTTGCAGAAGCATTTTCCTGTGGTACTTCGCTACTTCCAATGTGGCTGAATGCACACACACCAGCAGCCCAACTAACTATTCAAATATGCCAGAACTTGACAAAAAAACCTTGACAAAAGAAGTGTGGGCTGTTTCTTGGAAATAACATTGATTTACAAAGAGCTTTTATTTTACCTAGGTTGATTTGTATTTCTGTAAGGAATCTCTTTGCTGTAGCTTTGCAGTGAGTTATCAGACTTCACTTGCCTCTTGCGAAGGTTTTTTCTGTTTTTTGAATATGTTCCATGGTTCCTTTTCGGAAAGCAAAGGATTTTAACTGTGCTACCACTAGAACCTCTGGGGTTCTGGCCCTGGTTTTCTATATTAACTTCTGTATTCCCATCTTGTCACAATCTCTTTGGTCCTTGACAGTGGCGATATCTTTTCTTTCAGGCATGCTGACCTCTCTCGTTCCCTTTGAAGCACTTAAGATCATATCCAAGAGCTGCGTTCCAGCTGTGGCGCCTTCTGAGGTACTGAATATATTAAGATAAAAAGAAATAAGCTCAGCTATATTAATAAGAAGCTGAAATGTTTATGCAGGCATGAGCTTTGAGAAATCAGATACTCAAAAATAAGACTATAATAGGAATGATGAAGTAACTAAACTGAAAGTATAAAGACTGATGCTCCTTTTTCAGCATGTTCTGGTCCAGTCAGTGATCATATAACATTTATTACTACTGTAACTATTTTAATTTCTAAGCAAAAAATACTTTTCTTAGAGAACACAACGTGAAAAAAAGCAAATTCTCTAGAAGTCCTTTGAATTGTTTTATAAGTTCAATGAGGCAGCTGTAACTGGCATTTATTCTCATATCTCATTGTGTCTTGTGCTTCATAAGAATATATAAACCTATATGGGGATAATTTACATAATCTTAAAACAAATGCAAGAGGAATTTTTTTTCCAGTTGGAGCACTGCAAAGTCTGTACTCTGCTCAGAATCATATCTGACTTCAAAACTGACAGGTGTAGGAGATCAAGAAGGAGTAAAAATGAGGAATGGCTAAATAAGATGGCAAATCTGATTTTAGGGTCCCCAGTAAAACCTCAACTATGCCATTGGTAGGCATTATAATGGATCAAACTGACCCAGAATAGTTTAACTAGTTGAAATGTGCTTGGAGAGGGTAACTTTGCCCTGGCGGGTTTAATTTCCTGGCGGAATAGGTGAGACCACAGAGATCACATGTTCTTCAGGCCTGTGATTACTGGCTTGTGTGCTCAGAGAGCTCGAGACTGAAAACTGCCTGTGGCCCCATTTTCTTCTGTGGCATCCTGGATGGCTAACAGGAGGCTCACACACTTCCTCCAGACCTTGGTAGCACTCAGAACCCTTTTTCTCAAAGCTGCATACAAGGCAGTGATTTCTTTCTCCAGCGCAGATAAACTCATTAAACAATGAGGAATGCTTCTGTGCCACGACTGGCTGCCTTCTTTGGCCAACTCAGAAGGTACCACCCTTAATCACATATTTCCTGTACCTTATTAAATTGAAGTTAAAGAAGGTGTTTTTCTGACTCATATCATAGGAAAGTAATATATACCTAAAGCTCCAGTTTGGGAATAATTCTGTTTTAAACCAATGTGATCAAATCCTGTCTTTAAAGTTATGCACATGTCTAAGTGCTTCAGTGCACTGAAAACTTTCAACATTTCTAAAAACATATCGTTGGAACAGTTTTTAAATTGCTGATGTTTAGTTACTGTTCTTAAAATTGGAACAGTTGTATTTTCATCATGGCAGGAATGAACAGAAACCAGAAATAGCGACTCCTCTGAAATTAGTTCAGGGGTGATATACAGAGCAGTGAGACTTGCCAAAGTCATATTCCAGCTCTGTTTTACTTGAGGGGAAGATAGTTTTCACTGTTGATACTCGGGAAAAGAAAACCACATCTGATTAGAGGACTAATTAGATTTTATTTTTTCCCCAAACAATTATTCCAGGAGGTCAAGGAGTTAGAGAGTTGTTAAGAAGACTTCCTTCTAAGGAAGGATGACAAATACACAAGCAACAGGAGAAATTCCTACAGTGTATTGGTCAGTATATACCTATGTGTGATGTCAGCTTCAGGTTCTGAGGACGTGAGCAATGCAAATGGCCTGAATATTTATGTGGATTTTCCCATATATGGAACATTAGTAAACAGAGGAGGAAAGCAAGTAGAGAACGTTAAACTTAATGAGAAATAGGTTTGCATATCACAAAACAAGTTTATAAGGTTTTTATCTGAGGGATGTATAAGAAACTTCTCTTTTTTTTCTAGAGTTTTCTTTTGACCACAAAGGATTTTTTTTTTCATGTGCTATGCAAGAATGAAGACCTTAGACTTCAGATGTTGCCTTCTTTATTTCATTAATGTTAATACAGGAAATCAAAAAAGATCACAAAAACACTATGTCTCATTATCAGGATGTTTCTTTTGATTCTGAACATGCCAGCAAAGCATGCTTGATCCAGCAACATCAAAAGATGAAGCCATTTGTGCTTCGTTGGTTTGCCTCAGATATCTTTTTCTTCAAGGCAGAAGGTTTAACTTTTTTGCTTAAACCCCAAGCCATGAGACTGCAAATGTACATCTCTTATTGCATCTGTATTTTATGGGAATATCTTACTTGAAGCACAACAGATGGACTCATTTTAGCCAAGACTCAGAACCTTCAAATGTTACAGTACTGAAATGTGGATACATAGGGCCACACTTTTATTACTGGGGGGCAGAGATTGTTGATTTTAGTGCTTCTATACCACAGGAAAAAAGCCAACAAAAGAAGGCTTGCAGCAATACTTTTATTTTTTAATAACAAAAATGATTGCGTGAGGAATAGTTGCTGAATCAATTATTTACAATTTTTATATGGCTACTGTATTACAAATTTTATCTAGCTGACCATGCAGATCACTTAAAATTGTTTTGGTGATTCTAGCTGTGCAGGAATTGTCAAAAATTCCCGGCTGGTTTTCTGCCAATGCACACTCCACTGCATTAAAACACAGAATAATATTAAAACTAACACATATATGAAACTTAGAAACATATTCTAACTAGCACATTTTAAATTACAGCAATACCTATATTTTACTTTGGACTGTGAGCCCATGGCTGTGTTTCAAGTATTCAAAGAGCAGTCTTGATCGTATTGCAGATGAAATAAAGCAGGTTTTTGCATAGGTGGTATAACAGACCTGAGACCTTCCATTGGGCAGACTTCAGGGAGCTGGTACAATTTTCTAAATTTAACCATCCACACTGTACTAAAAGATGCACTGCAGGCCAAGTGGATGGCACACACACTGCTAAGATGCATGCTTTATCACAGTGTGATAAAATATATTATCTGCGACTGTAATAATATCAAAATTACTGGAATTTTTTGTTGAATGATTTTGACCCTTGAGAAGGGTTCTGACAGGATGACTGTAGCTAGCTGCAAGTCAGTATAAATGGCGTAGGGAGACACCTGAGAGTTAGTTAAACATGATGAAGTGATGTTTTGCTTATTTTGCCAGTTTGGAAGATATATATTTCAACTCTTGAAAGTTTTTCCATAATATTCCACATTTGATGACAAATCCAAGGTGACAGTTGGAAGGCTCTTTCTATTGTTTCATGCTTACCAGTATGCTTGAAATGGATCAAGGTTGTAATGAATTCCAGAAAGCCAAGAGAATTTCCATCATGCGCAATATCAAAATGTGGATCTATACTCAACAAGAAATGCAATAATGGCACAGCCCGTGGGACTGGAGAGTGCAGGGGATTCATAATAGGAAATGTACCCTCTTGTTCACCTTTTAAAATCCAGTCCAGGTGAGCAGCAGCTAATAGATTTTCCTGTTAGTCAGCTCCTGGGTGGCCTCTGTGAGGAGCGAGTTGCAAGGAGGAAACATGCAGGTTGAGGGCTGGAGGATCCAGGTGATCCCAGACACGTGCTGGGTACTCTACTCTGTGGGTCCCCCTCTCAGGAGGGCCACAGGTGGTTCTGCAGGAACTGGTACTACTGTACTACTCCCACCTTTGCCAGAAAAGGTGTGTGAGAAGCAGCCAACCTTTTAGTCTCTCACACAGCTTGCGCAGGCTCCAGGTGCGGACAAAGCAAGTAGAGGGATTATTTCCAGCAGCACCAGTGTGTCTTATTTGCCAATGTCATCCCATGGAAATCCTGAGTGTGAAGCCAAATAATGCAGGGGGCAGCTAGAAATACAGGTATGCGGGGAGCAGCACTTCCTTGACTTGCCCTCTCAGCTCTTCAAATTGTCTTCCTCCCAAATTCCCCTTTTGTCTTGACTGCTCCTTCTTTTACTTTTGCTTTTCCCATGACTGCTTCTTGTACTGATAATTTGCTTTACTTGTCATTAAATACCACTACATTGAAGCGAAATGCCTCCCAGGCTCTGAGATATTTATCCTGTCTCAGGGTTAAGTTGCCAGCTGAGAAATGACTGGACTGACATTCAAATGCAGAAGTACTATAGAGTTAAATTCAAGTATATTCATTGATTTAATTAGCTGGTAATTTTAAAAATTTGTGCCACTGTTTTTACATCCCAGGCATATGTATTAATTTTCCCAATTATTTTATGAAGTAGCTGAAGGTTTTCACCTCACTACATGGTTTATATCCCTCAGGATGTGCATTTTCCTCCTTCCTTTTCAGAGAGTGACAAAAGGGTGGTTTTCAGGCCATTTTTTCTTCTCCTGATTAAAACTATTTACAGAAACTGTGTGAATTAAATCAAAGTCTGAAATGCTAATGCTTTAACGTGTGCTGTGGTCTGAAAACAGTAAATTAGTCTGCACTGTAAACTTGAAGCATGCGGCTGACTCCAGGAGGACAATATAGACAAATGCTACCAACCAAATATCTTATTTAAGGACTTATTAAGGACCTGGGATCTTAAACCATCGTAGTCTTGTTACAATACTGTGCTGATATGTTTTAGTTGTTAATAGAAGTTCTTTTTTTCGATGGTTGTCCTGCTCTGACTTAAATGTACTTTTCTGAAGCCAACTCTGTTACAGAAAGCTTGGGAAAATTTGCACAGTGCTTTTGTGGGGACACCCTGAGCTAAATAAACCTCAAACATTTTAGTTCGTGGTTTTTTAAGTGATCTTGGATTACTCTTTGATTCTACATGAAATTATATTAAGTTTACATGATTAGGTGGCTGGGACATTCAACTACGCAAGATCTGATGTTTTGGCATTTTGAATGTATCAGGGTTAAACTGTGGATTGAAACTTTTGGGGAGGGCTGAGGAAGGTTTGCATCTGTGGGAAGTAATAAAATCACTTCTGCAAAGGAGTGACCAAAGAAAATGTTTGCCTGAGTCCACAGGCTGTCTTGCATAGTTGTGATTGCTAAAAACTGAGCAGATCTCATGGTGTTTTATGATACAAACTAACCAATTAAATTTTTCTGTTTATACATTTTACTTATTCTACTCTTTTTTTCACCTGAAATGTCTTGATAAGAAGCGGTAAATGTAAGTTGGGGTCACAAACTTGTAATATTTTGGCAGTAGATAGCAGTGTGAGAGCAAATTTGAAAGAAAGTGTTAAGCTTTAAAGGTCTGCAGTTTGACAGGCTGTTATCTTTTATCCCTCCAGCACAAATCTTTATGCTGACTTCTCTTGTATCCCTTCCCTCCCTGAGGGAACTCGAGTTCGTTCACATGTTGCTGGACAAGAGACAAAGAAGATCTGTCGAACACATGCAGAACAGATGCTCAGGGGAGGAGGGGGAATTTTCCAGTGCAGTTACTGTAATATCCATTGCTGCTGTCTTGCTCCCTGTGTAAGCACTGCTGGCCTCTCCGGAGCGGGTCTAGGGGATTTTCCCGTCTTGGAGACAGCCCACCCAAGTGAGCTGCCCCTGCAGACATTTGCATAGCAAAAATACTCTTGTAGGGTGTCACCTGCTTCCATACTTCCTTTTCAAGAAGGGAGAATAAAATAGGTGGAACCACTGAACGACTCGTTTCTCAAAGACATGGCTTAAGGTATTCAAGATACAGGGTGAGGAGAGACTACGTGCTGCTCGTGGTCACTCACAGCAGTGGTGCTCAGCTTTTCCACAACTTTCTTATGTTCTGTGGTTGAACAGGTTGTGGACAGCAGGAGGTGAGGAGGTGTTACGACTCCTGTGCTCATCTGAGGCATGTGGGCACATAATGCAGCAGGCACACAGTGTAGGCAGATGAAGATAGAGCTACAGCTATTTAAGAAATACAGTAACTTCTTAGGGAAGTACTTGACCCTGGGGAGCATGGAAAGGCACTGTGATTGATGCCACAAGAAAGGAAAGGCAAATGGTCTTTGCAATTTTTCTAGCACCTTTTGCGAAGATCTTTAAAGGTGTTTTCTGCCAAGGTGGTCAAACATAGGTTGGACTGGTTGTGGTGACTTCAGTCCTTGGAATAACGGCACTGAAGATGCAAAGCATAGAGAAATTACTCTTAGGTATAAACCCTCAGTCAATTATGCTTAATTTTTCTCCTGTTGTTTCCAACAGCACGTGGAAATGCATCAAAAATAGATGCAGAAAATAATTTGCTCTTTTTAATCAATATCTCTAATGATGAAGTCCAGCCCAGCCTAGCTAAATAAGCAAATACACATTCTACTACAGCTCACCAGAGGATCAAAAATTAATTAAAAATAAAAATACAGTTTGCTGCTATATGTCACTTTTCCCTAGGCTCTGCAGTTGCATCTGACCAACAGAACAAACAGCCACACTTAAAACCAGCCATAAACAAGGCTGCTACAGAGCTGTATGACTACTGAATGGCTTTATCACAGTGCAGTAAGGCTCAATTACCACTTGCATAAACCAAACTCTGGGACCCCTGATTAGAACAGGGATTTAGGGATTTGAAAAGTGCCTTTTTCACACAGAACAAATATTTCAGGTAGGGAAATACTCGCAAAAAGTTCCTAGGAAAGAGAGGTGTTTCTCCAGACATTGAAAATAAAGGAAAAAAATTAAAAAGAGATCTGGCCTTGACAGAAAACAGAAATGTCTTTGTGACATGTTGGAACCTGGCTAAACTGGGGAGTGTGAAAACTTACCACCCAGCCTGGGAAATGGTCCAGGCTGCTTCCTTTCCAAGGAAAGCTGTGCAGCGCTGCATTTTCCTATGTGTGCAAACAGATACAACAGTTCAATAAGTTTATTTCATTTCCAAGGAGTGATGGAATGTGTTCTGGCCCCTCTAGACCATTTGGGTTTGTGAATGCTCTGGGACAATTGAGACAGGCTAAGGCAGATGAAGCATTGCTTTGAATTGATGAGCTGCAGTATATGATTTTGTTCAGGTGATAAAGACTGGAAAAAACCTCAACATTCAGAGTACTTTCCAGAGAGGCACTGTCTTCTTATTCGTATAATATCTCAGCTAGCCTGCAGGAACTGTGTGGTTTTTCTCCCTCAGTAGTCCTGCCCTTTTACAGTAGTTTGCTGTATGATGTTGGCTAAGGGGAATAAATGACATGTGTTCAATAGCTGTGTTCGTTTTTCTCTGAGACATCCCAGAAGACAATGCTGGACCCTTGCTCCTCTTTCCTCTCTTCTTATTTGCTGCCTGGTTCTGTCTTGTTACAAGCAGACTGACTACAGCAGGTGACGAACTGCGCAAAGTAGGTGCCGTCTGCCCATCCTTGGCTGGAAGGGCTGTTTGTTGGGATATGCTTGTGCTGGATTAATTATTGCAGCTTCCTAACTGATGTATTGGAGAACAAACGGGCTCTCAGTTCAGAATGAAAATATAAATATAACAGAAGCTGTAACCAGGCCACAGTGTTATCAACAATATCTTGAAACAAAGTTTCAAGAAATACAATATATTCTGGTGTTTTTTACTTATTTCTTCCTGTTCAAGTCATTGGCGGCATTAAATACGTGATGCTGAATGAGACTTCAGAGTATTTACTCATTTGATATGAAATGTTTTAAAGTTGTTAGGCTCAGGACTGTGAGTTGTAGCTTGATACTTTGATGAAAGTCATAAATGTGAACTCCTTTTACACAAGTAGAATGACCAAACAATAAATCAGAATCTGCTTTGAGTGATAAACTTCTTTAGTGATCTTCAACTTTCATTCACTTTAGGTGAAATTATTTACCTTCTTTATTACTGAATCAGCTAGTAGTTAAATTAGGGGGTTTATGAGCTTTCCTAAATAGTTTACCAAAATGTTATTGCAAATGGAGCTGATAGTAAGCAAAAAACCTCAGCAACCTGCATCAGGAAAAAAACCCCTGTAATGTAAAAATCACCTCAAAGTTTAGTAAAATAAAATGGTGGGAAACTCAAATTTTGTAGAACATAAAGGGATCTCTATGCCATGGAAATGTGCATAGGTTTGAGTTGTGGGTCTTCTGGAACATATTTTCATAAAACCAATAACATGGTCAAGTGGCTTTATCCTTATGGTTTCCTGGGGCTACTTCTAGTTTATAGAGATTAGTCCAGGGAGTATCCCAAGTTTCTTATTTTTATTATTCACACTTTACACCGTGGTTTAGATTAAACTACCCCTTTCCAGTTTTGAAAGACATTCTCTTTAGTTTCTTGCTGCTTCCTTATATTATCATTCTATTAGATACCATGGTGAGTTCAATTTTTGAGAACAATAACCTGCAAATACAGCATTTTCTTTTTCTTAGAGTGGCCTCCTGTTTAAATGCACGCTCAGTTGCTTTTTTCTTTTTTTTTTTTTTAACACAGTAGAATCATAGTGCTTATTAGTTGTGCCATCTGATTTCAAAGTAAAACTTCTTTATATACAGAGGCTACCTCTGAATTCTTGAGCTGGCAAGCACAGGACTTGCCCAGTTTTAATCACATCAGCTGGATTTCAGCCAAATCTCTTGGAGCTTAGAGTTCCTGTGTTTAAGTATTTCAGTTGTGATTCCAGGATCAACTTAATATGGTCCAGAATGGTCTTGCATTTAGTACCATCTAGTTCTGGTTAGAAGGGATCATTTGGACCTTCTGTCACTTCAGCTGGTTGTCTGAGGGTATGAGGCTCCCAGCTCTGCTAATGTAATGAAAATAGGCAAGTTGCACAGCTGTGGTTCATATAGAAGGATGCTGCATTGCCAATACTTTTACAGGATGTTTTTTGAACTTCTTGTTAGTCTAAGCTTTTCTCCCTTTTCCTGTGCTCCTGCGGTTGGATATTAATATATATTAAAATTTAGGATTACTCTAAAAGTTATTTTTGAATGCAATGTGAATACATATTGCTTAGAGGAGACTTGGTATTCTCATGCCTTTGGTATTACTTCTTTATCTATCTTGACTTTAAAAAAAAGGGCGGGAAGGAAGAAAGGTTCCTCTGACCCTGAAATTCCAGATGCCTGAGATTAAAAGAAAGAACTGGGTTATCCCATAATCTATACTGGCACTATAGCTGCTAAGTAATTTAATGTGAATGCTGTGGAAATGGTGATGTATGCCATCAATTGCTGTGAACACAGCTGTGTTTCATCAATCTCTGTTTCCCATGAGACAGAGAACTATCAATGACTTTTACACATTTGATGTCAGCATTTGGGTAGGTCTGAGGTTTAATCATTTTATGGAGTTTTGCTTCAGTTGTTCTTTGGTTCCCACATTTCTTATGATTTTTATTCAGTAGCAAGTGAGCTATAGTATTTTAATAGCTAACAAAGAGAAATCTCAAAAAAAAAATCTGCTTTCTTCATAGGAACTGAGATAGAAAGTGACAATATCCCACTTTTTGACTGACTTTGCTGTTCTGTCATTCATCAGATGACAGTCAAATCAGTTCCCTTCCTGACTGCCAAGGTTTCCCAAGTCTGGGGTGCTCGGCCATTACACCATCATGAACGAAATTTTGCTTGGCTGTGAGCTGCCACTTCTGTAATTTTTTTCCTCTCACTGCTTCTTTCTGCTTTTTCTCTTATCCTAAGAGTTGTATCTTTATTTCCATCTCTTTTTGCCTTGACACCATATTAAATTGATTTCCAGTAATAATTCTCTTTTCCTCAAGGAAACGTCTCCTAATCCTCACCTCAAACTGTGGGGAGAAGTTCCCTCAAGCTGCAGCTCACTGACAGCCAATAGTCCCAGTGACAAGGTTCTCATGGTGCTGCACTAAATTGACAGAAAAAGCCAAAACAAGGTGGTTCTGAGATTGATACACTGTGCATTTGTTACAGACCCAAAAAGGAGTTTTCATTTACTGTGGCAGAATGCAGTCACGATGTGGGGCAAAGAGCTTGATTCCAATCGTTGCAAGGCACTGGATGCAATTCTGCCCTGCTCCCATATTTCTGGTTTCATGCAGGAGCTGCTGCCAGGTTGTACTACATACACAATGCTGTGGAGTGTTCCAGTGGAACCCTTGTTATCTAGATCAGGCAGGGATTTATCCTTGCTGGATGATTTAAAGCATTTCATATACTTGTGTATATTGCTTTATTGTAGACCAGCTCTGTTTATCAGCTTCTCATACATGAGGAAATAAAACTCTCAGACACTTCTCGTAACACCTTTGCAATGCATATCACGAATATAACATCATTTCAGCTCAAGTCAAACGTGGCCTTCCAGTGTTTTATTTACATCTGCCTATTGGAGCAAAAGTAGGTATGTTCATTTACACCTCATCATGTTTTGGCTTCATATTAGACTGCATAAACAATGTGAAATTTCCACAGGTAAGAGGAAAGGAGAAAAACCTGTACATGAGGGTTTTTTTCTCAGTTTTAATATTAAAGATTCTTATCTGGAGATGTTTATTCAAGAAGAAAAGTTTAATACTTTGGTTGTATTTAGACATATCTAACATTAGTGCAAGTGGTAAAAAAAAAATCTCAGTTCCGCTATCTTGGTAATAATTTTTAATATTAATTCTGCTGTTTACAGCAGAATGATATTTTTCAGCTCTCTTTTGTGATCACTTCTGCCTTAACGTCTCTTTCCCTCTCAGTCCAGAAGTGCCTAGTTTTGCCTACTATTTAGGAGAAGAGTGCTTTTCATTTATAAGCACACTGGATATTTGGCTGTATTGTTTAGAATGTTCTGGTGCAAACCTGATGCACGGTGCTGCTGGGATGATACAAACTGATGGGATCATGTGTGCAAACACAGATAATTCGTTACTAGATTCAAAACTGAACTAAGTAAGTGTTATAATGTTGGTGACTCCACAGAGCACATCTTACTTGACAGTAGTGATGCTTTAGCACTTTGGTGAAATGTATGAGACCAGAGGTTCATTTCTTAGCAGTAGCATGACATTTTGTAGCATGAATTATAGACCTGAAAAAAGGCAGAAAAGACAGTAAACAATATTTGGGGTTCCTTTTTTAAGTAGTGCTGGGCTTTGGTCTAAATATGAGGTATAATTTTGCCAAGCTCTTTGTAAATATGTCCCTCAAAAATAATTTCTTCGGCTTGTCTTTTGCTAGAGCATAGATACATGTCTCCCCAAGTAAGCCCAGAAAGAGACATAGAAATCTCTATAATATACTAGGATTTGACTTGCAAGGAGAAGTGAGTTATTAAAAGAAATAGAAGAAAAATGAAAGAAAACCTATGCCTTTAATGAACAGAATAAAGGAGAAAAGAGAATGTTGATTTAATCTATTGATTTGCTGTGAAGTAAAAGAACAGATGTTTTCTGTTAGGTGCCTGGATAAAATTCAGTAGGCGCCACTAATACTTAGGGACTGGTGACTCCTGATAAGATTGAAAATTGATGTCTGCTCTATTGTTACCAAATGGATAGGCAGGTTACGCTCCTTTAGGTGACTCATTTCAGAGTACTTTAATACAGAAAAAATATTTCATTTTCCTAGACTAAGATACAAACAAGAAATGTTTTGCCAACAGTTTCCAGCTCCAAAGACATCAGCCATTAATACTTATGGTAGGCAGTGGAGCGCATAAAGCTCCTTTGTTGTAGGTCTGGATCCCTTTAGATGCCTAGAAAAAGGGTAGATTATCTTTATTTGCCTGATTTCTGTTTGTCAATCACCTCTTTGAATGTCTATTCCAATAATTATCTACAGAGGTGCTCAGGGAGATGTGATTACACTGTAGAGGTGTTGGAAGCAAGTCCATTTCAACATTGGCCCAGTTTATCTGACTACCTCTCCTTCGACAGATCCAAACATTAAACAGATCACATTTAATGGAAGTTCAAAGGCTTTCCCAAAAGGTTCAGAATTCTCTGTGATCAAGGAAGGAAAAAAAAATGTTTCTCGTTTGCCTTCTTGGAAACCTCTCAAAGCAATGTAATTCTGGAATTCAGATTGTCCCATAGTGCTTTTTGAGTGACCTGTGCAAAGTTTGCTGAAGTCAGTGTGTAGATGTTCCCAGGTGTCTGGTCAGCTTTCAGGAAAGGAGAGCAGAAATTCCACGCAGAATGCCCTGTGAATGCAAAAAAAGCACACATGTGGTGTGTGTGTTACACATGTCTATATATACATCCATGTATGTATGTACGTCAGGCAAAGAATTTGAATTCTTGCTTGCAGTGTGAAATCCACCTCAGATACTGCAGTACTAGGCAGGAGCTTTCTGCAAAGACTGGAATCTATTCTTCACACTTCTCTTACAAGGAAGACTTGAAGGCCTTCCTCCTCACCCTTCCTGAGATTTTTGGTATGGGGCTTTTCTGTATTTAAATACATGCACATGCAAACCCCCTCATGTTTACTGTCATGCCTTGCTGATTTTTCTGTGCCTCCTTAAAGGTGCTGGAAGCTGCATAGAGAAATATTTAAAATAACAGAAACACAGGTCTGGAAACTGTGTTTTCCTGATGAAGTGACTTCTAAGTATGTGCCTGGACTTTTTTAGTTCTGCAGTTTAGTTACTTTGCAGTAGCAGGTGCCCTGAAAGGGCACACAGTTTGGATTTTGGTATCATGTGCAGAAAGTCACTGTGACAAATGTGGGATCCCCTGCAAGATGTGGGGTGTAAAACATGGTACTTAGACTCCAGCCTGGGGCAGATTAGTTCCTACTTACGGGTGAAATTTGTAGAGAAGACAGAAAACCTATAAAGAGCTCTAAGGCTCTTAATGAGAGACTTATGTAGCATAAAATGACGTACTCTTTTAAAGACTTGAAGAAAGCGAGGAAGAATTTGAGAAAGAGCATGGCATAGTTTTGATGTGATGTCTTAGGTATGAGCTAGTCAATACTGTTTATAAATCTCCCCTTTTTAATGCATCAGGTCAAAAATTAGATTGACCTCTAAACATTGCTAACTAGTTAAAATGAGTCTCAAATATAATCCAGCTGATGTGTAATAGGCATTACAGGCTTGGAATGAAGTCAGATGAATGGAAACATAATTTAACTTTCCAAGTTTCTTTTACGTATAAAGTATTTTAAATGTCTGATTATAACAGATTCTGTACAGAGTGGTTTACTTTCAGCTGTTAGGCAGATCTACATCTCTAAAGAGGGTTTCCTGAGAGTCATTGAGAACTGGGCAAGGTTCCCTATTCTTCTTGAGAAAGCTATAGGATTTTTAGTGGCTATATGATCAACTTTACTTAGAGAAAGACATCGGTTACCTCCTATGATTCTAATTGTGGTCTTGTGTCAGTATTACACATAATCCCACGCTCAAATTTAAGCCATCCAGTTGTCCTATTGAGGTCAATGAAACTAGTAAACAGAAAAGTAACTATTCACATGCTCAGTATTAAAATACAAAGTATTCTGAAGGACAAAAAAATGGTAAAATAATTTAGTCAGGTTCTTTGCACAATTCAGGCTGTAGATCATTAATCTGTGTTTTCTATGGTACTTTGGGATCTGCATGGGACCATAGAATATGTATTTTTGAAGAATAGCCGATGTTGAATTGAAGGCTTCAAGTGACAGACAGCCAATTATAGTTGTGTACTGGCTGGTTGAATGGTTCACCTTCACTCAGAAAAAATGCACTTCTGATTTCTAACCTGAATTTTTACAGATTCAGCTGCTGAATCTTGTATTTTATCTGGTTTCTATAGCCTTTATGCTTTCCTTCTCAGATAGGCATGCAAGAACATCCACCTATTCCTCTCTAACCCTCCTTTTGAAGAAAGCAAATTAGCTGAATTGTGAGACCTTGAATAATTGTTGTACCTCTTTTGTTAGCCTGTTCCAATTTTGTTCCGTTTCAAATGTGTTTGGTAATTCTTTTAAATTGGGAGCAACTTGCCTTGTCTGGAGAGAGAACTTTCTGATGAGCAGCAATGCCTGACGCTCAGAAGCGTGAGCAGTTTGGTTCAGATAAGGACATAGAACTGCAGGCTGGTAAACAAACCTCATTCCAAATTCCTCACGCTATTTCAAATATGCAGTATCCGTCTAGACTCCGCACGAGAAAAGCTCCCTGATGTTGCAGCAGAGATGCAGTAGAAGATACGGAAAGGGGGAACAAAAACGTGTGGGAACGACAGCAGTTGTGCCCAAAATTCTTGTGCTTCTTTCTAATAAGGAGGCTGGGCCCTGTGGTGCAAGGCTGAAGTCCTTTTGACGCCTGCGTTCATTATAAGCATTTGAGGCCACATCACGTCTCGCAAGGCCGGGTGCTCTGCTGACAGGAAGCTGAAACAGAAACAGAGCTGTTTTGAGCGCTAGCTGGAAATTCATTGAAAAGGCACATACTAATCTGTGAGCACTCGTTTACAGCCGAAATCCGTGTCAACAAAATAGCTTTATACTGACGATACAGAGTCAGTCAAATGACTTGGCTTTGGTTTAAGACTAATCTAGGACAAATTGCAGCATTATCAAACTTCTGGCATCCAGTTTCCCACACGCAGAAACCCAGTCCACCTGTTCTATCTTTAATGTTTTCCCCCTGCAGTTCAGGTCAACCATTCGTATCAGTTTTGCGCAAGCAGCTTGCAGAACTGACTCAAGTTCCTCGCCAGGAATAAGAAACACGTTATCGCGAGTGTCTTGGAAGGATATTGGTAGAGCTGATGGTTGGAATCGGGGGCCTGCCGAGCTTCCCGCTGGGTATCCATCGGCGCGGCCGCCGCTGCCTCCGGAGGAATCCCGGCGCCGCTGCTGCCGGGGCCGGGAAGCAGCGCTGCCGTTCCCCGGCCGCCAGCAGGTGGCGCTGCGCGCTGCGCGCTGTGGCGGCGGAGCCTCCGCGGCCTCTGCTCCCGGCTGGCGGCTCGGCCTCGGGCTGCATCCCGCTGGGAACCGCCTGCTCCGGGGCGGCACGAGGCTGGCCTCCCTCCGCGGTAAAAGCGGGCAGCACCCCCCTGCAGAGTGGGCAAAAATTGGAGAGCTGCGTTCTTGTCCAATGGAATCAGCGGGAGCCGCCGGTGTTGTCGGGATCCTCGCTGTCAGGGTCCCCAGTGGTTTGGGGACGATCAGGGAAAGGTGTCTGGCGTGCTGATTCCTTGAACAAGCCGAGGCAAGGTGGTCTCTTCTCTGTGGTGACCAGTGGCAGGACCCGAGGGAATGGCCAGAAGTTGTGTCAGGGGAGGTTTAGGCTGGATATCAGAAAAAGGTTCTTCCCCCAGAGAGTGGTTGGGCACTGGAACAGCTCTCCAGGGAAGTGGGCTCGGCACCAGCCTGACAGAGCTCAAGAAGTTCAAGGCAACACTGTCAGGCACATGGTGTGATTCTTGGGCATGGTGCTGTGCAGGACCGGGAGTCGAGTATGCAGATCTTTGTGGGTCCTTTCCAACTCAGCTTGTTCTGTGATTCTGTAATCCAGACCCAATGAGAGACGTGCAAGAGCTTCAAGAAAGCCTTGCAGTCCTGGAAGTACCAAACCTCAAGCAGAACTACTGTCCTGTATAATCCATTCCTATTTAAAGAACTAAAACATAATAAAATAAAGTTTCATAGGTTATTGGGAATTTTATTAGGTATTAGGAAAAGGCTTGTCATCCAGAGGGTGGTTGGGCACTGGAACAGGCTTCCCAGAGAAGTGGTCACGGCACCAAGCCTGACAGAGTCCCAGAAGTGTTTGGACAATGCTCTCAGGCACACGGTGTGACTCTTGGGGTGACATGTCCAGGGCCAAGGGTTGGACTTGGTGATCCTTGTGGGTCCCTTCCGGCACAGGTTATTCTATGATTCTATGAATGAAGAATGAAGAAATTAGGGATTATGTCCTCATAAAATGGAGGTGTTCCTTTCTTTGAGTGGTGTAAAATTGTAAATTTAGTGTTCAAATAAGTGTTTACTGGAAAAAAAGTGTAAGTGTAGCAATCGTGAATTACTTTTAGCCTGTTCGCTTGAAAGTTGTTACGTGTGTACACACTCCATGGGGAGTGCATGTGCCTGGCTTTGCGTGGCTTTGCGGCCTCAAGTTGGTGTGGGAACACAGACATAGAATTTCAGTGTATGGTATGGAGTTAACAGGTGAACTTTGGACTTTCACATTTCCTTTGTTTCATGGTTGAAATATTATTTGTGTGCAGTGTACAAAAAATTATAACATGGTTTCAGCAAAATCTTAGCTCTTGCAATCTTTTTATTAACAAAATGTAATTTATGATGACTTGTACACCTAATCAAGAAAGAGTAACTTAACCATGGAGGTGGTTATCCTACTATTTGTTTTAGAAAAATACATTATCATATGATTTTCTTTGGGATGGAGCAGAAATCTATTTCTATTGAGAAGAAATGCCTTTTACATTTGAATTATAGTAACCTGTGGGCACTCATTTTTCTTGAAGGTTTTCATCCACTGTTTTAACCCTTGGTCCATTCCACTATATTCTGGGAGGCGTCTTCCATGAAAAGTTAGGTACAAAATTGTACAGCTTCTTTGCAAATGAACCTTGGGCCTCTAAAAACACCCAAATCAACAAATAAACAAAAACCTCGAAACAAAGCCAGAAAAACCCCCAAACAACAACCAGTGTGTTTTTGGCTAATGTTACTGGAATATATATGGTTAGTGTTACTGGAAGTAACACAGACTGAAAAATTAGGATATAGTTGCATTGTTGCTGTATGAAACCAATGAAGAAGGGATTTTCTCCTTCTTTATTCTCTTTGTAGGCTAATGGTATGAAATGTGCAAAGTCCCAGCTCAGGCTAGGTGCCTCTGCAACAAGTTACTCTCATCAGCAGGGTCAAAAAAAAAAAAAAAAAATTTAAAAAGTGGTAGCTGCAGCCACATGGGAGCATTATCAAGCAGGAATTTTACATGGGCAATCTCCTGACAGTCACTGTCCTTCAGAGCAAGTGTCGACAGGGCCAAGCTTTCAAAATCAGCTTGAAACTCCTATTCATTGATTTAGAGGTCTGGCTGAAGAGCATATGGAATATTTGTCTTACAGTCTCTCTCTGAGACCAAAATAGACAAAATTTCAAAACACATAAATACTTTTCAACTTACAAATCAACTGTAATTAGCCGTAAAATCTTATGCAAAAAACATCCTTAGATATGCTTTGAGTTTTCTAATATGAGCAAACACAGTATTTTTTTTTAAGCTGCTTAATCCATTTAATGAAAAGTAATTAGAAAAAAGGGAGACCTAACTATTCTGATACATTTTTTTGTCATTGATTGTGATGGATTAAAACTGGAAATTACTGGCTATCTGTGAATATCACCCTCTCAGATGCCATTTATTTGCACTGGTCTTAGTAAACAAGATGATACATTTCTTTTGAACATGTACTTTAAATTGGTTACAGCTCCCACTTGGAAGAGGAGTATTTGTAACTGACTTTTTTTTGTTTGCTTATTTCTTTTGCTGATTTGTGAGGCTTTGATTGAAGACTTCTATCTCTTGCTTTTTGCTTTAGCAATGGTAATTCACATTTGTATATGATTAATTCAGTGGTCACTCCGCAGGAAGGTGTTAGGTAAAATACTTAGTGCCTTTCTCAGGGACCAGGTTCTCTGCAGGGAGAAGCACCAGGAGAACAAGAATGAGAACAAATTTTGATCCTGGTGGAGATTTGTAACGGTATCTTCTGCAGGCAGTCTGGCCACTGGGAAGAGGCTCTTCATGCAAGGGCAGTTACAAGGGTCGGTCTCTGATCCGTGGTTGCTGATGACCATCTTTGTCATCCTGAGCTGAAGCTACTGATCAAAGTTTATGTTTTTATGCTCTTTGGTTGCTACTGCACAGAGCTTTGAAGTACCACAACTTGAAACACCACAGAGCTTTTCTGTGCCAGCCCGGATTACTTATGGGAAAGGGATCAAATAAAACCAGTTTAGATACTGCAGTTAGCAATGCTGACATCATCACTAGTCCCCTTTCAATTCCTCTGTCAGCTTTGAATCTCTTTTGCTTTATTATTTGGAAACGGTATTAAATGCTGATGAGGCAGTATATATTTCCAGTTTCTGAAGTCCTGTGAGTAATTCTTAGACAAGCAAACCTTTTTTGGGGTACAGGTACCTGACATTAACTGCTCGTGGTATGGTGCCTGATCACATCCAGGGAGCTGTTTCAGTACTGCTGCATTCCTGCTCTGGTCAGACAAAATGCAGTTTATCTTTTATTTTGTGCAGATAATTGGATTGTTAAGTGAGTTTTTGGAGCTGTAGGAGACTTTGTGCATCTGAGCAGAATCTTAATTGTTGGTGTGTTCTTCTTCAAGGTGAAGGGTGTTGTGGCTTTAAGATTCCAAATCTGAATCTTGTGGAATCTGACATAATAGAGGTTCAGTGATTTGGATCCTCTTTCAGGTTCTCACCTGAAGTTTCTTCATAATCAAAGTTGCAAAGGAGAGAAATAGCTGATGATTACAGCAAGTTTACAGAAAAACACTGTGGAAGGAGACAAATATCCTTCATGACCCTTTATCCATTGTAAGGGTGCAGATGTCTGTTGGTGCGCATTGTTTGCTAAATCCATTCCATTTCCTAATCCTGTGCCACCTGCACAAGTTTGCAATAGGGTTGGTGTGCAGCAACTCTGAGAATATCTGCTGCAAACATTTATTGTCTTGCCTTCACAGATGCCTCTCTCTTCGCTTGAAACACACTTTGAGCTGCACAAACACTTTTTTTATTCAAGATCTGAGATGGAAAGGGATGAAAACACATTAGCATGAAACAGATTCTCTAGCCCTTTGGTCAATTTTTTTATGAAGTATCAGATACCAAGTTAAGAAATTATGGATTTTAAATGTAAAACTATGTCTTTGGATTATTGCTGCCTGATTTTCTGATTTCTTCAAAATTAACAGTAGGATAAATGATCATTGTATTTCTTAGATCATACCACATCTGATTTGCCGCTCTGTACCCACCACTGTAAGACTGTAGGAGAATAAGTTCAGTCCAGGTTCATTCACATTCTGTCTTCCATTCAGTTTAATACTTCAAGATTTTGTTTAGCTTTTCCCTACTCAGGCATACTTTTGATTGTGAAGAATATTTTTCTTTACGTCTATAAAACAGTGTTTGATGATTTCTCTAAGGACTGTTACACTACCTCCTATGGCAGTCTCTTAGTAGGAAAAGAACTTCAATAAAAATATGCAATTTAAATCCCTTTGTTAAGATAATAAGACAATCTTATGAAAAAATATTTATCCCAATGATGATTTTAATCCAGAAAACAAACAGCATGAAAAAAGGAGGGTTTTTTGTATTAAGTGCAAATTTTATCTGCACCTGGTTTTGAATACTTCGGGAATATGTTGCTTCAGAAATCACCTCATTCCTTCAGTGGAGTGACTGTGTTTTTTAGGTATGCCTGAAAAGACCAAAAGCCATTTTGGATGCGCAGAGCAGGAGTGCAGAGATCATCACACCCATCAGCACCAGGTTCTTCTTGTTTTATGTTACAGCTATGTAATGTTTAAATAAAAATAAATTAAGTGTTAAGTAGAAAGTCTTCCTGCCCTAGTGTGAATAACAACATACTCCTGGCATGACAATATAGCAGTTGTTAGCTCTGTGCTGGAGATGATCTCATAGTTGGTTTAATCAAAAATCTAATCTATGCTGTTGAGAGGGCCATAGGTTTGGAAATTCGATCTTTTATCGTTTTGCCAAGAACTTTCGTTGGTGTCCTTTGGGTCACATTGCAAGGCTCATTTTGTTATGCTAGGGTTTTCCGCGTGAGAAATCACACAGAGTTTTTGTTGTGGGGCCTCAGAAGGCTTTTCTCACACGGGCTGGGATGCATTAGGGAAATGAGTAAACTAGTGTCGTATCATACATGCCTACTTTGTCCACTGCTTGTCTGTATGCTTTGATAGATGAGATGAAAATTGTATTTATTTGCTTTGAATACTATTAGTTTTCTTTAAAGAGTTTACAAGTTCTCAGTAGATCTTTTTTTTTTTCTTTTGAATATTGGAAAACCACTTAGGAGTCCGCAGAGTCAAAAGCTTGCTTGTAAAAATCTCTAGTTCCTTAACTCGAGTGCTTGTAAGTCGCAAATGCTTTTGTTTTTAGAGCAACTGCTGTTAATGAGCAGGCCTTTCCAATCAGTTTTGAATGGAATATTGAAACATGAAAGATAAACTGTAGTCACATCAGTTTTATTAATTCTTATAATTTTTATACTGTACTTTTCAAGCAATTTTCTGTTTCCTGTGTTTTCTAAGAGGCAGATTGTATTATATTAAGAAAAGGCTGTTACTGCAGTCTAAAAGAAACCCCTTTTAGACGAGAAGGGAAAGATGCCTGAGGTGTTTGGTGTGGGAACCTCTGTCGTACTGTATTGTCTGGAAATAAGAACGTAAGTTTGGTGAGATTCCGCAGTTACTACCAAAGAAACTGGAGAGGCAGGAAAGGAAGAATCCTGACCACTGCCAGATGCCGTCTTGGGACCTAACGCGTATTGCAGGAATTAAAAACATCCAAAGGTGTCGTAGAAAATCCCCTCATTTGAATCCAAATCCTATTTGCATTGTGTTCAATAGCAAAACTCCAACATAATAACAGATTTGGAGGGGACCTTATCAGAGCCTTTGTTCATAGCCTGTGATGATGAATCTTCTTCCTTAAACTGGTTTTCATGCATTTCTGTGTGACCTCAAACCTTCTCATATGACTTTATGAAACAGCAAAGAGATATTTATTGTGCAAATGCTAATGTAAGGCAACTGTAGAAGTAATCTGTACGAAATGTTTTATTTTGCTAGGTTATGCAGTTCAGTTTGGTGTTACAAGAGTCACACAGCAATTCAGCAGATTCATGGCTTCCCTGAGAACTGTGATGACAAACCTTTGCACTGTTCCGCTCTCATTCCAGCGGCTGGGCCTGTGTCCAATACTGGATAACCAAGTTTTCCCACAAAGAGATACAAAACCCCTTTTGATTTAATGCAAGAGGACATTCTTCTGTAAATTAGTAGAAGTTAAAGGTCCACAGGTTCTTGATCCAAGCAGACACTTAGGGGTTCTTTTATCTCTGAGCATGCAGCCTGGGCAAGCCACACACTCTCGCAGCCCCGTTGACATCCCTGGGATTTGGCACTGGTGCATATCTCCAAAGTTTATTGGTGCTTTCAGGAGGTGTAAATTAAAGCCAGCCATTCAAACAAGATGTGCTCAATTCCAGTTTCATGAGCCACACCTCGTCCTTATTCCCTGTGAGTGTTTCTTCCTATGTGTTGCCTGCATCTCCTGATAGCAATGGACTGTAATTCACTTTGAGAGAGTTGGGAGCATAATTTCATCTCTTGGGTATACTATTTCCCCTGAATGCCATGCTAGGAATGTATTAATATCTCTTTTATATGCCAGAGGAATGTGCAATATGTATACTGGCAGTGTGTTTGGAGCCCCAGGGAGGGCAAGTGAGGAGAGAGGCTGGGCTGATGGAAATGCTGTTCCCTGCGGGAGGTAGGAGTGGTGGAATTTGCTGTGCCACGCTTTCATACTGAGCCTCTTCTCTGTTTTGCTGGTGGCATGCCTACACAATGTTATATCAGCTGTTCCCAGCCCTTCACCGACACCACCCTCTTTCGGGTGACCTTGGGTCAACCCTGGGTGAAATACAAGGAACTGGGTGATGCAGATTCTTCCTGAGCTTACAGGACGTAATAACAAGCATGAAAACAAGGAGGCAAGAAAGACAGCAGAGATATGTTTCATGCCTCGTTCTTTCTTTAATGTTAGCTGTCATTTATGCATTCACGTTTGTGTTTCTCTGGCATTGCTTGAAGCCCCTTGGGTAGTTACAAGTTCTCACTAATTAAGAAGATGATATATTTTCCTGGCAATTTTTTTAGGCTTCTTTCTTTGTGTGTCTAACTGAGGGTAGACTTCATGAGCTGTATGCTCTTTCACATGCTTTCTATTTCTGCTAAATAAAAAAAAAAGTGCATTAATATGCTTTTTTGCACTCTTTACTCACAACCCTGGGTGGATGTTGGGGTTTTTTTTAAACAAGAGAATTTCTCAACATTATCAGTGTTGTTATGAAAGCTAGTTGTTGTCTTCATTGTCCTTGTAGCCCTTTTCCACTCAGAGCATTTATTTAATTCACTGAATAAAGCTATAAATCAAGCCAATAGTAAAAATACTGGAAATACCTAACTGAGGACAGGTTTCTTGGCTACATCTGTGTATATATATGTGTATATATGTGTGTGCATATTTCCAGTTAGTGAGCCATTAATAAGAGCTCCTTGAATATAATGTTTCCTCTAGACTGTCTCCCCTGGTGGCTTATGAAAATGTCAAGGAAGACAGTGTTGAAAGACTTTCTCTGCTCAAACTGCATGGCATCTACTGCATCTCCACTAGGCGTGTATCCTGTTACAGGACAGAAGATTGGTTTATGTGACATGTACTCGTGTCTGATTAATCTATATCTGTAAAATATTAACATTTACATTTAGTAGCATTACACCCTTCCTGTTTTGAGCTTAAGTCTTCTGTTTCAAGCTTCCCGTCTCCTAGCAGTTCTTTTAGCTCTCAGTGCTTGCTTTTCATTCCTGTTGAAGTATTGTGATGAGGTGATATTCTACCTTTCATGTTTCCAGGGTTGTGGTGTTTGTTTGTTTGTTTTGGTAGGAATTGAATTTGTCACATTAAATTTAAATATGTACTTGTGATACTTGATCTTGCTGGAGAGTATCCCTATTATTTTTTGAATGTTTTTATCAGTAATGATCAGTAATACTTTTGAGCCTGAAATCCTTGCTAACATAGGCATAATCCCACTGGGCTCCTTGGGAATTTTCCGTTCAAAAATGAACGCGCGATTACTGTTAGGATTTCTGTCTTCAGACAGTAGCTGAATGGGCATTTGGACAGAGTACTATTCGGGTTGCCAATCCCAAGTTTCTCTCCCCACCCAAGTCAGAGAACTGTCTGCAATTACTGCTCCATAAAAGGCTTAGCCAGCTGTGGGATGCTGAACACTCAAAAATCCCATTAATTTGACAGGGAATTGTTGATCTTGCCCTTTCTCTGGATGAGGCTGTATATGTTTCTAGCTAGATTGCTCCAGAGACCTGGCAGTGAGTCTGGAGGGCATTTTCCTAGGCTGTTACTCAAATTTCTGCTTGCAAATATGCAGAGTATTCCCAAAGGACAAAATGTTGTTGGTAACATGACACACCCTCCCACCACCCCAGAGAATAATGTCTATTAAACCCTTTTTAATTAGTTATGGTATTATAGACCCTGAACAGTGCATATTCACAAAACCGTTGTGAAGCCACTGTCCTGTCCCATTTCTCCCTGAGAGGCCTTTGATGCTCTTGGTCCTATTCCGTGGCTCACCAGTGCTATTCAAGTCATTATTTAGGCTTTGCAAAACCTGCCCTCAGGCTCTCAGCTTCTTTGAACATGCCTCAGCTTTTCCAGTCTCTGAGTCCTTTCTTCATACTCTGTACCATGGAAGACTGTTGTGAAACACATTTTCTGCATTCTTACCCCTTCGAGGGCTTCCATATTGAAATGTTCTCCAAACCGCTTTATTTGAGGATAAAGCTCAAAAGTTCTGAAAGCTCTGATTTTATAGACTTGAGGGGAAAACCAAGTAGGACCTTAAAGGGAATCATCTGCAGAGTTTTTTGAACAGCAGGCTTTTGGAATGGTTTAGTAAAAAAATAATATTTTCAGTTAAATGTTTGTTTTAAATGAAGAATAAGCCTCTTGCAACAATTGCAATAACTCAGTGACAAGTAGTCTGTTTCCGTTGTCATCTTATTGTGGGCTTTTAGAGAAATACATCGAAGATATTTTTTCTGGAAAACTGACATTTTGAACAGCTTCTCCTTACCTGATTAGCCCTAATATTGAGGTGTTGGCAAGAGTCAGAAAAGGAGAGAGGCATTTTAGAGAAGAAAAGAGTTGGGTAGCTGAAACTTTTTTATCATTTTAGTGGGAAAGGAGGTGAGGCAATGGATGGTTAGGAATAAGAGCTTGCAATTTGACTTGTTTCAGTCACAGAAGGCTGAAATGCAAGGGAGCTGTCTTCAGCTGGAACGCTTGTTAGAAAGACAAAGGTTTAGCTTAATTGGAACAAAGAATTGAGTACTGAGTTAGCTCTTCAGTAGTAAAATTAAAGTATGTTTCATGTTCATACTTAGTGTTTATTTTCTTCTTGACATTTCCCTCCCTTCACAAAACAAAATTAAAAACAGTGGATGAAAGCAGAATTTACCTTAAAATCTGATTTGATGGATCTTCTGAATGAAAAGCATTTAGGTTGCTGTTCCCTTTCTCTCTACATATGTAGCAGTACAAGATTCATGAGTGTAAAAGTCAGGCAGCTGGGAGCTGTTTGTTTTTGGAGAACTGGAAGCTCTTTGAAAACTGCAGGAGTAGATATGTTTCTGAAGTTTTATTTCATTGTTTAGCTTTCTGTCATCCAGAAGTGCAGTGTTTACTTAAACGTTATACAAGCTCAGTGTTGTAAATTAACAAGTACTGTTGTAAATTAGGAGTCTTGGCTTTAAACTGCTGGACTTAATGTTATAATTGAAAACATCTCTACAAATCCTCAGCTGTTGAGTCCTAACTTTACAGAAATACCTTGGTTTCAGAATGTGACATTCCCAGGCAGGTCTGAAAGTGTCCTGAACTAAACCTGAGGTGTACATTTGAATTTTTTGATCAAACGAAATCTGCCACACAAATCTGAGAAATCCACACAATCTGGGGTTTGATGCCCTCTTCTTGTGGCAGAGCTCCTGTGTAGCTCCTGTGTTTTTTATTGGTAAATGTGTACAAAGTCCCAAGCATTAGATTTTCATTTACATGTTTTAAAAACTGTCTTCTCTTTCTGAAGGAAAGTTTGTCACATTGGAATTCATGTTTCATGTCATATTTCTCCATCATGCTGCATGTAAACACAGTCACATTAAGAGGTGGAAGCTCAGAGCAAGACAGAGGAAAATGCTGTAGGTAAGGTAGCTCTAACCCTAGATAAGATTTAAGCAATCCCAGAGAGATGTGTTTTGCAGTTGAAATATGATGGAATAGAAGGAACACAAACAAGTCAGGACATGAACACTGTTTCAAAGAGTACAACTGCAGGAAGAATCAGATAAGAAAAGACAAAGCAAAGCTGGGACTGTCTTAATAAGTAGGAAAGACTTCAATGTGCACTCTCCATACTGTAATCTCTGTTCTGACTTCCCTCTAAAAAAGAATGTATGCATTTTATCCATATGTGATGGAACTATTTATTTAAGAGGGTAGCAGAGCATGAACAATGGGAGTGGAAATGATTGAGCAGTAATAGGATAAACATTTACCATACGGGGATCTTACTTCCAAATAGGCTGTGTGTTTTCTGTAAAAAAAAAAAAAGAGATTTCACACAATCACAGAATTGTTAGGAAGGGACCTCTGGGTATCATCTAGTCTAACCCCCTGCCAAGGCAGGGCCACCTAGAGCAGGTGACACAGGAACACGTCCAGGAGGATTTTGAATATCTCCAGAGAGGGACTCCATGACCTCCCTGGGCAGCCTGTTCCAGTGCTCTGCCATCCGCAATGTAAAGGAGTTTGTCCTCACATTGAGGTGAAATTCCTTGCATTTTAGTTTATGGGGCCATTGCTCTTTATCCTGTCACTGTGAACCACTGAGAAGAGTCTGGTACCTGCCTCTTGGCACCTGCCTCTGAGATATTTATAAGCATCAATAAGATCCCCTCTCTGGCTTCTCTTCTCCAGACTAAACAGGCCCGGCTCCCACAGTCTCTTCTCATAAGAGAGGTGCTCCAGACCCCAAATCTCTTTGTGGCCCTCCGCTGGACCTGCTCCAGGAGCTCCATGTCTCTCTCGTGCTGAGGAGCCCACAGCTGGACACAGCACTCTAGATGTGCCTCACCAGGGCTGAGTAAAGGAGAAAGACCACCTCCTTCTCCCTGCTGGCCACACTCTTCCCGATGCACCCCAGGACACCATTGGCCCTCCTGGCCACAAGGGCACAGCTGGCTCATTTCAAGTAAGAGATATGAGAGGTTTCTTCAAAAGATGCTGCTTCAGTTGGTTTTCCTGGTTTCAGGTATTAAATATGATGCATCCCTTGAAACCTAGGATGTTTCAGAGAGTAAAATCCAGTCTTTCTTGTTTCCCTCCCCATGGTGCTAGAGTATGGGATTTTGAGGTTACTGAGTTTTGGGGAGGGATTGTAGGAAGGGAAGATGCCATGGGTTGTTTTGTTTGGTTAAAGTGATGGCTCATGCATTTTACCTCCAATTCCTGAAGGGATGAGCTCCCACAGTTGCGTACATCCCTACATAAGCTCTGGGCAAAATTACTGGTATTGCAAGTGTTGCAATTTCTCAAATCATGAGACAAATACTCAGTTTTGGTTGCTCTTCTGATATTTGAAATTACAGAGGCAGCTGCTGTCCTGTTTGTATGTTTGTATGTTAAAACCCCACCAGTTTACCTACATGAAGGCTGGAACATGCCGTATGGTGTCCCTGCTGGTATTCCTCCTTGCTGTGAGAAAAGATGGTTTGTTCTCCAGCTGTCTCCTGCTTCCCTCACTAAAGAGCACTCAGTTCCCATCCTATACCTTGGAGCAGGATGTGGCTGAGGCCAAAACCACCAAGGGTGATTTTGCAGCTTGGAATTTCCCCATGGCTGTTGTGTCCATCTTCTAAGTATAGCAGCAGAAAAACATTCGATTCAGCAATTGCTTTTGTTAAGAGCTGATTTTAAATGCTGAACACTGCTGCTGTGAACTCAGCTTCATGTCATTGCAATGATGTACCATGATATTGCAATGATGTACCACGATTTGGTTGAGCACCAGGCCCATCTGAGTTCACAGAGCATTTGGACAAGGCTTTTAGAAACGTATTGTGATATTTGGGGCTGTGCTGTGCAGTGTTGGACTCTATGATCCTTGTGGGTCCCCTTCAACTCAGGAAATTCTGTGATTCTATGATAACCGCTCACTTTGTTGGCTTTTGCTGAGAGGTTTTTTTGTGTCACGTGTGTCTTCAGAGGACTAAAACACTCCGTGTGAGCTGCCGTACACTATTTTTCAGTTTTCCATTGCAAATAAAATGCTTGTTAAACCACAAGTGCCTCCATTAGGATGAAGTTACATGTGAAGTTACAAGGCATTATTTACATGACTTCTTCATGTGAATGAATGAGTTGGTAACTTTATTCCAATAACAAATAAAGTCAAGACCTCTGAAGTGTTAGCCATAAACATAAAACCAGACTTTTTTTACATCAGGTTGCAGAGGTTTCAGAGTTAAATTCTTGCAATTCAAAAGGGGAAGCATTTTAAAGAATATTAGAAGAAACCTGCACCTTTTTTTCAAGCCTCCATTTAAGTATGCTTTGTACTAAAAGAGGTTTTGTCATTCTTGGCCTCATTAGAAGTCTAGTCAAGAAATTTTAATTTAGCAGCCAAGTAAAAAAAAATAAATTAGTGCGCTTTCAATTGGCAAATTATAGCACTCAGGTACGGTCAGTTCTGGCAGTTCTAGTCTAACACACCTCAAGAAATGCATTTAGACCTTTTTTTCTGCCACTTTTTTTTTCCTTTTTTTTTTTTTTTGTCTGTACATGCAGCTATGGGTGGCAGCTGATACAGCAAAACATGTAATCAGGTATAGTCAAAATTGCAACCAGGGTGAGGAACCATCACCTCTTTAAGCTAGAGTTATGAATTTTCATCTTTCAAGATATCTTGAGCTTTTCCTAAGCAGTGCTGAACATCTTCCCCACACTCCCAGCTCTGCTTTCAGTGCTATTCACGGGATTTGACTTGTCAATGGTAAGAAGCATTAATCTGGCTGAGAGCCTGTGATCACAGACAGCCTTTCCTGTACCATCCATTGCTTGGCCTTCTGACTCCAGCAGTTTCTTCTATTCCCATACTGACCCGCAGTACTGCTGATGCTGCTGTCATGTGGCCTGGCACATGATGTCATTGGCCAGCCCTGGCCTAAAATAACCCTTTTTCTGCTTTCACTTGTGTAAGGTTATTTTTGTAAACATCCCTAACTGTTTGTGTTTGTGTAAAATTATTTCCTTTTCCTGGTTTTTCACATGGTCCTATGGGAAGTTGAACCAGCTCAGCTGAAAGATGGCACAGGAAGAAGGAAGTGTGAGGAAGGAGTTGCCTAAACTGGCCTTGGTGCTAAAAATTGAAAAGCTGGAACTGGAGCTTCAGTGTATAGATCTATAGCATGATGGCTTAGCTGGCAAAACCAATTTTCTTGTTCCTGCTTTGCCCCACCAGCCTTCAGTGACTTGCCCTATCTCACGTGCCACCTGAGCTAATTTCCCAGGGTTAGTAATGACCTTGCTACTTTGCTTGTAGACTTTTACTACAGAGCATGTAAAACATGAAATTGGTCTGCATTCTTATGAGTCTTTCTGTGTGAATTCTTTGTTTTAAATGAGACTTTTCCAAGTATTGGTACTGAGGGGGAGAAGTACCAGAGCTTCCTGGATGTTATGTGTCTAGTGATCAACCTAGCTCCGTTTATTTTATGTATCAATCATTTTACATAAGAAACTACAAAACAAATGCATGCTTTGTGTGCACTAAGGAGAGCAGCAGACTGGACCTCAGCTAGAAGAAGTGGTCCAACCATTGCTGCATGGAGCCCTCTGGGAACTCATTTATCCTGCAATGCCGCATGAAATTTGCACTCTTTTGCCTAAATCCTGTGCTTTCCTTGTACTACAGGACTCGATTTTTATGTTCTTCATTTCCTCTCATTGTCAGACTTTGTTTATGGTTCAGAAGCAGCACGTGGAGGGTGGAGAAGCTTGCATTTTTTCATGCTTGTATTAGCCATTGGGTCTAGATCAAGAAATATGTGATCAACATTTGTTAAACATGATCAATTGCAGACAAGTAAGTTCACATCACTTCCACTAACATTTTTCCATTTAAACTCTTAATTCTCCCTCTTGTGACCTCAAAATGGGAATTTGTCACAATCTGCTAGCATTTGAACATTTCTGATGTTATAGACAGAGATTTGTGGGTGTCCAGGGTCTAGAGGATCTCAAGCCAGACCAGCAGGTCCCAGATCTTTTAATGTAAACTTTAGGGACTATTTTTACAAAAAGAAACACTCATTTCAGTGAAAGCTGACTTTATTTTCAGGGGTTACAGGCTGAAATGTGTGCCTGTGCTGATCTGTGTAAAGCAGAGCATGTGGAAACTCCCACTGAATAAGCCAGAGCAAATGACCAGGGAGACCTCTGCTCCAGTGCCGTGATTATTTTATAAGAACCTGAATCATATTATGCCTGGTGATTTGTTAAATTTGCATTCAAATTTGAGTTCAAAGCTGAAACTGTGGCCAGTCTAAAGTCACCTGGAGTTTTGCCTTTGACTTCAAAGGGCCACACTTTTTATCCAGTTCTACAGTTGCTGAGTGATTTGAAGGAGCTCTTTTTCAGCTCCTCTGCAGAGACAGGTCTATTTGATGTACAGCTCTCCGCCATGGCAGCAAAATCCTTTCTCTGTGAGGTTTCTGTGCTCCTCTCACTTATTCCTTCTCCTGAAGTTATAAATCTCTGTTTAGGGCACCAAAATCCTTCTCTGCAACAGCTGGTACTGATTTAAAGGATGCTCCAGGTAAAGAAAAAACATCAGCAGAATAATACAATTCCTGTTGGCAGGCATTTTCCCCTAGATATTAAAAAAAGAGAAATGGATCTTTTCTCTCTGTCATGCTTGTTTGTTAGAAGAAAAAGCATGCGAGAAATATCATTTCCGTCCCCAGAGCAGTGACCAGAGACACTTGCCACCATCCTCCTTCCTGTCCCTCTGGGAAATGTAGGACAGGTAGGAGAACTGCAGAAAATGGTGGTGGGAAGGGATGTGGGACTTCCCTAAGGAGTGAAACGGTAGATCCCTTTCCGTGTGGGTTTTAAAAGTCACCTACAGTAACTCTGAGAACAATGCTGTCCCACTGCAGTCCTCATGGCTGAAATACCTAACTATGCAAATAGGCAGGATACTTAACAATTTTCCTCCTTCCTTCCTCCCCTCTCCAAAACTGTTATGGAGGCCCTGGTTGTTCTCTTAGCTCAAATAATGTTTGACAGTTCAGTAACAAGACAAAAGACAACCTTTTTTTTTTTTTTTTCTTCTTAAAATCCAGATAATTTAATACAATAAAGAAGCAAAGACATCAAAGCAAAGAAACCGTATACATTGTACAAAGCGTTGGGAATCTGTTCTCTTTTCAAAATTTTGACATGTGCTATGTACTGTGGTTACAGCTATTAAGAAAATACAGACATCTTTCCATGCAGTCCTCTTGCTATTTAAAACAATAATGTGAAATCTGTTTTGATGCTGCACAGAGACACACAGAGCTTTATTGCTGGCTTTAGTGGAGGTGGGTACAATACGTTGGCCTTGTACTTCATTAGAGCAAGAGCGTGGCAGTTCAGCCGGAATGAGAGACTTGCATTAGATTTATGACACAGTGCGAGTTTTGTGTATGCAGACTGCTTTCTTGTTCCGTCTTCAGAGCTCTGCTTAACTTCTTTTGAAGCACGTTTCATTATCCTTTATTGCCTGAGAGGGTGTTTTCAGAGATTTTCCTGCCCTACACCATAAGACTTAGGAATGCTATTGGGATATAACACGGAAATGCACAGGATCTGCTCTTATGATCTCTGATATCTAGAGGGCACCACGTAGGCCTGTGCCAGCATCTTCTCTAATCGGCACAACAGTTCCTGGAACAGTTGGTGGAGGGGATAAATGTTCTAATATTGCTCACAGTTTTTCAGAAAACGTCTCTTTTAGGGACCAGATGATGTCCATAAGACCCCCAAGCTCCTATTTACCTTCAAGCAGTTAAATTATATACGGACTTGAACACAGGGAGTAACATAATTTAGTCCTCTTGGGAGGAGAGGATGGGCTGTAAGTTATGTCTTCTACTGGGATTCCAAATACAACTGCCTGGCTTATTTATTTTAGAAGTTGAGACTTCAAAATCTTAGTTACCAAGTTGATTATGCTTAATAGGCTCATGTTGTTTTAATTATCATCCCCATAGGTGTTTTGCAACAGCGGGTAGATGGTTCTAGAAGATTACTAAGCATTGAATTAATGAGAAGGGCTGAGATACAAGATGGGGAGGGATGAATGGTAGTTGCTGGGCTGTATTATTTAGCAGTTTATAAATGAATTATATTGCTGTATTATGTTGCCTGTCTGCAGGTTTAGGTGAAATTTTAAGTGTGAAAATAACATTTTCACACAAAGTTAACAGGCAGGCAGTGTCAAATTCCAAAATCCTGCTTCTTGCTTAGTTAGGAAGGTGAGACAACAAGACTGATATTAAAAATAAATAGGTATTTGTGAAAATGACGTGTGCAAACACCTGGTCAAGGCTCTCTTGAGAAGATTTCCAAGTCCCTGAGTTATCTCAGGATCATGAACTTTCTAGTTTAGTAGGGATATATGGTACATAGGAAAATTTAACAGACCGTTTTCAATACAGGAGAGAAGTTTTTCTTTCCTATTAGGTATAAACGTAGTTGTACTGAACACGTTCTGATCTCTGCTTCTGGGTGAGAGCTTTGGAAATAAACATTCATCTCTTATGACGGCTTCTAATATGAGCAGTAAAACTTTGTGGGTTTTTATCCCTTCGGTTATGAACCATGATGGGCTACACAAAGAAAGGAGACCATATTTGGTAAGGACAGACTTCATTGCTAGCAAATTTTATTCATATAAATAATGTGCCTTATTGCTATAAAGTATTGGCTAAAGAGAGCGGTTAGACTTTGACTAAAGAGATAGACATCCATCAACAACAAAACTGTGAACCAGACCAACGGAATATAAGCAAAGGAATGGGGTTGTTTTCATCTTGAATCTTTAGATGGATTCCTGAGATTATTTAGTGCTATTTTTGCTGCTTAAGTTCCCATTGAACTTGGATTTTAGTCTTGATCTAGTCCATTCCAGACATTGTTACTTAATCTTTTACATATCCCAGGATGTCACTTGGATTACTAACCAGACTTTTTTATGCTGTCAGCCATAATTTCCCCTGGAACAACTGCCTTGCTGCATCCAGATAAACATCTTCATATGAAGAACATTTATTGTTGCCCAACATGGAGAAATTCCTACCCCAGTTGGGATGAGAAGATTTTCAGACAGCAGTAGTAACTTCTAAGTAAACTCTTAAATAAAGGATACAGACTCATATTAAAATCATATTTATAGTCTGCAGATACTCCCTGTGGAAAGGGGATTTTAGGACATGCATCTTTTTGAGTTGGTGAGTCCATAATGTCAGGCTGAAATACGTTCAAGCCACCTGCTAAGTGTACAGCTGAACCTAACACAGCTGAAGGAGGACTTGTGGTAAATGTACGGGTCACAAGTTAATAGGTGGAAAATATGCCAAAGTCTAACAATTGGGAAAGACATTTGCTATGCTGCTTTTTGGTATGAATCTGGTTACATGGCAAAGGAGGGAGTGACAGTTACTTGTGTTGCATAACTGGATACAACAGTTCCTCATTTGTCACAAGAAAAATTCAATTAACATTTCAAAAAGGCATTTTATACTTTTCAGATGAGACTGGGATTCCAAATTTAATATATAATCTGTAAGTCAGAAGTTCATTTTCCTGATGTATTATGTCATTTTTGAGCATATCTAGAGAAACAGGATTAATACGATATTTCCCTCTATATTTTTATTTGTTGCTGCTTTTGGAATAACTGTACTGCAATTTTTATTAATTATGGAGAATAATCATCATTATCATAAAAGAGGAGTCCTGTGTTCCGTGCATCTCTAATTTGTATCATGGGAATAGGATACTTCATTATTCCCATTGGCAGTAGCAACAGCAATTCTTATTCTTTTCATATGAATCAGGCTTTATTAGCACAGGCCAAATATTATGGATTACGACAGAGTGAAACTCTCTAAGCATGTGGGTAATGATGCATTGCAGGGGCACAAATCAGCAAAAAAGAAACTGCAGTAAACTTTGGGTAACCCTGTGTTTCAAGCAGACGTTAAACTTCGCTCATGTGAATCATGAAGCTGCTGGCTACGAGCTGAATTACCTATCTAGAACAAGAGCATGGCTTTAAAGGGGAGCTGCCAGTCTGTGGCATAGGAGGTACATGTGACCCGGGAAATATCTCCACGTACCTGAGAGCCCACTGAAGAAGGTGCCTGAGTATTCTCCAGTTAAGTATTAGCATGGGACAAACCTGCTTGCTGCAAGCACAATTTCCTCAGCACCAGCACAGCTCCACTTCCAAATAGCTACTGCCTGAAAGGGGACAGATGAGCCCTCCTAAAAGGATGTGATACGGAAGATCCTTGCCCAAGTCCTCATGCTAGAAGACATTCAGAGACGTGCCTCAGTCCACTTCACTTCACTGGTGTGTAAGGAGGGAGAGATTCTTTCCAAAACAGGGAAGAGCATATCCAAGCCATGATGGTACTGTGTATGTTAGTACATTTCTTACACCTTCTGGGCATTTATTTATTGGGTTAGAAATTTTTTTTCCCAAAGTAATATGAAAACTTTTAGGAAAATGTTCTTGATACACTGTGCCTTTGATACTCAGCTGAAGCAACAGGGCTTCAGTAGTTTCCAAGTCTAGCCTTGCTTTAAATGCTGCTCGCTGGATTAAGTATTTCTATTCTCTAATTCAGAACATTTCGTTTCCTACACTCAAAAAAGGAACTCTGAGAAAACTAGAAGACGCAGAAGGCTTGAGCATAAAACACAATGAATACCTTTGCAAGGAAAATAGCACATGGTAGAGTAAAGAAGCATCTCTTAAATGAAGTGACCACTCTCCACCTACCGAGATGCAGTTGTTGTGTAGCTCACTAGAGGGCATGTGGCCGTGCTTTATAATTCTGAAGATAAAGAAGTTCTTATTAAATAGGGGGGGAAAGGGGGAAAAAATGTGTGAACCAGATACTGCTGCATTGCAAACAGAAAATATTAGAACTGCACTCACTCATTTCAATTGCTCATTGGAGTACATTGTTTGGAAAAGAAGTTTAGATTAGTCTTGCAGTATGCATATAATGGCTTTTCTTTACCAGGGAACGGAAGCAGAGGTATGTGCTGCAATTTACTACGAATTCATTTTATCCTATTCTTTTTTCTTACTGTTTTTTCCTGCTGTTTCTCTGGAAGAAAAATGTAGATACCATAATGATCCTTTCTTATGGAAGCTGCCAGAATAAGCAACTCAGATCTTCACCATAAATATTTCAGAATATCTAACATTTCTATTTGTAACCGCTTAATCTTGTACACATGTTAAAGGAAATCAGTTTTTAGAAACAATTATTTTAGATTTAAGTTTTCTTTAGGCAATAGAATCTAAAGGACCTGGTTATTTTTAATATGCCTCTACCTTGGAGCTTTAAAATATAGAGGCATTTGGGTCAGTTGTTTTCATTTGCTGTATAAACAACCCCTAAATCTCCTGAATTTCCTAAGTATTTCCAGTTGTTTTCAATTTTGGGGGTGAAAAAAGGCATAATCCAAATCAGTCTAGCAAAACCAGTTTTCCCCTCATTTTTCTGTCGTGTCTCACATTAAGCCTGAGTGCAAAGCTCTTTCTCCTTTACAAGTGTAGCAACTTTGCATTTGCTGAAGTAAGAGGACACAGGTATAGCACCTATTGGTTAAGTATGGATGCAGAATGAAATATAGCAGAGGGCATTTCTTTGGGCCCCCTGGGCCAAATTCTGGACTACTTCACTTAGCTTTTGTTTTAGCTCAAACTCTTACTAGTACAAACAGAACTTGGTTGAGCAGTGGCCTGTCTTTTTCCAAAACATTGTTCCTCATCATCTCCTGACTCTAAGACCTGGATCTAAAAAGGGGCAAGCAAAGAAAAAAAAAGCCTAGCAATTCTCTAGGACTGGGCTGTGAAGAGCATTGCAGAAGGACTCTAACTTTATTGCTTGCTGAGGTTCTTTGTTGTATCTCCTATCCATGTCTAAAAGGGCAAGTGGTGAAATGTTTGTGTGGTCCATGAGTGGACACTGGAACCTGTCAGCTCCTCTCTGAAACACAGTTCAGTTGAAACACAGCTGCTAATTTTTTCTCCCTGCCCCATGTCACCTAGCATGGCACCTCTCTCTGTTTTTCATTTGTGTGCTTAGGTACCAGTGTCTGGTCAGCATCCAGCCCCACCTAAGCTTCTAAAGCTCTTTAATTTGCCTTCCACCCCTGATGTATGCGCTGTTATTTTTTCTGAGCTCACTCCTCTTCTCAGCCACTGCATCACCCTGGATCTGCCTTCACACAGCTCACATGGCTTTTGTCTCCTTCACTGTTAGTGTAGCCTCTGTGAAGTGATAGCTCTGGCTTTCACGGGGGAAAATCATGGTCCATCTGAACAGAGAATGTTAAAAGCAGAAGGGAAATAAAAAGCTAAAAATTAGAATGTGTTACCCTCCTTTATCATTTCTCAAGGTTCTCTTTTGCAACAGCACCTACAGAAAGCGCCTGAAAGATGCGATGGCCGAGTCAGAGGAGAGTAGATTGCACTGTGGTTTTAATTATAGCGTAAAAAGATGTAAGGCATAAACATATGAAACCCAAATATCAATGGCTATATACTCCTCTCATACCCTTCATATGCCATTTTGAATGGTCTCCTGTTTGGACCACAACCTGTGGTGACCCCTGGACTGCAGGCTCGTGGCTTTGAAAGGGTGACACTGATGTGAGGGTCACACTGGTGCTGGTAGCAACCGAGGTGGGGCAGCTGTTAGGGCAAACCACAAAGCCTCTTGGCTAGCAGGGCAGGTTCACCTGCTTTCTGCTGCAGCCAGCATCAGCCAGCCTGCTCACAAATAGCTCTTGTTGGTTAATGAGACACTGCCCTCTGCTCACCTTGTCACATCCGCCATCTGGAGAAGGGATGTGAAGCTGGAGGGTGGGGTGGCTTGGCAACAGCAACGTCAAATAAAAATCTGCTCTGGGAGATGGGGCAGTGGTGGCAGAGCCTCTGCAGAGCGTATTTGTCATGTAACAAAAGTCCCTGGGTATATTCTCCATCTCATCTGCATTAAGACAGAAAACAGCTGGGGTTAAGCTGAGGCACTTCAAAATTGTATGTAAAATCAGCTAGTTACACTAATGAAGGGCTGATACCAACCATCTCCTGACATTACCTTACATTCTGACTCTGAGAGCACAACAAACCTGATGGTGTTCAGCCATAATTAAGAAAAAAACAGTAAAAAAAAAGCAGTCTCTTTGCTGAAGGAAATAAATTTGATGTATCAAAGTAGCAATGAAGCTTTTTTTTCCCCTATATTGTTTCCCTTACTAAAGAACCCCATTCTGCATCTGCCATGAAGATTTGAATGGTGGGTTGAGATCACACTGAAAGTCAGGGTGGCCTACATCAGAAAAGTTGCATTTCACAGAACATTTGCTATTGATATGTTGGGAAAGTGTCAGACTTGTGGGCGGACTGGAGAGTATTTGCATGATACATTAATAAGAAACAGTTTAGTATACTAGATTACTAAAGCATGGTTAATTTTGAAGCCAAAGCCCACACATTCTTAACTTTGTTTCCCAGCTGAAGAGCCAGTGTGCTCTCATGTATTGTGCAGAAACTGGAGTGTTATTCTTTGAAAGCAAACCCAGTGTTTAGAAAATCCAAAACTGAGCTAACAGCTCAGCATATAGGCATCACACAGGATGTTATTTTAAGCCGTAACGGAGAGATGTCAGTACAGTCGGTATCTGTATTTGCAGCATGTGTGTTTTGAAAAAGCAGGTTACATACGTTCTTGCTTTGCAAGTCTTGTGAAACTGAGATAGTTTTATTTGTCTTGGGAAGTTCAGTATCTGACAGACTGATGGGAGGTCTGCTCTACAGTTCCTAGAGGCTGTAAAAGACGTAGGGACAAATGCACCAGTTTTGATGGGGAGCTGCTTTTTGAGACTACATTCCTCCTCCCTGGAGCATTTTGAAACAAAATTTTCTGAACAGCAGTTTAACTGAGTTTAACCGGGTTTGCTGTACATCCCCAGCTACTGTACTTGTCTTATGGAAGCATTAACTCATCTTTCCCACCTTGAGAAAAGCTGCTGTGATTAGCTGGCCACCTGTAAACTCAGTGTTAAAGAGCTGAGAGGTAATCATATTAAAGTCAGAGAGAGGTCACATATGAGTAAGCTTTTAATAACCTTGATTATTTTTTATTATTATTTTTTGGGAGGGATTTTTCTCTCTTTGATAATGAATGCATGTTAACAGTGGCTTTCATTGAAGCAGCAGAGCTCCACCAGCCAGACGCTTCGTGCTGAGCTCTTGCCTTAATGTCACCGCTACTCTCGAGTTGTCAACGGTGTCCTCTCAGAAGGGCCTTAGATTCTCTCTCCTTTTGTTTGTCAGTTTTTTTACACCCCTTTCTGAAAAATACCTAGCTCTGGGAGTAATCATCTGGACTCCTTTGATGGTTTGTTGCTGACCATGTGGGTTGTGTGTGGTAGCAAATAAAAAGAACAGTCTCTTAGCCATTAATTAATAAATAATGCCATGCAATTTGGAAGGATTTTATTTCCCCAGAGAAGCTCCCTGCTCCTGCCCCAGAGATACTGAGTTGATGATCATCTGTAAACCTGTGGGGACAGAGATACCAAAAAACCCCACGTAATAAAACCATGTGAATACTAAAAAGAAAAATAAAACAGATGCATCAGTAAACCCAAGTTATTTTTTCTTTGATTATGCATAGAGTCCCTGTGAAGAGCCTTCTCTTGTTCAGTTTTAGATAAAGTATTATGGTTTTATCACAATAGTGTTCTTGTGATGTATGGAGGCATGGATATAAAAGATTTTTTGCAGTAAACCTATACAGAATTTAAATATTTATGTCAGAATTGATGCTTTGCTTTAATAAGAACTATAAGTAGAAGTTAGCATTTTATTTTTCTTTATTCATCATTCCCCTTATTTCAATATTGTGGGCTACTTCCTGTTGTTTTGTGAAAAATTGCGAACCAAGAGAGACTAAGATTTCGCATGTATCAGTACCATATTGTTTTTCCTGTGGTATGTAAAATTGGGAAGATTGCATAGTCAAGACATAAAGTATGGGGTACAAGTGAGATATTCTTTCTCACTAGCAATCAGAGCCAAGTCTAGGCAGACACATAGAAGTAAAAAATTGAAGATTTTGAAAATATAAGTTAAACGTCCAAAATGGATCAGTCTGGTGAAGAAAACCAGAGTCAATGTATTCAGCTGCAGGTTTGAAACCTTGGTGACACCACCTGCAGTGCCATATCCATCTCTGGTGTCCCCACCACAGGAAGGACATGGACCTGTTGGAGTGAGTCCAGAGGAGGGGCCACCGACTTGATCACAGGGATAGAGCGCCTCTCCTATGAGGAAAGGATGAGGGGATTGGGATTGTTCAGCCCAGAGCAGCCTGTGATTCTGTGATTCTATTTAAACTCTTCTCACCCCCCATAAGTCATACCTAGATTATTATCTGGTTTACTTTTTCATGTTGACTCTCTTAGTATTTACTCTGCTTCCCTATTAGATTTTGCTCTCTTCCTAATAATTTGAATTCTACTGTTTTAATAATTCATTTTCTCACTACTGATACTTTATACAAAATTCAGATGGCTAGTAGCGCCTTTTGTTACAGTCAATCTTTTTGTGGGGATTCCAAAGCTGTTATTATTGAACTGGGCAATATGAGTGATTTTAGTACCTTCTGTGTCAGGACACAAGTTTATATTTTAGCCTATGAACTAATGCTTCAAACCTCTAGGGGAGAATAAAGGATCAAGTCTGGCCTGAAAGAATCAGAAACATGAAATGAGAATAATTCTAAAACCTAACATTTCCATTAATTCATTATGTTGTGCTCTGAAAAAAAAAATGGAAAGTCAAATTCAAAAACTGAAGTCCACATAGCTTTCTACTCATCAACTAGCATTTCATCTAGATTATGTATGTAAATAAAGTTGCAGCTTGCTCCTAAGACATAAAAAGCAAAGGTCAGATGATGGAAATAAAGGGAAAAACATGTAAGTCTGTTTGTTCTGCATTTCTTGGCAGCTAATATATTCAGTATTCTGGTACTTGTTATGTAGAAAAATAGAGCTGCCTATTGTGGATAACAGCAAATAAGGCAAAGGACCAGTTTTGTTCCTCTTGTAACTCCATCAGTGTCGATGTACTCAAACCAGGAATTCATTTACCAGGGATCTCTGGGTCACCAGTTGAGGTTCGAGTGCTAACTTCTACTAAGACCCAGAAAAGTTATACTGAGTAAGGCTGGCAAAAAAGTTCAATTAACTCTTTCAGCTGGAAAACTCTGGGACAGATCAGGCCCCAGAGCACAGTGATAGAAGGAGCCAAGCCTTGGGAAGGAAGCGAAGGCTGAGGTTTACATAGTCATTGTCTTTGAATTACCAAAGGCCAGAGTGAGGCTGGGTTACCAAATGCTGGAATGGGAGTAAATTTAGATGCTCCCAGGGTTATTTGTGCTTTGAGCAGTGAAGCAAGCTCCCTTCTCTCTAGCAAACTGGGCTGCACACCAAAGAGGAGAGTCTCCCTTTTCTTCCCCTTCTCACCTTTATTTGTCATTTTCTTACACCGAGAGAAAAATGGGGAAACAGCTGCAGCCAGGGAGCTGAGTATAAATATACATTGGCAAGACCAAAACTGCAACACGTTGTTCTGACCTGTAACTATTGAGCTCACAGTTGCTCTCCATCACCTGTGCGTTCAGCCAGGAATGAAGCCTGCATAGTTCACTGAATGGCTATCCTCATTTTACCTTCTTCAAAGATGTTAGGGAGAAAAGTGTACCATAATCCCAGATTTTGCTCCTACTTTATTTAGCAGCTATATAGACAGTGTCTTTAAAACAATATGGACTGAACTCCGTATTTTATTGCTGCCCACTTTCAGTGACAGATGGATCAAAGAGATGTGGTATCTTCGGTGCTACCCTGAGGTTCTTTCTTCTCTGCTATGCAAGCAGAAAAATCAAATACAGTTGTATTAACCTGTTCATAGGACAGATTTTGAGTCTATTTAATGAACTAACTATCTAGCATGAAGTCTTATATTGTAGACAAGGAATTTTTGCCCTGTCGTATCTGATTCTAAAGAAATATACTTGTGCTACAAAAACTGGAGGAGGAGGGGTGGGGAGGTGGGTAAAGAAGCTTATTTTAAAATATTTATCTCTTTATCTTTTAGTTATTTTCTTTAATAAAGACAGGGTGTAAATTGAACAATCATACAGAGAAGGAAGCAACCTCATTTATTTGCAAAGCAGAGGCTCTGCTGTTACCCCGAGAGTGGGGTGTTTATTACAGCCTCTAGATGCACCATCCTAGCTCCAAAACCATTTCTTTAAGGTAGCTTTGAAAGCCAAAGCATATGAACGAAGATATTTTTACATTTGGTTTTTTATACAGTCTTCAGCTGTGACTGCATTTATCAGACAACGTGAAAGAAATGTAATAAACAACAATCAGTTTTTTCAGTCTTTATTATAGCTAAGGTTGCACAATGGTTTCCATTCTAACCCTTTTCAACCTCATAATTTTCTGCTGCTTTCATTCCAGAGAAGGGAATTTTCCTTACGGTTATTTTTCTTTGGAAAGTTTGAGTAACTTGGCTCAATATTGCCAAAAATATTGCAAAGAAAATGGGTGTGTGTAGGCTTGCTAATTATAGATATTTTTCTTGTTTTAACAACTCTTCAACATATGCAGCTAGGGGAGGGAGAGAGGCTGAAATTTCAGCTATTTCCATATCAAGGCAGCCGTCTTTCTGGGCTACCGCGGATTCATGTTTTGGTTTGTGAGTTGTGATCCTCTGGAAAACCACGTGCTGAGCATAGCTCACATACGTTCTCCCCACGGCTCTTGGTGCTGGGGAGAGCCCTGGTGGGGCCGGCAGCGTTCCTGCTCACACACACGGGAGGAGCACGGGGAAATACTGCCTGGCCATTGCTGCTCCTCCTGCTCTGCACGTGTGTTTGGCCCCCGTTGGCTCCTGTCAGGGAGATTGGGGGGTTTAGCTTGTAGCCTCCCAGGGGTGGGACCTGCACCTTCGTTGTGTTTCGCTGAAACTTTCCTTTTGAAAAGTACTTCTTCATCTGATCAGTGCTAAAATATGTAAGGCTTTGGGATCGTGGTCAGGTGGAGTTTAGTTCACTGACATGGTGAAGGTGTTTGGAGAAAATAATGAAATGGTTTCAAAGAATTCAAGATGACCTATTATTGCATTGGCTTTTGAAGCAATGTTTATCAATGGTTATTAATTTCGATGGGCTGGGAGTGCTTCCCTTTGCTTTGGTCATCCTTCCAAGAAGCTGGTTATTCCTGCTCCAAAGGGTTAATTGTTGTCAGAGAGGCTGATTGAAATCCTGTACTGTGAGCAACCGAGCTAGTCACAGCACACTGTGTTGTGAATTAACTCTGACACCATCCTGGACTGTTTTAATCAGGAAAAGGAGTTATTTATTAGGAATAACTGTAACATTCAGTACTCATCTTTTTTAAAAAAAAAATATCAGCAGGAGAAAAAACATAAATGAGGATTTCAAAACAGTTTTATTGCATTATTTGCCTTCCTGCTCACGAGGAGCATGGCGTTAGGAATTAGACCCAAAAATACAGAAATCAAAGGCTGTGATATTTCTCGTCCTGTTTCCGTGCCCGGGGTTGCACGCTGTGAGCCTGCCTCTCTCCGGGCTGCGGTCGTGCCTCCTGCCCGGGCTGCAGCTGGCGTCACCCGTCGCGACTCAGCCGGGTCAGGCAGCAATGACACCGGTGGCTGTGCTTGCTGACAGCCCTGGGGCGAGGGGAGCCTTCGGAGGGGAAGAGGTGAGCTTGATGTGGCCAGGCACGGCGTCAGCGGGGGGATGCTCTGCAGCCGGCGTCACGCCCCTGCCAGCGGCGCTGCGGTGGCAGCCCAGCCGGGCGCTGGCTGTCCCGCTCTCCGTGCCGGGAATGCCACCGCTGCCAGCACCTCCCCACGCCGCCCTGCCGGGCACCGACAGCGTGTCCCACCGCACAGAGCCCTGAGGGGTGAAGGCAGAGGGGGACGAGGGGTTTTACTCCCCTGGCAGCCTGTCCCAGCACCTGCAGCAGGGTCTCCGCGGCGCTCTCGGGTCGCAGGGTTGTGGCTGCGGCTTTCACGCACCGTCTGTCGAGAGGGAAAGAGGAGGAGGAGCAGAGGGACAGCTCCTGGGACAGGAGTCCCACCTCTGGACTTCAGTGCAACATGGCATAAGCTCTAATGAGGGGTTTCCCTGAGGATGATACAGAAATATTACCCGTGGAGAAGGGGTTTGCGGTGGCCACGGGCTGCGCTACTGCGGATTTCTGGGCACCCATGGATTTCTGGACACCCATGTCATGGCTTCAAGCCCCAGCTTGTCCTCCAAGTGCTTTGCTGGGGCCATGGTCCCAGGCCATGAGACATTTGCTGGAAATGCTGGAGTGAGGGCATCCTGTTGTCATTGGTCCCCATTCTGCCACCCCTGTCTGCACACTCTTGCCTTTCTACTGCTGTGCAAAGCCTTTTCTGGTGAGAGGGTTTGGTTGTGAGCTAAACATAAAAATGGTAAAAAAAGGAAATCAGTGAACCTAGAAGTCTTCCCCAAGGAGAGGGGGAAGACAGAGGGAAAAGGAAGAGATCCTTAAATGTGCTTTAAAAAAAAATATTTTTGAGCTGTAACCTTAGCAAAAACTAGTTATTGCTTGATGGTCCTGACCAAATTTTTTAGTCAGAAACTAAATAAAAGACAGAGTAGGCCCCAGGAGCAATGCTAGGAGAGATTTGGTCATATCCAAATTGTTAGAGTTTATGTGAGGGGCAATGGAAATTCAGTGCAGCTGGTAAACCTAAAAAATAATAACAAAAAACAATACACCTCTGTGTAATAGAATGTCTTTCATATGACAAGTATTCCTAAATGCTTTATATAGAATTAAAAACAGATTTAATTTGAAGAACAGGTAATTTTGTTTATTTAAGGAAAAGAAAAACATAGGACATGAGACTTAACTAAAGCTGGTGTAGATCAAAAAGGGTTCAACTAAAGTCACGTGGCTTAAAATATAGATGCTGTAAAATACACAGGATTGTAATCAGGCCCATAATATTTTACATTTACAGTGTGTAATTTTGGCCCTTTGGAGGAGGTCAGGTAAAGAATCTCCTCATTACATCCTATTTCCCTTTTGTCCTTAAATTAAGTATATTAATTTCTTGTGTTCCTTCATTTCTTGCTTTTATCTTGACTTCTGCTAGATTCTGCCCCTTCCAAATATTTTGTCTCTCAAAACTTTCAGAGTCAAAGGAGGGGGAAGCAAGAGGAAAAAAGGTTACTTTTCTATGTCTCTCCTGACACCCTCTCCCTCCCCCCAAATCCTATTCTTCTCCCAAGAAAAATGAAAAAGAGCCTACAATTAGCTAAATGGAACTCCCTGGCAAAGGGAAATAAAGAGACAGTAGAAAAGGAATTAAAATATTGATCTTTTTCAATGAAAACACCCCAAATTTAAATAAATTTTACGCCTTTTTTTGTCAAGATTAAGTTGTGAAACTGGAAAAATTCTACAGAATTTGCTTAAGGCCACTCAATTCTCTCATTAAATTTATTAAAAAGTTTAATTAAAAGAAACACCAAAGCATTTGTGAAATAGAACTATGTGTTTGAAACATTTAAACCTCCAACATTTGTTTGGGCTATGAATACCTGTTTTAGAAACGAAGGCAGTCTCTGTGATGTGTCTCCTCTCCATGGGTGCAAATGAGACAAATGAAAAAAACCCTCTGTTTCTCACACAGAAAGCATGCTAATTCAGCTCCAAGGAGATACAAATGCACATTTCTGTACTGAAACAAAGATGGTTTTTATCATGAAAGGAGACCTGACCGCTTGTGGCCCGCTGATGTAGTTCTCAGTGTTTGCACTGGAGGTCTCACTGGCGTTTGATGAGCGTGGCCCTCTTGGCTGTCAAGCTTCTGTGCCTGGGTTGTAACCAGCACTGCTTCTCCTTCTGCCTGCTGGCATCCTTCAGGAAGAAACAGCGGTTAATGTGGAACATATCCTGAGTGGAGGGATAAGTCCCGCCTCTAAATCCCGGGAAGATTTTTGGTTATGTTTGCAATGGTGAGGAGCAGGTTCAATCCCTGCAGGATGGTTGGTACTTGGTGAGAGATTTCTCATGACCTTCCCACATGTGAAGTAGGATTTGCCACTGATTCTGGTTTTTTGGGGTAGTGCTGCTTCCATTATTCTGTGTGGTTACCTGCAGAGTGTCCTTTGGGCACAAAATACTGAATTGCTCTGGGATGTTTGACTAACCACACACCAAGTATGTGAGCCTTTGCTTCTCCAGAACAGGCATCCAAAATTGGTGGAGAACTTAGCGGTAAACTGTGTTTCTGTGTCATCTGTAGCGTGACAGCCTCTGCTTAGTGCACTCAGTGCACTTGGTTTTAGTGGCTGCTTCTCTGGTAGAGGAGCCCCATGGAGAAACACAATGTGCACCATAGCATTTTAATGTTTTAGAAGTTCTTGATATTTCTCAGAACCTAAGTTGTAGTAGCATAAATCTGAAAAATCAGTCATAAATCTGAAAAGCAGAGATGCTTCTTGGTATTTTTACCTCCATACTGTCTTATTTAGGTGGATATTGTGAAATAAGTCTGTGTATAGACTCCGAGGTACATCAGGATTGCTGCAATGAGGAGCATAGGAAATTTACACCTCGATTTGGAAGTCTGTGTTTGACCAGTTTGGGGTAGAAAAGGCATGGGTTGAATGCTAGTTAAAAGTGGGGGGAAAAAAACAAAAGAAAAAACCCCCTCCATTGAACTACCAAATAGCTTGTTTCTCTACAAGTGTACCTATGTATCATGCTTTTGTTAAGGGGAGAAAAATAAAAGCTCCTCCCCAATGTGGATTTAGTGTCCTGCCCATCTACTTCTGCTTTCTGTGCTCTTGAGCATCTGTTGGTCTGGCAGCAGCTGCCCTGCAGTGAAGTGAGTTGTTGCTTCCTCTGGAGGGAAATGTCTGCCAGGGTAATAAAGGAAAACCTGGTCCTATTTCCTCAGAGATGCTACAAAATATCTTCCCTTCACAGCAGTGAGTCACAAGATAGGTCTTGCCTTGTTGGAAAGTTCCCCATTTCTATGCCCAGTACATTTAAATTAATGCCTGGAAACTTAGTTGAATACAAGTGACTGATGAACTTCATACTTCACTGAGTCTGGGCTGATTGACAAAATGAGTTTGGGGCACCTGTTCTGAGATAGCTGAAAAGCTTTGATCACTCCTTCACAGTTTTCTTCAAATTTCTAGATGAATATACAGGGACTTTGTTATTTACACCTGAGGACTTGTAATGTGGCTTGCATTTTCCATTTATTAACGTAAGTAAAAATTTTAATAAGCTATTAATAGACAGATATTCAATTAATTTAGACAGAGTCTACTTACTATCTGGTCCTTTAGGTGCTGTGTGCCTCTAATACCACAAATGTCCATTTATTTAAAGAAGAGCTGTGTGATTTTTGCATGAGGTCATTGTATTGTGTTTTTATTGTCATGAATTCTCTTTGCATGTCTCATCAAATTATTTTGTTCTCTTTGTCACCTTTCCTTACTCCAAGAAGCTCTGATGGATAACACTCTACCACTGACTTAAAAATTTGTGTTCCTTCCTGGGTAAGAGAAACACAGGTGACATAACAGTTTTCCATGACATTACCTATTAGAGCTTTTCCTGTGGGCATGGATAGCTGTTTGCTTTTGGGTTTGGGAGTGCTGAGGCACCATCAGGGCTGGGTTTCAAAAGCCAAGTCAAAAACAATCAAAAAAGACTGGCTTATATCTCTTCCCTGTGAAATTTCAAATTGCTTTCTGATTTTTCAGAAACATTTCCTTAAAAAGTCTTCGAGCGTTACCAAGGATGAAGTCAGAAAGGTAACTTTAGTTTATTTAAAGCTGCACAAAGATAGAAAAAAAGGAAATGCTGTGAAGAAGGCAAACTTGGTTTGGTTTTCTTTTTTTGTTCTTTGCTCTTTGCGAAGCTGAGTACAGAAAAAAGTTTAAATTCTGAACCTAAGTTTTTGAAATCAAGGGCAATAAAATTTCTTCCAGTTTCAAACCCAGTAAACATGAGCTCATCTGAAGCCTGAGTCAGAGCAAGTGCCATACACTGTAGAAGAGTTTAAAACTCAGTCCTGGGGCTGACATGTCATTTCTGTCATTACTTTAAAAAAAAAAAAAGGTATTAATCCCCTAAAGTAAGAGATCACTAGATAAGGAAGATAAAAAACCCCCAAACTGCCCCAGGAGATGGGTTTAAATCCTGCCAAACAATTCTAAGGTTTGAGCTGTGGAAAAAGACACAGATGACTCCATTCTTCAGAAGATGCTCTGTTTAATATAATACAACTCACAAGGTAGAACACATTGCTAGCAGTCACATGACACTAGCTAGACAGCATTCGAAAAACCCTGTCCAAGATGGTGTGGTTCCTGGGGCATTCCTGCAGAGAGAGCTCCTTTCTGGATTTCCTTGCCTTGGCAACTGCTGTTTACACAGCAGTTAATTTAGAATAAATGAAATTTCAAAGCGCACGTTTCTTCTTCCACCCCACTTCTGCTATGTAAACGGGTAAAGTAAGAGGAAATGATTGATAAATTAGAGGAGGGGCCCTTCAGAAGAGGGGAAAAGCATGAAAATTCTCTTCACTGTTCCCAGACAAGGTAATGTTCATACAAGAACACGTGGGACAGCGAGAACGCTGTTCCTCTCACCATCTTTTGTTCCCTCCACCCCACTTTCACATGTCCAGGGGAAGGACAAGGGCTTGTAGCTGCTCCACGGCGGTAATCAAGTGCCTCATGTGATGTTCTCTGCTTTGTTCTAGATCTTTTGCAGGGAAAATTTAAGATCTCTACAGTGCTGCTAATTTTATGCTCTGTGTCTCTGTATACCTTTTTTTTTTCTGAAACGCACTGTTTTGGTGCTGCGGCAAGGTGATGCCTTGGCTGGTGTGGGTGTAGTTTGTAGCACTTGGGGGTTTCATGACGATCAGATGTGTGCTCATGCCTAGAAAACGGAGAAGGTGGATACAGAGTAAGTGTCTTGGGTTGATGGTGGCACTGTGGCGCTGAGAAGGGTCAGGTGTGGCAGAGTGCAGCGCAGCCTTCTCGGCTGGACGTGCCCTTAACTCGGGCGCGGACTCCGCCGGCGCGGGCACCGGGCTCGGCAGGATTCTCCTGCCGGCCCCACGGCCTCCCAGCTCTGCGGGAATGACGGGCTTCGCGCGTCCGGGCGTTTCGGGGAGCTGGAGCACCTCGGCACGCGTCCCCGCGCGGCAGCCCGGTGTCGGGGAGGGGGCCCGGGGTGCCGAGTCCCCGGGCGGGGCTGGGCACGGCAGGGGCCGCAGCGGGAGCGGGGCACGCCCGGCCCGGGCTGACCCCGCCGGAGAGGGGGGAACCCGCCAGGCTGCGGGGAAGGGGAGACGGAGGGGATGGAAGTCGCTGCGCGGCGCGTCCTCCCGGGATGGGGATTGCGGGCTGCGGAGGGGCCAGCGAGAGCCTGCGGGACCACCGAGTGCGAGGGGCAGCAGCGCAGGAAGCCCGGCGGGGGCTCTGCCTCCCCGCCCGGGTCCCGGCGTTCCCACCGCGAGTGGGGCCGGTCCCGGGGCTCCCCCGCCGCCGGATGCCCAGGACCCCTCGCCCCGCACCGGCCGGGCTGCAGGAGGAGGAGGAGAGGAGGAGAGGAGGAGGAGGAGGAAGAGTTCCTAGAGACCGGGCGCTTTCACTCCTGCTGACTGCAGAGGCTGAGGCAGAAGACAGAAAAAGGAGGAGGGGAATAAAAAGTAAAGAGGGGGGAGAGAGAGTGAAAGAAAACTAAGCCCAGCTTTTGCCGGTGCTGCTTGGATTGGATCTGGTTTGAGTTTCCTCTCTGCTGGCTTGAGCAGCCAGAGAAAGAGGAGTGGGGGGAAGTAACTCGCTCACTCTTCCTCTGAAGCTCCAGCAAACGTGCCGGTGCCTGCGCTGGCGGGGAGCTGCACGGGAGCAGTTTGCTCGCAGCTTATTGCTCTCGGTTTCTAAAGAACTGCCTGGACTTCTCGAGGACCTGGAGGAAAAAGGCATCACAGACCTGACAGTTGCTCACTGCCTATAGACTTGACACATTTTTTTGTTTTGTTTTTTTTTTTCCTAGGGGATTCTTTTTTAAAATTATTTTTCTCCCGTGTCTCTCAGAACAGCAATTCCTTGAGTGGCTTTGAAATCCATTGCTTCCTTAACAACTTCGGGAGATATTTTTAAAAACTTTTCCCCCCTTCTCTTCTGTTTTCATTGCCAAAAGAAAAAAAAAAAAAAAAAGAGAGAAAAAGAGATAGTCCTTTTTGGGGGAGGGGAGATGATCGTGCTGATGTGGAATAAGTGCTCCTGCTGTCTCCTCTTACTAGCCGCGGTCCTGATCGTGGAGAGCTCCCAGCTAGACAGCTCCAGCTCCAAGGTGAACTCCATCAAATCCACCCTGATGGGGGAGGCTCCAACTCAGGCAACCAACAGATCTGCAGGCATCCACCAGGGACTGATGCTTGCTAGCAGTAAGAAGGGCAAAATGCTAGAGCAGATGGGAAAACCTCCCAAGCACTATCACCGGCAAGGAGAGGTAGGACATCACTTCATTGCTCGAGTGTCTGTCCATCTGTGTGCTTTATGTAAATAATTGCTGGTCTTCCCCTTCACAATGTTTTCAGAGCTTTAATGTGCTAAAGTAATTAATTTACTTCTTTGGGCTTGCCTGGGACAATATGATCTCATAATAGGTGTTAAGAACTGTGCAAGTAGGAGTTGGGAGGTTTAAACCATTCGTTTTTCTCTGTAGGGTTAATAACTGAAGGAAGAAAGAGCAATCTATAAAACTATCATCTTCAGCATTTCTTTGTTTGACCCCTTCAAAAGGCTGCCAAAAGTAAAGGAAGAAATTTCTTGTTAACTCTCAAGACAGTAAATGAGTTGAATTTGAATAGGTGAGGAAAATTTGAACGTGAAGTAAAAATTTACAGCAGTGAAACAAAGTTGGTTTTAGAAATCACACCTGGCAAGTTGATCTCTGGTATCTTGATCCTTGGTGAGAATAAAAAGGCATGCTATCCCAGTAGTATAGTTTAAGTTTAAGTCATTTGTTTAATAAGACAGAAAACAAATTCTAGGTTTCTTGTCCAAAATATGCTCCAGTGGTTGTGGAAGTTTTATTTGGTTATGGGAGTTTGAATGTAAAGAAGATAGAAAAGGTTCTAGAAAAAAAAAATTATGGGGGAAAAAAAAAAGTTATGAAAAGAAGAAAAGAAAAGCCAACTTGCTTGTGCAGTCTTCTTTCCTCTCTACCCTGCCTGGAAACTTGGAAGTCTGATAGAAAATAATCTACATTCAACTATCTTTGTGCTAAACTCTAAAGCAGCATTTTAAGCTATCAGTCCTGTGCTTCCCTCTCGAGTCTTAACTTGGATGGTATGAATGTTGTGTGTTGTGATGTTGAAGGAGGTAGAGTTCTTCAGAAAATATAGATTTTATTGGGTATTATTAGTATCTCTAAGTACAGCTGCTTTTCATAAGCAACAGTGTAGCAGCAAGAGAGCTGCCAACATTCAGCACTAAAGGCAAAATACTCAATGCCTGAAGGGTCTGTACTTGCTTAAATTTTCCTTCTGGCAGCAGAGAAGCTGAAAATTCAAGTAATCCATTGAATTTGCGAAAGTGTTTCACATCAGCTTCCTAATAATTGAATGTTATAATTTAATTTTGTGTGCAGGTGTAATAACAGTAGTGGTAGTTTTGTATTTTGTGTGTGAGAAATTTGTTTTTAAACTCCTCCAAGCTTTCTTTCCCTAGCCACTGAAATGTTTTATAATTTACCCAGAATTTGGTTGCCTCTCCTTACCTCTAAGCAAAGTTTAGCAAGAGATGCTGTGATGAAGTTTCATATTACTAAAGTACTGTGCTCTTTTCTAGTTCACAGTGTACTAATTACTATGTTGAATCACCTTGAGGCGATAGAGGTGCCCAATGCACCTTCTTGTATATTCTCCTTGGATTTTCTTTCGTTTTCAATGTATTTGCAAAATGTCAAAATGCAGGTCCTATTTTCCCACTGAGTGTTACCAGTCTCATGAGTTTTGTGAGTCTGTGCTGCACAGCCTTTGCCTTTTGGGGAAGTCTTGCCACCTTCCTCTGCGTACAACATCCTCAGCGCTTCACTGTGTATTCAGCACAATGTTGAGAATAACTGATTACAATTCACCCAGCTCCTGAAAAACAGTTTGTGCTGCCCACCGGTTGTATTTGCAAGATTTGCCCCTAACTTGCCAGCCCAGACTGGGATTTCTGGGCACTTCTAGTTACTGGCGTGAGCTCACAAGGCACACTTCAAGTGAGAGGCAGCACTGTAAGTGTCTGTAGTGGTAGAAGAGACGTCATGCACATTAAGATTTCACGTTTGTAGCATGAGCAAAGACCCCCAGAGAATTGGTGGCTGCGACTCCCGGGGAGCAAAGCCTGACCTCCCATCAAGGGCTGTCAGCGCTAAATTTACTCTCCCTCCCAGAGACTCTGTCCCCAGATCCTGCGTGGCCTCGCGCAGATGCATGTGAAAATGACACAGATTTGCTCCCAATAATTCTAGATGCTACTTTTGGCCAACCGCCTGAAGCAACACAGTTAACACAGAATTGCAATAAAAAGAAGAAAAGAATGGAAAAGTTGAGGAAAAGAAAGTGAACAAAAGGAAAAGAAAAGAGAGGAGAAGAAAAGAGAGGAGAAGAAAAGAGAGAAGAAAAAAGGAAAAGAAAAAAAGTAAAATAAAAAAGTAAAGAAAATGAAAAAGAAAAGAAAAAAGAGAAGAAAAGAAGAAAAGAAAAGAGAAAAAGGAGCATCTTTTATGAAAATGTTTTCTCTTTGGTGATACTTCCAGCTGTAGGGCTGGTAAGCCGCTGCGTTTTTTAACCGCAGTGTCATGCATATCAACCAATTAAGACATGACATTTTCGTAATCTTTTTTAAAGTACTCTCTTATTAGGTTAGTGCTTAATTTGTTTAGATTATGGGACTTTGCACTGAAGTTTACCATGCCACTTGCAAAAGAGCAGGCCTATGCTTTTCTTTCTAAAACAATCTGTTGAATTAGTGGAATTTGTAATGTCTCAAAAGTAAGAGTATCTTTTATATCTTGGCAACATTAGATGGTGAGTTGAGTGTCTTATTTATAACTAGGAAATAGTTTTAGTAAGGACCAAGGATATGCAAGTTAAAGAAAAATTAACAGAATTTTGCTATGGCTTTGAGCTGTGCTTTCAGCCCTGCACATACACATGGTGGAAATCACCAAAACTGATGAAAGGACCATCAGCCTACAACCTATTTGCTTTTCAATTATGTTAATTCTCAGGACTAGGAGCAACTTGGGAGTGTTTAATCAGCAATAAATCAACCGATACAATAGTTCATGGCTTATCTGGAGTGTTGATGTTTTTCAGCTGGTAGTTACAGTGCTTCTGCCCAGAAAGGGAAGATCCAGCACTCTTTTGTCAGGCGAAGTTCCAGTTCAAATTAATGAAAATACTCACATGAGCAAAGCAAGCTGATCCAGCTTGCAGAGAGACTGGCGGGGCAAATGTGGATTTTAGTAAGACTCAACATTTTTATGTCTTTCTGAGGAATATTATTTATTTTCTGTTCCTATTCCCTTTACTGCCTTGGATCAGCAGAGAATGAGAAGCACCGATGTGCTAAATCAGTGAGATTTCATTCTCTTCACTCTACTTTACTGTCACTGCTGTTTTCCTTTCCTGCAAACTGTTAATGTTTCCCCAATTTCACAGAGAATCAGAAAGTATCTACAGCATTTGCACAAGGGAAAACTATGCTCAAATATAGTACTGTACAGTGCATGCTAATCTAGGCTACTTTGTGGGGGGGAGTGTCAGGATTATACGTTGACAGCTATTTATTTCCTTTCAAAACTTGATTTAGAAGGGACATACAACACCTCAGTTCTGTGACCATTCTATGAGGGTATTCCGGATATATCCCCTCTCTAGGTAAATATGATACAGTGAATAGGGTCATAATTGACAGTGAAGATAGATTAATTTTTCTGTGTGTTAGCTATAGCTTCCACTGTGTTTGGGCAAGGTCTGCCATGTGAGTGCTCTAGGTCATCTACAGAGATGCAACCTGAAAGGAAAAACAGAACATATTGTACGGTGCTTGAAAATCATAGCCATTCCACAGATTCCTGGTTGGTGACTTTGTAGTCTCTTTAATCCACTTCACCACCTTTTGGACTTCTTGCCTCTGGGTTAGAGTCCCCTCTCTCCTCTGAGGCTTGTCCCCTCCGTCAATGCTGGGGTTTGCACGCCTTCGCACTCAGCCACCTTTAATGATCTGGTAGGCTGTGACCTACCAAGATTTATTTCCAGCTGTTTTCCTTCTTTAATCTATGGGTGCTGTTATCTTTTCCCCTTCCCACCTCCTGGCCACAAGCCGTTGTTTCAGCTCATTCCCCAGCAAGAAGTGTCTCTCCTTCCCTTTGTCCCTTTGCTGCTGCGTAGCTGTTTGGGTTTGCGCTTCCCGTTGAGACTGTCCCTTCCCCATGCCTGTGATGGGAGCAGTAGCAATGAAGGGAAGAACTGGGGCATCCAGGAGAGGGAACCGGCACATCTGCGGGGCTGACTAAGAAATAATGGGGTCTGGAAAAGGGAGAGAGGAGTGAAAAGCTGCAACAAGTTTTAGCGCTGCAGAGGCACAACAGACAGCTATCCGATAAGGCTTAGTATTCCAAACGCACTCGGTTTAATGTTAAAGATGTGTTTATTTTTTTAAACTCTATTGCAGCTTGAGCTAAGCGGTTCGAGACCACAGAAGCCAAACCAAAGAGGCATATATTCAAATGACTAATTTGATACTGATCTCATACCTATTAACGCATGGACATACATGTGTTTCTTGGACAGGACATAGTTACCCACAAGGACTTGCTAGAAAACGTTTGGATGATGCTTTGTAGCAAGTAAAACAGCATGAGACGTAGTAATTGAATGCAGTACCCTGACAATATTACAATAAAATGTACCAAAGACACCAAAAATGTAACCACAATATCTTAAATAGCTAGCAACCAAGACAGCAAAAATTATTTCTTCATGGGATTAAAAATAAATTAATTAAAATAACTAGAGATTACATCCAGCAATAGCTGCCTTTTATTTTTTTTAATATAAAAAAAATACTGAATTGCTAAATCTGAATAAGTCACCAGAGAATTAATTCTTTTCTCTTGCTGTTTGATGTTAGAAATCTGGGTGACATACTGGTTTACTGGCAGCAGTCTTGCTAAATAACCTACTGGCTTCTCAATTGCAAAAAAAAAGGATGCAGAGTATTATCTCCTTCCTGGGTCATGCTTGGTGTCCCCTTCGAATTGTTATTATTAACTGACTTCATAATATAGAGCAAAAGCTCCTGTAAAGTAGCTTTACTACAAGTATTTGCTATTAGCTTTGCAACAATGCCTAGTAAATTTCTAGAACTCTGATGTGCTGCTGGGTGTGCAAGTACTTAGGAAGAGTCAGTTTCTGTATGGAAAGTCTGTCAGAGCTTAATGACAACACAGAAGATGATGAAGCATGATTACATTTTCCCCTCAGAAAAGTGAGTCTGATTAACTCATTATGTTTGATTAACTGATGCTTTGCAGATGCAAATATAGCACCAGTTTAATTTTGATCTTAATTATCTCAACACCGGATGTATCTTGCAAGCACTTTGTATCTCATGGCTTGTCAGTAGAGCCTTTGGTCTGTTACGCTTGTACTTACAAATGCCTCGCCTTGGAAATGTCGTTCAGGAGGAATTTAGCTCTTCAACGGAGGAGCACCATGAAGCTCCTGCTTCTGTTTGGTTTTCCAGCGCTGCTTTCCTCACCAGATTTTGTATATCTGCTAATTTTTTGAAGTATATCCAAAAAAGTTTTATATATATGTAAAAACGTCGATTTGGAGAACACCTTCAAAGCAGAGAGCTTCCCCTCCTGCGTGTGCTTGCCAAAGTCCTTACCAAGCTCATGCTGCTGCCCACGTGCACACACTGATTGTGGCTGGCAGGAATCAGGGTGTGGCAGGACACACTTGGAGCCAGCAGCCCCTGCTTGGCCCATCATTGCCACGGGGCTTGTCACCATGTCCTGTCCTGATGCTGTGGAGCTTTGTGTTGGTTTTGGCACCGCAGTCATGAAGTATTTATGATGGGCTGGAGGAGCTGAAGTTTGCATGATGCCACAGACATGGTGGAGAAAGCTAGAAGGAAATGCCCTACGTGGACTTTACCAATGGTAAAACTCCAAGTATATTAAGAATTTTATGTTTATTCTTTTTTTTAGTGAACTGACAATAATTCTTTTAAAGTCTTTGTCTTTTACTGCTGTGTTCTAGGCTGTGTTTCTGGTACTTTTAGGTTGAAACCTATAGGAAGCTTCCATGAGCTTCATATCCATGGATGTGAAAGGCCAACACAAAAGCCAAGAAGATCAAAAGGTTTGCTTTGCTACTCTTTCAAAATTAATTTTGCCTGCAAAAGTTTTTATTTTTAGTAGAGACCATGGACCTTCATCTCCTCTTTTCATCAATTATAGGATATGCAATGGCAGTGTGTGTCCCCAAGCCATCGCTTTTCTTCAGTGGAATTTTTTTCCTTTTTGGTTGAAGGTCAAGTTTGTTCTAATGGAAATTGTAATGAACATCAAGCAATTTTCAGATTGTAATGAAATGTGGAAACAGATGATTTTGATACTTCCAAGCTAATTGCAGAATCCTTTGCTCTAGAAAGGGCTACAGAAAGTAGTGTTAGAGGGAGGGTGAGATGGCTTAAAAGGATACATATGTTCATACTAAAGGACAGCATAATACTAAATCACAGCAATCTTCAAATAAAATAACGAGTTTTGTTCATCTTGGTTACAATTTTCTTGGGATTGGCCTTAAATCCGTCCGTGATTTATACATTTGTGTTCACACAAACAGAACTTGAGTTATAAAAATAAATGAATGTAAGCACACAGTGGGAACATGGAGTTCACTCATTCAGCAGCTATTTTGTTCTTACTAACGGAAAGAGCAGAGCAATGCTACAAAAAAGAAAAAAAAAAGCTTAAGAGTTGTTGGGTTTTCCCCCTCAAAGCACATAAGCACATGGTTCAGCCCCTTGGGACTTTCTTAGAGCTAAGCTTTGATATGATTGAATTTTCATATGCATAGTAATGAATCTTTGAGACATGCATGTTGCACATGTGTAGTGCAAATGGCACTGGTTTAGCATTTTTAGCAGTAAGCAAAGGCAGACTGCTCTGCACATGCTTGGGAATGAGGTGTTGCTTCGCTCTGCAAGCCCTCTGCCTCATTCTCTGTGCATCATGTAAGTGTGAACCAGGCTGTGCATGCTTTTAAAAGCATATTTATCGGTCCAGTGAATGAGAGGACAGGGTTCAGTTCAACGTGTTTTGGCAGCTTGCCTTGAGTAAAGCAGTGACTTGCTGTCAGCATGATCTCCTCTCTGCAATCTGAAATGACTACAGTGGAGATCTCTTAAAGGAACTGCGAACACAAGACGTTGATGTTGCAGCAGGAAGCTTTTGTTCTTGGAATCTCATTCTTAACTAGATCGGCATCAGGGAAAGTAGTGCATCTGATGGGGGAAGATCTCCTTTACTTTTCTTTTTGCACAGAACAAGGTAGCTTCCCAAATTGGGTTTGGGATTTGTTTTTTTTTTTTTTTTTGCTGTATGCTCCTACAGAAAATGGTGCACCTCCTCTTGACAATCTGAAAAGATACTTAAATGGACATTCTGCTGTGGCCTGACCTGTCAGGGTTAGTACATACTACAGTGTACTTGCTATATTTCTTTGTTTCTTTTCTTTTGGCTTGAAGATGAGGTGCAGAGCCCTCCCACCCAGTTTGTTGTGGACTCAGGATGCTGTTTCCTGCCTTAAACAATAAAAGTTTATATTTCTCTCTATCTTTTGGGCTTTTAGGTTACCCACGCAGAGACTGAACTCTGAGTCTTTTACTCTCCCTTTCGTAGGAGTACTGGGTGGATTCTTTCTTTCTTTTTCAAACATTGTCTCCCTGCCATTCTTCAGGAGGAAGGGAAGGAGACAGGAGATACCAAACGGTAACATTTTACCAGACCTGCCATTCTTAAATTTCAGTTTATCATCCACTCAGGTAGCAATAATGACACCATCTGGCTCGCATAACCAACCCCTATGTGTGAGCTGAACACTATGGTGGTGCCCAGCGAGACTGCAAATTGTTCTTTCAGACCTGTTCAGTTGCTGTTACTCCCAACAAAACTAAATTTCCGTTTGTATGTTATTCATAACCAATTCCTGTGGTAGGGGGAGAGAGTGGGTGTAGGTCAGAATTGAAGTATGGAAACTTTGGGAACCAAGGAAGGACCGTGAAAACAGGAGGCTGCCATCCTCTCTCCACACTTTCTCCATGTGGAGCTGAATGTTGATGCTGCCTCATGTCATCTTACAGGTAAAGAAGAAAACTGCCTAGGCTTTAAATTCTACTTTATAGTTTGGTGGTAGTACTAAACTGCTTAGCTGCATAAAATGTTTTTGTAATTGTTTAAATAAATACAGAGTTTTTTAAATGCTCTTTAGGAATGCTTGTAAACTTCTGTGCTTGGATTTGTCCCCATTGCTATCTTCCAGACATCCCACTCCTCGCCAGGAAAATGGCTTTTTAACAAGAAGAATCCTCTGGAAATTACTTTCTGAGGGGGTCCTGGCCACAGCAGCTGCAACAAATTGCCACTGAACTTCAGTCCCAATTGTTTTTTATTGCTAAAAGGATAAGTGACCAAGTGAATACTTGTATTATAACTTCACAACAGTTTATTAAGTATCAAATTGTAGTGTGTGATGTTGTCTAACCAGAAGATTAAGGTTTTCTCTGTGGAGAAAAATTTCTCTCAGACTTTGTACCGATGCTTAAGCTGCAAGAGGGTGGGAAAGTCCTGCCAGTCCCAAACTGTTCTGTGGTTAGGCTGGCTTAGGGTTTTCCTCTGCTGGGGCTGGTCAGTGATGTCAGCACAAGCAGAGCTGTAACAGCACGAGGCAGCCAAGAAGTCACGGACGGCACCGCGATCCATTGCGTGTTGGTCCGCCTCCCTGGAGGAGGTCCACTGAGGAAACAAGTCCACGGGGGGCATTTCCTGAGCAGGAGGGTTTTGAGTAGCAGCACTGCTTCAGCATAGCTCAGATTATGCTAATTGGGAATAATTTTTGGCACGATTTTCCAAATAAGCAACACAGAGCCCAGGAAGGTCAATAAAGGATGGAGAAAAACCTTGATATGGTACAGGAGGTGTGCTTGTGTCTTTGAGCAGGATTTGCCACCTGGAAAGGACGTGCAGGTCTGCTTGCCTTCCTCTCAGCCTCTCTGCTCTAACTTTGAGGATCCCTCCTTCCCCAGACACGCTGGCCTCACTGTCACTGCTGTAGGTTTGGGACTTGGGTTTGGTTCAGTCTATTACAGTTGCAAGGATGACGCCTTTTCTTAAGCACTGTCCTTTTAAGTTATCAGTGAAGAATAGATAAGAGAATCTTTATTTCAGACACACATGTGCACTGCAGGTGTGAAGGGAGCTCTTAAACTGTTTATGAGTGCACAAAGCCCCACGAACAAAGAGGGCAGATAAGAATGTTGTCATTTTAAGGAAAAATATGTTTTAAGGCCCTGTTAAAAAATAAAGCCAAAACAGAACTGCAAATGGGCTGCAGATTGTCTGTATAAGAGGGATTAGCACTCTGAAAATCTCTGATTTTTCTGAACAGGCTCGTGCCACAGACAGTCCCAGCTAGCCAAGATGCCATTCGACAGTAGAGGGGGTATCCACTGTCAGGCTTTTGTCTCAAAGAGTTATCCACGAAATCCTCTTCCAACAGGCACACACAGGCAAGTAGGATAGCTCTGTCTTAACTCTGCTTTAAAGGTTTTAGATGACTAGAAGTCAATGCAGACATTGTACAAACAGGCGTGATAGTGGGGTGTGGGTTCCAGATCTGGGGTGCCCTTGTCACTCTTAAGTTTGGTGGGATTGAAGTCTATATTACTGTCAAAGGATCAGAAGAAAAGGGTCAAGGATGGCTAAAATAAGAGAAAACACACTACTTTCTTTAACAGCCATGTGAGGATATCTTAATTTGTTTGGAACAGCTTTCAGGTACACTGAGGGTAGCATCCGTAATGGTGATGACAATTCAGTACCCAAACAAAAGTGATGTAACTCACTCCCCTCCAGCACTGTTTTCCAGCAGATGCACCGAATCAGTTTGGCCACAGACACAAGTTCATGCTGCCCAGAAATGCTGCACTTCAGCTCCTTGCTCCACAAAATGTGCTGCTTTGTTGCCCTTCTTATCCAAGAAGTACCACACACTTCTGCACAGAAAGCCATCTCAAAAGTTTGGCCCTGTTTATTGATAGGATGAATCTGAAAAGTATTTATGTACCTAATTCCCTGAATGTTCTTGGTGGGAATTAGGTTCTGCATGCATTAAGGGAGTGAGGTCATGGTCTTTTCCATGCACAAGAGAAATTCAGAGGAAATCTGAGGCTCAGTGCAATGAATGCTCAGGAGCAAGGACCTCTCTACTCTTTCATCACCTATATAAGGTAGTCGAGGTTGGTCATCAGAATAATTTGTTATAATTAACAACAGAAAAGTTAAATCAGAATAATTTATACTGTTCCCTCAATGATAAAATAGTTATATAAAATATCAGTGATATATCTGATCTAATGTAGCAGACACAGTTACTCTGGCCGTTCTTTCTGGGTTCCAATCTTCATCCAGCGTAACTTTTTTCTTGAACCAGCATCATTTTTTTTTTTCTGTAAAACTGGACAAGGATGCGGAGATGTTGCAAGGAGAGCTTAGAGCTTGTCTTTAATGAGCCTCTTCCTGACCCACCCTATGTAAAGCAGTTGACACATCATGTGTTGTGCAGCTGGGACGGCTACCCTGGCACATGTCTGATATATGAACGTATTGTCTTTGGCCTCTTGGAAGCACCGGTCCCATGCTGTTCTCCAGAGTCGTGTTTAAGTCATTTCCCAGATACCGTCGATACAGGGGCGGTAGGAGCAAAAGCTGAAGTGGAATTCACGAGTTCAGATTTAGCTGATGCTGTGAAAATGGATTGCACAACACAGACTGACAGTTTCTGGATTTGATTTTCTCTCTTTTCTTGGTTTGACCTCCAGTGCTCCTTCTGTCAGCTGGTCAGTATTTGGTTCTGAAGCTGTAGAGTTTGTGCGTTTGTGTGTGTGTGTGAGTGGCTTTTGTTTTTTGTTTGTTTGTTTGAATTTTTGGGGGGGATTGCTGTTTTACTTTTGCATTGTAGCCCTTTAATTTGAATTATACCCCTTGATCAAAGGGCAGGCCAGTTTCTGTGAGACAGGAGCTGGAGGGCTTGAAGGGTGCTGAGGTGGCACAGGGGTGAAATTCAGGCAGGGTGATCCACACTGCTGCATAGTCTGAGCAGACAAGACCAGCCACGGACAAAGTTCGTGCCCTGTCAGTGGTACGATGCACATCCCTGTCCCTGCAGTACGGGGAGCTCGGCTGCTCCTGGTACTCTTGACTTCACTGGAAGACTTTGTGCTTGTATGCTTTGACCATTAGTTAGTAAAATGGTCACCGCTTTTACTTTTGATCCCCTTCTGTCCTAAATAACCCTATTGTCAGGAAATTAATTTGAAAAGTAGCTACTAGAAGACATTTTGTGAACATTTTCGTCTTCTAAAGTTCATTTTAACAGTATGTTTCACCTGAATATTTTTCAGAACAAAAAAATTTCTAATGCTCTTCTGTCCTGACAACGTGTGAGGCTGAGGCTTCTTCCTCCTCCCAGACTACCTCACAAAACACTCTCTCAATACACAGCCTTAATCATATTTGTAAGTACAATATCAAAGTTAATCTTTCAGAATAGAATTTTTTTACCAGACTAATGACAGATCAAAATCAAATTACACCATCTTTGCTCTTCAAATACTTGTGCCAATGGAGCTATAGCTCAAGTACAAAAACTTTGAAGAAACTGAATTGCCAAGGGATAACCCATTTTGTAACTGATTTAGAATGACTGATAATTGATCAAAAATAAGCAGGACTGAACTGCCACATTTCACTATACAGGGAGGCTATAAGCAAAGCTCCATATAAATCTTCAGGACTGATGCTGTTCAATTTATTGGCAAATGTTCTGGAAAATGGGCATAGAAATTTTTACAAAAATTTATTCACAACAGTAAGAACTTAAGTGGACCACAAACAGTTGTGGTAAATGCCATTATACTGACCACCTGAGAGATAAATCCCATGGATAGAATTCTATTTCTAATAGTGTAAAGCAATATATATGGCATAATGTGATGGCAGTTAGGTGCATACAGTGATAATTTGTAATTTAGAGTCAATTTAGCTATCTTTCATGGTGAAGAAGCAGCAGAGAGACTAAAATTAAAATGAAAAGGTGAAATCCAAGAGGAATATCAGGAAGTGAAAAAAAACCCCAGAGGGCATTTTTAAACTGGTTCTACGTTCATGGTGCTGAATAACTGTTAAAAGATATAAAAGCAGTCAGGATTAAACGCAGAAGGAGGACAGCAGGGATGATCGTAACAGGGGAACTGCTTGAACACAGGAGAAAGTAAAGGGAATGCAAAGACCCAGTTTGGAAAAAGGATGCCCATGGGATAACAGGATGGAGAGAAATAAAGTAATGAAGAGTTAAGAGAAGGTGAGTGGGGAGCAATCGCTCAGTGTTTGCTGTAGAAGAAGAGCCAAGAGCAGACAGTGTGAAATTATCAGCCAGCCAGGAAATACTTCTTCATGTTGTGGAGCTCATTGCCACATGATGCTGTGGGAGCCATGTGGAACTGCTCAAATGGAGAGGAGACAGACACAGAGATGAGAGATTGCTCTGGTAGGTGCTGAAGTTCCAGCTTCAGATGTGTCTAAGGGACTGTTGGCTGAAGCTGGGAGAATGCAACTGGGAGAAGTCCTTCTGTGCTTGCTTATAATCTTATTCCTTTGAGTATTTGCATCTAGTTGGATGCTGGACTGACCACTTCTCTCTGATACATTATAGCAATTTTTATGTACTTCTACATTTAATAATTTTATCAACATATAAACCAATAAAAATTTGTATTTTATCAGTATCGTAAGTAGCCCAGCTTGTCACCTCAGTTTATCAGGAAACTTAAGCGTATCTGGTTCGATGTAAGAATTTGTGTTGCTTTGTGTACTTCTGTTAGGATGTGCATTTACAAATATTATGCAAAAACTTAGCTACTGAGCTGAACCCGATCCTTGGGCCTATGACAGTGGGCACTGATCTTCATATCCTCTGCAGTGCCTCTCAGTGCCACTGATGGACATCAGTGTTAACATTCCCATGAATGCCAGTGCGGCTTTGTTATCCACATTTTTAGTCAAAATGTTAAGTAGTCCGAAGAGATCGCTTCAGCAAATGGAAAACATGACTACCATAAAAAGGAAATGGAAAAAACAAGAAAGAGGCAAAGAGGCTTAGAATAGATTTACAAAGTATGTAGGATACACAAGCCAGGAGAGACTTCTGCTAAAATTTAATCAGCTACAGAAGTAAATACTTTCCAAAGAGGGTAAGATTTTCAAGTCATTGATTACTCGGAATGAAGATTTTTGGGTTTGGGGTGGGTCTTTTTGCTTGTCTTTCTAATTTCCTCAAGGATTCTGCTAACGAGTAAATCCTTCCCTTGCAAATTATCATTATACACAAGGCTGAGTATCTTCAAACTTTTCAAAAGTCCAATATTTCCAAAGTTGTTACAGTTTTGATGGAAACTACTCTCATGCCAGGGAAGTACAGAGTTGGTTGGCTCTGTCTAGAAATAGATACTAAATGCTGAGGACAAGGAGCAGCTCAGGATTACAGTCAAACTCAAATAATCTCCTGTTTTATCTTTGAAGTCAATTTGACCAGAGATTTTAGGAGCCTAAACAGAAGTCACAGTGTCATAAGTGTTGGTATGTGTGTGGTTGTGTGTATGTCTTTCCCTGCTTTCACCAGATCCTTCTCTGCATCAGGCAAAAGTTGGAGTTCACAGAATATTATGTTCCCTCTGCCTGTTCTCCCCTTGCAGCAGTCTCTGGTTATCGTCTCTGACTTATTGAGTATTGATAGTATTAAAAAAAAAATTTAAACCCTCCTTTGATCTTCTCTTCCACCTGCAAACTCCAAAATAGTTAAAAAGCCGTGGTTAACACACATGTTTAAATACTTTGGCATTCAGACTTGGATTCCAACCATCCAGGTACAGTAAAAAAACTTGGCAGAGCTGCTGCCTCTCCACTGTGCTTGAGAGCAAGACGTGACATCTTGTGACCACTTGATTGATGTGAAGAGACTTGATGCATTTATGGCTAATGCAGTATGTGAATTTTGATAGATGTGACCAAGTCCAGTCTGCTCCCTTCTCTAAAGCAGATGTGGAAAGGAACTTGCTATCCTGAACTTGTCTGCTTGCTAAAATCTCTGACACCTTTCTTGCTGGTGAAAAAAATCCCAACTGATGGTGTGTATTTGTTCATTCTGCTGTTTTTGAGCATACAGCATATTAGCTGTCTGAACACAGCGTTTTTAGTGGCTGCGTGAAATAGTATTTACAAGGGTCACAAATGCTTTGTTGGTTGGACTTCAAGCATAATGTTTGGTTGGCTCTGTCGTCAGTTATGCTAAATTTCTATGGCATTGATTCCAAAAACTTGGCATTGTATGCCATCTGAATTTCCCCGTCACGTAAAATGCTGCTCTCTGAAACAAATATATGATATTTTAAGGAACACAAAACATTTGGAAGATGAAAACATAGATGACCATTCCAAACATTTACACAATGGGGAGCATGGGGACTATTTCTAGAGAAGAGAAACACAGAAGAAATTTAATGTCATAAAGTTTAATAGGAAGTGCACAGGTTGAAAATGATCCTGCTTAAACCACTATGCCTTTAAACAGTAGTTTTTCTGAAGTTGCCTTGGAATACTTTTTTTTTTTTTAAAGATGCATATCTAACATATTTTCTACTTTTGGAACTACATTTTTTGGACTAAATATTTCTGACAAAATACCTGGTAACATCAGAACTTAAGGAGTACTTTTAGTGCTTCAGAGAAAACAGACAAAATTGTAATGGAACCTTCAAAACTTCATTGACACTGCTCCATTTTCACATAAAAATTCTTGGAATAAAAAGCTGCTTTTTTCTTTTTAATTGTTCAATGTAAAGAAAAGGGTTTGTTTTCACAATTGGTACTAATTCTAATTGGTCAATTCTAAGCAGAACAATATCATAATTTATTGCAGATAGGAAGAATATTTGTTTTGGGAACCTGCATTTGCTCTTGAATCAGCAGGTTACTGCTGCATTCATTTTCTATCCTTCTCAGCTTTCATGCTCTCTCATCCGTCTCTTTCTGATATCATATTAAACTCTTGAGTGTATAGAAATTTAGGTTCCCAGGACTCTGAATTAGGCTGGAACTCAATTCATCCGACAGACTTTTAAAACTGGGACTGTAATTCCCAGTTCATTTAGGTACTTAATGATCATTCAATCTTCTGTCTGTATTCCTACTTGCTCACTCACTTTTTACGCAATGGAAGTCAGTCAATCTTCAGATCAGAAGCATATGGTACCCCTCCAGCAGACAAACATTTTCCACCAACATTTTGAAGAGAATGAAAATCTAAATAAATAACCCCCAAGGCTGAAAGCAGACTATTCACCAAACAGTAATTCCACAGGAAAAATAAATGTTCAGCAAAGTGATCTTTCATTTGAAAATTGGATCCAGACTCTACAAACTGAGAAGGGTGAGCAACTGTGTCATATGCGGTGCAATGCAGTTTGCCTGCAAAGTGTGCTGCCACAAGGTACTGATGCTCTGCTTGTGGGGAAGTGCAATCTGGGCAAAAATTAAGCAGTTTTTTTGTCAGCAAACTGTTGAAATCATGGTACCATGAATGTTATCCGTCATGAATTATAAACGTTTAATGCATATGTACCATCCACCAGCTAGTTCAGAATGATGCAATTCAGGACAGATTCATCTTCCAACACTTTGGTTTGAAAATGTAGATTTCTGTTCTTTGAAGAAAGATGGTAAGACAACAAAAATTGGTCTTTTAGGAAGGTCAGACACATAGTTCCATGTTTATCTTTTGCTCTAATGTTGTAGTTTCTTGGCAAATTAATCATTGCTGCCTTGTTTTTTTTTGCAAGGGAAAGAAATCACTTCTTCCATGAAGCTAATTCTTGTGTAGTAGTGTCTTATTGAGGATGGAGGGAGGAAAAGTAATGTAAGGACTTAATGGCCAGCTATCCTGTCAAAATGCAGTGTTGTAACTTGACTGCCTCTTTAAGCAGCCACGTGAATTTAAAACCCAATGGTTCTTTTCTGAAAAGCAAAATCACTGTAAGTGATTATAACTTGGAAAATCTCATTTTTCCTGAGTTGCATTGATTTTTTTCCACCTGTGCAAGTCCTCTGAATTGAAAGGAAATTTCAATGCAATAATTGTAAGTTTTTGATACTTGTATGGGCTAAATCCAGTATCTTTGTGCTTCAGGCTAAGGTGAATTTGTGCTTAAATTGATTCAGCAAGTGATCAGTCAGAAAAAGATTTTAAGAATGTAACTAAAGCATTTCTACCTCTAAATACTTTCAGAATTTTAGCCAAGGACATAATTTTAGGGGTAGTATAGCAAAGACAATATTTCTCATTTTCCTACTCTAATAACATATCCTAATTTGATATTTTTAATATTATATATGACTTATATATCTGTACATATGTGCATATATATACGCTAAGACCATTTATAGTATGCAGATTAAGCAGGAATCTTATGATTTATTTTCTGGGGTTTTTTTACCAATACTGTGTTGTTATTAGAACTGCTTTAGCCATCTCTAGTATCAAGCAAAGGGAAAATCATAAAAGAAGTCCAAGTAGTTTTGATAAAGACCCAAAACCTTCAGTTCTTGTTAGGGAAAAAAAAACCTTACAGAAATTAGGTCTCCTGAAAACGAAATTATTCATTATTTTAAATTTAATTATTCAATCCTAATCACTGGTCAAACCATGGCAAATTTCCTTTTCTAAATAGTTTTGAAGGTAAGGTTGGAGTTTGGAAATAAAGTAAAATTATTGTAAAACAGGTTGCTTTGAAAATGGCATAATGTGCTTTCATGTGCATTGTTTTCCAAAGTTTAAATTTAGTCAGTTCACCAACAGGATGAGAAGTACTCTATTTCTCGGAGATTAACCCTTTCCTGGGATCAGGTCGTGCACTTTTTCTGGTTCACTCATTACCAATAATACTAATTTTGTGATTGCCTTTTGGTCAAGAACTTTGCTGTTGATGCATGTGCTGGAGGAGATTACAATTATTTATCTGGATTCAGGTTAGTAGATGTGATAAATGAGGGGAATGATTTACTCTTTTAAGGAAATTCAGAAATCAGCTGATTTTAGATGAATCTGATGGCACCATTTAACCTAATCCCTTACTTCAGCGACCTGATTTCAGGTGGAAAGACTAATTAAGACATTTGTAGCACAAAGCTAGTGTTTCTTTGATTAAAGAAGCATTGTTGAAGCATAAACTAATTTCAGCTTGGAGGGACCACTTTGACTAAGGTCCCCCCAAAAAATAACCACAGTAATAATAAATGTAACATTGATCTCCTATAGCTGTGAAAGAAACCGGAATTGTTAAGTACAATCTGACTACTTGGTACTACTCATCATATTCCTGTGGAAATTAGTGGGAAATTACCAATTTCCACCAACCACAAATCTGGCCCTGCAAATAAATTTATATTCTTTTAATTCCTATAATTTCAAACTACAATGGTACAAACCAAACCTGCATTAATTCTTTCCTCTTATAAGTGTTTATTTTGGCATAGCTGACATCTAGCAGTAGTTAGGAATGCCGGCCAGCCTTCCATGTCTATTTTTGTAAAATTGTGTGTCAGTTGAAACTGCCTTACAAATATGTGTTGTCTTTGTCCTACTCCTCAGCTTCAGAGCCACATTTTAAAACATGGCTATAATGCTTCTTTGGTTGTATAGATAGATCTGTTAGCTGGTGTTTCTGTCTTGTGTTTATCATGAAAACTTGTTGGAAAACTTGGTTATATCAAATTATTTCAAAACCACTTCCTACTTGGTAAGGTAAGGATGGGATTGATAAAACAATGAAGTGTTCATTTGATGTGTGGTTTTGTGACTCACTGGGTAAAACTGTTTATGCTGTATGACTCCAGTAGGTTTTCAAGCAACATCAAGGAGTTATTTATTGGCACCGCTGGTTTTGTGGCACTGAGAAAAGAATAAATAAGTGTAAAAGAACAGCTGTTTGAAGTTCTTCTAGGAGAATTTAGATCCCATATTTTCCAACAATGTGAATGAGTCTGCATTTGAATGCTAAACCAGAAAGGTTTATAGTGCATATGGTACCTATTTGAATTTTTTAAATGTCTAATTTCTGCTGTGGAAATGGAGGCCAGCTTGAGTTATTTATTGTGGGATGCAGAAGGAAATCACGACCCTTTGCAGGGACACGTTAGAATCCCTGCATCATTCAGCCAGTTTTCTCCTGTCACACCTACTTAAATTTTCAAAAAGAAGCTTTAATGTATTGAGTGTGCTCTGGATCTTACTAGTTCCGAGCACTTATGACAGCTTTCAGAGATTGCCAGTGGCTCCCAGTAGATTGTAATTCTAGAAACAGGAGCCTGATGCTAAGCATCACCACCTGTTCCCCATTATTTCCCTTCAGAAGAAAACAATGCAAGTATAAGATTACATACTAATGGAACCCATTTTCACTAAATAGGCACATTTGGTCACATGTTATTTGGTGGCCCATTAAAGAAGAGGAGGAAAATAGTAAGCTGTTTTCAAAAGGGAGAAGCAAATAAAACTTAAATTAAGAGTTTCCTAACTAGGATAGCTAAACCAAATTCTTCCACGGCAGGTATACCAATGTGATATGTAAGTACATACAGATTGCTTGTTGGAATAGCTGTGTTTTCAATTTGGTTTGTTGACATATCCTAAAAGGCTTTAGACTTCATTCATCTCTTTGTAAATCCACTATAGAGCTAGGTTTGAACTTTTTTTGGTGTTTGCGCTGAATTCCTATTTCTACTTTGCTTAAAACAATGCAGGTCTCGTCTCTAACCAAGGTTTCTCTACTGCTCCTCAGTAGAAAAAATTATAAGCAGATATAGCACGGTTATAATGGTACTTGCAAATTAAGTAGTTGTTTTTCATATTCTGTTAGGATTTGTCATACACCAGCATGGTCCCATGTCATATCTCTGCTATATAGTCATGTGGCATATATATAGATAAGTGAAGGAATGTTTAAAATGAACTCATCATGTTTTTCTTAGAGGTGTTAGCATGTGCATGTAGGCAGCACATTTTTCAAGCATGGAAATATATCTCCCTCCCCTGGAATCCTGAGCACATCAGCATTCACATAGAACCTGCGATAGCCTGGCCTGCTTAGGGTACCCACCAGTGCTGGTTTGAGGTGCAGAGCAGCCTCTAAATTGTACCTATATATCTGCTTCTTAGCGCTTCTTGTTGCTGTTTTTTCTTTTGCTAATATCTTATTCCCAAGACCATTCTAAAAAAAGCAGCTTTTTTTTTTTTTTTTAAAGAACTTTTTTCTTGCTTGTGATGCTTGGTGATTCTTCTCTGAGAATCCATGTCAGACTGTTGGTAGCCTTTCAGTAGCCCTGCTTCTTGCAAATGCTTCAGTTAAAAGTGGTGGGTTTTTTGAGATAACGTGCTTTTTGAGGCTTGTTAGTCCCTGATTTTTGAAAACAAGGTTCCGCAGTTAATTGAATGGCAGCAAATGAAGGGTGGCTTTACCCACTTCTTGCACCTTTGGGGAGATGAGGTGTTACTAGCAGTGTTTCTTTGCTGTGCTCGGGAGACTAGCCCTCCAATCAGTAATCCCATCGGAATGAATGGGGCCATGTGCGTAGGACACTTTGTAGCTACTAAAAGTAATTTTCTGGTGTAGGTTTGGTGGCTGTATTAGGCAGCCTAAATGGAAGTATTGTCTCAGCCGGAATTACCAATGGAGAAAGGCTTAGGATCAAGCCTTTGATCTGGTTTATTTCTCAGATGTTCTTGTTCTGTAGTATTGGACTGGAGTCTTAACTCTGAAACTGAAACTGAGGTTTTGCTCAGAGGAAGCAGAAGTAGATTTATGGAGTGCTCTACAGCTGCTTTTTTTCTGAATGAAGTACTGCTCTAATGACATATATTCATGGACTTGGTTTGTCTGCAAATCAGATTATTTGAGCTTTGTAAGAGTTTCACTTCAGATTTAGGAAAAGGATTTTGGTGGACGTTGTCAGACCATGACATTACTCAGTACATAGATGAGTGGATGTGGTGTTTCAGAAAAATTGACAAACATGGTCTTAGCTTTTCTGTGAACAAAACAGAGCATTTCTATTCCTCTTCTCAAAAGTTTGTCCAAATTGCTCCAAAAATAACTGAAAGTAACTAACACAAAATTTACGTTTCATAATTTTTCTCTTGGCATGTATCGATGACCTGCTCTTCAAATCTTTTCTCATGAGCTAAGTCTGTAATGATTAACTCTTTTGTAAAGCTCAGTGAAACCATGTGAGGACTACTCATGTTAGGGAGAGTTTACAAGATCATGGCTTTTTAGCCTTTTGATTTACCAAATAACTTTAAACCTTCGTTCTGATTTTGGCTGGGAAAGCCCCTTTGTTGGCCAGACACAAAATTTCCATTTGTTTACATCAGGTTTTTTTCTCACAGAGCAGATAACAGCAGTGTTACTCAACATCTAAAAGCTCTCTGGCACGATGGGAGCCTGCACCCAGCCTGATGAGCGCTGTACAAATAGCTTTGCTGTTATTCATGTAGCTTGCTAACAAAAACAGCGATCTGGGAGAGTCATGAGCAGAATTCTGCCTAATGGAGTCTCATTTAAACCATGGTTTGCTGCTTTTCTTTTGAACTTCTCAAAAGTCTTTCTTGAGTTACTCTCGATAGGAATGATAAGGGTACTACTGCACATTCCTCAGCAAATCTGTAACACACAGGGTGTTTTTCCATTTAGAGGTGTGTGTATTTACATGCAAGTTGGGCCTAAGACAGAGTCTTGTTTCCAGACCAGATGTACTTTGACTTGAAGACTCTAAGGTCATTAACTTTGATTTTTGGTGTGTTGTAAACAACTGTGGCTTAGCCATGAGTAAAAAGCAGCTGACATTGAAAAGAAATGAGGAAAGAAAGTCAGCAAATGTTTGTAGAAATAGCTGAAAGAGGTGCTGGGGAGGACCCAGGTGCTTGTATTTTGCTCTTAGCATGCACTCCCTACTGGCTGTCACCCTACAAATGGCTGGGTCTTAGTGGTGTGGCAGATTGTTTCACTGCTGCTAATGCTGATATTTGTCAGTGCCTTCCATCTCCCTTCGCTGAGTTTTATAATGAAGACTTTAAACTACAGCAGAGGAATAGGTCAGTGATTGCAAGGGTGTGTGTGTAGACCAACTTTGTCCTCTGTTTAAAGAAAAATGGACTGACTGCACTAGGATGTGCTTCTTCCTTTAATTTTCGAGGTCTCATGATCAAGCGTGGTAAGTCTTGTTAATACAAGATAAGGAAAAATAAGAAAATATTTGGAAAGGGATGTTTTGGAGCAGAATGATTATGTTCTCTCAGAAGGTGTTAGAAAAATATCAAAATAGAAATGTAGTTGTATTTCATTTTCAAGAAATATTCTGAAGTATACCTATACAGGTGTATATATATATAGGTCTAATTGATAGACAGTACACCCAGGACATGTTTTATGGAGAGACTTCTCAGAATCCATGATTATGCTGTTTCACACAGTCAGCCTGTAGGCTTCAGCATGATTGCATTGGTTTAACTGGAGGGAAAAGAAATCTTTTTTATTGGATAAATATACTTAGATTAAATCTTTGTAAGTACANGGGAAAAAACCAATCTTTTTTATTGAATAAACCTGGATAAATATACTTACATTAGATTAAATCTTTGTAAGTACACTATGTGCTATCTAAAGCTTGAGCTAAGTATGGAGTGATTAGTATACCCTGTTGTTGCAGCTGAAGATAGCCTGACACCCTCAAACCAAGAATTTTGACTGATCATTTATTTATACTGCTGTAAATGTATGTTTTTCCTTTATGACAAAGTTTACCTCTCTAAAATATATTATTTCCTGGTTGGTAACCCTTTAAGAGAAGCACTGTCTTGCCTTCAGGCCAAGTCCTGAAGTGACATGCTTAAGAGAGGCTCTTTTGATTAAAATGAGAACATCACACCAAAACAACCAATTATGGATTTTCAGGCGGCAAGCAGCAGCAAGGCTGTGCCTCAGTGCCTTGGTTTAGAGAGCTCCTCTCAGTAGGCAAAGTGCTGATTGCACCTATCTCATACGAACCTTTGAATCGGTTTCAAGGAACATCTACCAAATTTAGAAAACACTCTAACTTTTAAAGTGGTGCTTAGGTACTTTATGGGCTGATTTTCCTACTTGGGTGAAACTTCTTTGGACAATGGGAATTGTGACTGTTTTGAGAATGAGTGGTCTGTCAAAAAGGGGTTATTTTCTGTTTTGTTTTGTTTTTTTTTTTTCTTTCCCCGGTGGTTTTTCACAGAACATGCAAACACTCAGGTGAATTTAGTCACTTTGGTATGCAAAGAGCTGCCTAGTGGGTTTTGCAGCTCTTTCAGCAGAGCAGGTGTGTAACCACCACTGATGTAAGAGTTGGTTCAGTGCAGGTGGAGAGAGATTCTCAGGGCCAAGTGCTCATCAGAGCCCAAAGGGAAATGTGCTGTCTTGTTTTAATTCCAATTTCTGAGCAGTCCTGTCTCCTGGAGAATTAGAAGAGCAGGAAACTGAGTGGGAATTTCTTGACTTGGGAAATACCCTTCTCATGACTAAGGAAAACCGCCTAGTTTTCATTGCTTTTCTGTGATGAAGTACTTCTAATTCATGACAGTCTAGTCTGCTTTTCTGCCTCCTTGTCATGTAATAGGAAAATAATCTGTTGTCCAAGAAGTGAATCACGCTTTGTGTACAGTGAACTATTACAAATGGGCTTTTATTATCAGAAGCATAAATGTGTAAATAACATCAAGCATTTGAATAAGTTCATTACTGCTAGTTGAAATACCCAAGACTTACTTACAAATATTTTTATTTGTCTAATTCAAATTCTTTTGGCTTTTTTTCTCCCTGGAGTGTCATGTGAAGTATAGGGAAACAATAAGTCATATCTGCATATCTCCCATATCTTCCAGCAAGCACTGTAGCAAAAAGTAAAGAAGGAAATCTTCTTTTGTCATAATCACATAGCCATGGTCAATTTTTGGTTTCAGCAGGAAGTCTGAGGAGAACTCTGCACACAGCCGTGCTCTAAAAGATTTTTGCCAGTTGTTAAATAGACTAAGTTTGTCTGTAAAATATGCTTTAGAAAATCAAGTTATTTCTCTGAGATATGCTTCCATGGGCATCACTCAAAGGTAGGATACATTGTTTCCAATTTGGCTGGTAAATGTGGCCATCTTGATTTGTGTTTGTGTCTCTCTATAAAGGAGATAATTGTTACGGTCACTATGGCTTATATTTAGCACGTCTGAAAGGAAGGGTACAAATTCAGAAAAAAAGAAATAATCATACAGTTAAATGAATTATTTCTGTCCAGTGTACTTCTCACGTGGCTTTGGCACAGCAAGCTATTTAAACCCCACTACCTTGGGTCCATCTGCTTAAAAGAAAGAAGAAAGAAAAGGCAGACAAAACCAATGAGGTAAAACTTCAAGTGTTTTCTTCAAGAAAAGATTTCAAGTATCTTTTCTGCCCTTGTTGGTTTTGCTGTGTAGGCTATCTGGTAGGCAAAGAACTGATCATGTACAATTTTAAGAGAGCATAGCATCTAGACACTGCCTCTGGGCAAGGTTACAATGCCAACAAGAGGAGTTCAGATACAGGATGTCTCTATGTTTGCAATCCAGGGCATATAAATGTGAAAAATGCCTGCTAACGAAGTGTGCAGTACCCTGGGGAATCTAGCTCATGTAGAATAGAAGTTGTCAAGAAGGTGGTGCAATGTTACCATGGTTCCTGCTTTTTTGCCTTTCCTAACAAGAATCAGATATACACGGAAGTTTTCACTACAATAAAGTTGCGAGAACTAAAAAGTAGTATCAGGTTGCTGCATCTGGCTTAGCTTTAGAAGTGGAAATATAGTAATGGGATAAACGAAAGGGCCACCCACTATAAATTGTGGGTGACCAGTATAAGGAAAAAGCACCCCCCCTTTTAATGCTTATTTGTTCCAAAGGCTGTTACAAAGAAATTGCTCTCAGTCTGATGTAGTGCCAAACACAGGGGAATAAACTTTTTAATGGCTTTTTGTTGACCAACATCCAAGACATCTAGGAACAAAGAAGAGATTCTGTAACTCCACATAAAGAATATTATTTTCAGACAAGAAGAGAGTGCTTGAAAACATAAGTCCAGAAGATAGGTTAAAAGGTAGCAGGGAAGAGGATAAATGAAGTCTCAGCAGCAGAACAGTTTATTTTGAGGGTGGAGAACAATTTATAGCTAATTACTTGTTAAATGCCAGAATTCTGGGTAATTTCACGCTGACAATGACTAGAATAGGACAATGTCCATTTTGGCTTGATTCAGAAATTGTGTAGGATTATTCTTTCTTTCGTTCTTTCTTTCCCCTCTTTTTTCTTTCATTTCTCTCAGATTAGGTGGGTTTTTTTCTCTGCAAATTAGATATTTTCTGAAATCCTACTGTTCTGTCTCTTTTGTGTTATGGTCCCTAGCACTGAAGGAAGTCTTGCTTGAGAATGGAAAGGGGCCCATAAGATCGAGAAAAGGGTGTAGTCGGAGTACAGTGTCTGGAATGAAAGATGGTCCCCCAGTGACTATTGCAGACTGAAGCTAAGAGCAGTCTCTACTAACTCAGAGGCTGCAGACATAAATGCAGTCTGGAGCCACCCTGTTCTTGCCTCCTGGAGTGCATGTGCTCGCTCTCTCTTCTGAGATTCGGGGTCTGGGTTTGTTTGAATTAATAGTGAAGTCATTACACTATGTAAATATGTTAGTCTTCATCTGGTTTTGCTCACAAGCTATTCTTGCCTTGCTGTGCTGTTCCTGTTTTCTTGTTTGTGCAAAATTAACCAGGAGCATTTTAAAAGAAAAGGGGGGAAAAGGGTGAATAGTGTTGAAACCTTGATTGCTACGTTATTTACCACAGGCTGAAGTTTGGTAGGCAGTTCCAACTTAATCATATAATAAGAGTACAATGGCATTTTTAATGAAGCTTTTAGGGATCCTTCTTTGAGTAAACTGTGATAATTTGCTTTAATAGTCTAGTATTACAATTTTTCATTTCACTCTTACTGAGGAGTCAGCTGAGCAGCACTATGAGTCTAAGCACTTCACAGAGGTTGCCTGTGCCCTCAGGGGGCTGTGAACCAAGGGTTTCCCCAGGACAGCTGGCTTTTTGCAGGTAGTCCCACTGCATAAGCACTGCTAGCTCCTCATCCGAGAACAACTGCTCCTAGAATGAGTCAGGATGAGAAGCTGCACTCTCATATTGTAATTCTTCCTGTTGCTATGAAAAGGAAAGCCCCAAGCTGCATTATTGACTCGTCCTGTTTCTCAGTCTCACTCATGCAGACCAATTGTAAAAACTGAAGAAATATTAACTTTTTTTTGTTTGTTTCTTTCTTTTTCCTTAAAACTTATGGACTTCTGTGGCAATGCTTCAGAATCATCTGCAGTACAAGGGACTGGAAAGTGGGAGCTGGTGCAGGTGCCCCAAAGTTGGTTGGTTGTTCTGACATTAAAGCTGGACTGATGGATTTTTGATGTCTGATTTCAATTCTCTGTAGGTGCTTTGGCATTCAGGTCCCCTCGCCATGGAGCAGTCAGAGCCATCACGTTGCAGAGGGGCTCATGTAGGACAGGAAGAGAGGGAAGGTGTTTGGAATATCAGATGACAGTGGTGGTTTCTGACGCATAGAGAAAGAACTGGGGATTGAAAGAGGCATACGAGCCAGGTGTTCTGACATAAATGACCATCAGGGAAGGAGGCAATAATGCTGACATTTGGTAATGATGTTAGATCGTGGTCAGCAGTCTGCTGAGGTGGAGACTGCAGTTCATCCTTCTCAGACATATGGCATCTGGCTGTCTCTCCAGCTGACACAAACTCATGTTTTCAAGGCTGTCCTTCTAAATATGAGAACCAGCGAAAGTGCATTTTGAAAAATGGTGTCTTAAATGCTTTGTATTCTGCAATGCAAAATGTATCTGTAAGGAATACCAAAGAGTCATTTCCAGGGTGAGGATTGCAGATGCTGCACAAATGTTTATAACCTGAAAGCATTCTCTCTCCAGGCAGTGTAGCAGACAAAGGAGAGTTTTTGCACTGACTTCAATAAGACAGGTTTTCCCCCTCATTTTTCTAGATTTTGGGAATGTTTGAAAGCAAAGGCAGTTTACTTACTTAGCAGGAATACTACAGAAGGTAAAGCTGTCATCTCATTTTTCTTGCTCTGTAGACATGCTCACAGAGATGGCTCCCAATAAAAGCCCCACCTTGACAGTGTGCCATGATTTGTAGATGTTCAGACTCAGGTGTTGAACAGTGAACTTGCTGCCAGTTCCCAGCAGTGTTATTCTATACCCAACCGCATCATCTGAGTATTTCCCTCTGGTTTAGTGCCTGGTACTTTAGGAGCCGTTGGGTCTGCTAGCTGTTTTCATCTGGATAATATTCTTAGTATTCCAACTGCTCATCCATTGCAGTAAACATGTTGATCAAAAAGCCAGAAGAATCTCACTCTGGAACAGATGATAAATAGCCAATTAGAGACAAAACTAAAAAGCAAGACCATCACGGAAGGGGTGGGGAAAAGGCAGAGATAAAAGGGTAAGAACAGTCTGCTGAAAAGACTGGACATAGAACAAAGCACATGTTGACAAACCTTCCTTCTTTGAGCAGCCTTTGGTGATGCATTCGAAAATGAAGTAAAATCAAGACCTGGAGGCTTCCTGTCACGTTGATTTAGAGCTACACTGTTGACTTCAAAGATTACCTAACAATGTTTTGATGCTCTGTTGTGATGCTGCTGGTAGTTCACCAGACAATATGAATCATACACATTGAGGCAGAGTCTGTAAGATTTGGGGTCAAACTGACTGTTACCCAAAATTTTTGTACCTTCTTTAATCGTGCCTTCTGTAAGGTCCCAGTTCTACAGAGCAGGAAGCCGCCTCCAAAATCAAGCAGTGTAGGTGGCTTGAGATCTCTCCAAATGTTGAGGAGGAAACACTGCTATGAAATATCATGGTCACAATCTGAGGTAGACAGGGAAAACCTGAGCACCTGGGTATGTACACTGCACGTGGGGCAGGAAACGTGGTTTGCTTCCTTTGACAGGATTCAGCAGAGTGATGCCAATATAGACCTAAGGGTGATAATTTGCCTTAAAGATGGGATAGAATAGGAAGACTCGTGACTGTGCTGCTTCAGGGACAACAGTGCTGTATTCTGGAGCAAGTGTGATGCTGTTCTGTGATAAACAACATACATCTGTGCATATTTTGAGCATATTGTGCTGCCTTTTAAGTTATTTGGAAATGTAACTCATTTCTGGTTTTACCTAGATGAGGAACTGAAGGTGAATTAAGTTGAATAAAATTTTAAGGTGGATTATTTTAAGTGCGTTAAACCTTTGAGTTTTTACGTTCATGACACATGTAAAATGCACTAAATTAAGGCAGATTTAACTGAGATAATAGTAACCTTCCAGAAATTTAGCTGATCCAGTAGCAGCCCTTCAGGTTACCTTCCTCTATATGTCCTTCTGAAGCCAAGGCCAGCTTTAAACAGACACTACCTTCTCCCAGTAGGACACAAAATGTAGGCAGTTCTGTAAGAGAAGGTGTATATCTATAAGCTGTAGAATAACAGGTTGGAATGATGTAGATAATCTAGACCTAAAATGCTTGTTGGAATCTATGATGTGGGCTGGGGGATCCAGAGGGTAACAGTGTGAGTGAGAGCTCATTCAGGAAAAGTCTTTGGAGGTGTTTTTTTCCTGTCTGCACTGGGAGAGTCACCACTCTCACTGACTAGTGCTGTGTGAAACAGGGCAACGCAGCTCCCCTGTTCATTTGGAGGTGTTTGACTCTCTTTCCACCAGATGCGGCTACACACTCCTCCTGAGCACAGCTCCCTGCACAACTGCCTAGTGCTTGCAGAACAGGATGTTGTTTGCCATGGCATTATTGTTTGCACAAGGAAAACTTACGAGAGGACCCCTGTGAATCCTGCCTGTTGGTTCAGAGGGACCTCAGTGAAGTTTGTTTTCTGGTTGTTAAGATCCGAGTTTTCTTTGGCTCCAGCAAATCATAAGAGCTGGACTACTGCAGGTCGTAGAAATGTTCTGCCCCTGGTGGTCTAGCAGTGGATTGAGAATTCCTTTGAAACATGAATATTTATTGTTTAATAATGCAGGCTTCTGGGACCATTATCCACACTGTTGGAAGGAATGATCTTTGGAAGCTGCAGTATATGTATCCATGATGTAGCACTCCATGAATCAGACCTCATGTAACAGCAGCGTTGTGTTAAATTGAAGAGTTAAAAATAAATTATCTCTAGAAGAAAGTGCCTGTGCTTAATCTAGAAGTTGAAGATGGTGCTTTTCTCTTTAGGTCTGGCAGAGAAATGGGTCAGAGATATATTATTTTAACGAGAAGGAGATTTGATGAGAAAAATTGGATCATTAACCTTGCTATGGCAACTGAAAGAAGTAAATCTGTTTCATTGCAACTACTGTAAGTTTTTCTTTCAGAAATGGTCTGTGCCACAGCAGTGACTGAGAGTTGAGAGTTTCTGGTTTCTCAGTCTGAGACAGGATCCATGTCTGGAGCTGTCTGAGAGCACAGCATGATTTCCTCTGTGGGATAAATTAACCATGGCTTTGTGCTTGCACACAGTGAGATCCCTCACTATCATCTATGCCTATGCTGAGCTAAGAATAGAAAAAAGCAACATCAGCAGTGCTGTGGGAAAACTACATCACTCCAGATGGCTGCTGATAAACTCTTTTCTTGTTTGGGATTAATAATAAAATAGTAGTAAATAATGGTAATTTCTCATCCATATCTTAACCTATATGCCTGCTTAGCAGCTAGGAGAAAGTTAGGCTGAAGTCTGTCAGAGGTGGATTTTTCTGGATACACCTGAGAATCTATCAATAAATAGTTTAATTGCCTTGCAGGGAAAGAAAAGACAACCCACAAAGAGCTGGGAGTTGGCTTTGTTTGTTGGTTATTAAAAAGCTTTGAATTCCCCTCTAACCCCCTCCATTCTGCTTTATCACATTCATGTGGTTCTGAATAAAGAGCTCTTATTTCCACTGTTACTAAGGTTTGTATCCTGTGAGATCATGTTAGGATTTCTCTCAGACTTCATAGAAAGGATCTTCACTCTGTCTCCAAAGAGGCCAGTGGGACAAATCCCATATGTGATGTATTCATTTAGCTCTACAGGCCACATGTTGCATGCAACTGTCCCACCAATGTTGATCTGTTAAAAGCCAAAACAAATTTGAGATCCTGACTCAGAATCAGGCCCAACTGGGGAGCCAAACAATGACTAGCATTCTTTGTAGTTAGTCTTGACAGCAGGCTATTTGGTCAAAGCATATGTTTGCATTTCCTAATTTATTGGCATGCTTTTAATTTGGATTAGTAATTCTTCAGAGAAAGAGAAAAGAAAAAGAAAACATGGCACCCCTGTGGCTATTTCATATGTTTGCTCCATGGGGATCAAGTCCTTGCTCTGAAAGATAGTTCTGTCCTGTCCAAAGCAGGATGGGAAGGAATCACCATGATTGAGCCAGTTGGTTGCTTCATTGTGCCTGATGGCTTTGGAATATTAAGCAATATGCCCGAGACTAAAGGCAAACAAGCTCTTTTCATCTCTCAAGCAGAGGTTGGAAACTGTCCTCTTGCCTATAGTTCAGGACAGTTTTGATTGTCTAGCCAACGTAATGGCTGTAGAGAGGTCACTTCCACTGCCTTCACAGCCATTTTTTAAAAATTTATAGAAGTATTATTAAGTGAAATAGAGAAAATAACCTTTCTTCCTTTAGAAACAAATGAGTAATAGACTGAGTTGCAGTACCAACTCATTTGTGGTAAGCTGTCTCACAGAATGTAAAAGATTGTGTAGATGTGATGTAGAAGAGATTTTGGCAGCAGCAGCAGATGTCTGTAGTATGTGGTAGCATAGCCTAGTGGCACAGGTATTTGCTCAGGATATTAATAAATAAGGATAGTGTGTACAAGATTAAGTAAGAGCCTGAATTTATCTTCTAACATATGGGTACCTAGGAAGCAAGGCCATTCCTGGGGTAATATATGTGTCCATTTTCTTGAGTCCCTTGTCTCACCTTTGCGATACAGCTACTGCCTCTTTGCCAAGTGAGAGAGGATGATGAAGGGCTGGCCTTGTAACTCTGGAGATCTCTCACTTTCTGGCTGTACAAATGGTTGTGGCTTTTCTCCTCTTCTTCAGCTCAGTCCCCACTAGCATCAGGGGATGATTGCATGGGCCAAATCTGGCAGAGTGTCCAGGACAGTAAGTGCAGTGATACTGTCATTTTCGTGATACATGAAACTTCATCTGTCTTACTGAGTGCTGCTTGGCATCTGCAGTGAAAGGCTAATGGACAACCTCCATGCTATTTCTTCTGCTGGGAGTGGTAGTAGCCATGATTTTCTGCCAGGACTGACTCCGCACTTGGACTTTATGATGTGTTTTAAAAAAAAGTTAACTGCTTCTGGGGGAATTACTACAGTTATCTGTTCCATCAAAACACCTATTTAGGCACAGCTCCTCTCAGCATTGAAGGTGGGTCTGAAGCCAGCAGTGTCTCGACTGCTTGTGCCGGATAAGTGATGACACAGCCTAGGTAAAAATGCCAGTGGCTCTTCCTGCTTTTCACTGACATGGTTAGCTAGTATGGTGTGAAGTACTTCAGCAAAAAACAAATGAGACATCATAATATGAACAAATGAGAGCCTGGTGACTAAGACACTGTTTGGGAATATTGTCTTCAAATATTTGCTGGAGGCCATGCTGAAATTCAAGACCTTATCTCCCAAAGCTCAGTAAAGTATGTTTGCCATCAGTCTCCTGACCCTTCAGCACATTACAGTGTCTGTCTTACTCTACCCCTGGAGTGCTTCTCCATTACGTTTTATAGTGCCAAACAGAGAGACTCAAACTGTTTGACTTCTTAGCACAACAGTCTCACCACTTAGTGAGACTGCTACAGCTTGCAGTGAAACTCTGTGGTGCCTATAAAATATGTGTGATACCAAATGACTCCGGCAAAAATATCAAGAAAATATCATTGCACTGAGAAAAGGAGCTAAGAGCTCCTCTGTCAAAAGGGGAAGACAAAAATAAACATAAACATCACTGCTGTATGATTCTCCAATCATGGAAATGACATTACCCCCTTAGTCACAGAATATAGACGGTCAGCTCCTTACTCAGCCTCCCTGGGAAGTCAATAAAAAAAGGAAGAACTTAGGTAGCCTGGAAGGACTTGATCAACTATAAAAATCCCCAACTTTTCTCCTTTATCATCCGCATAATTTTCCTTGAGTATTTCTATCATGCATTCATGGAATTTTGCATATAAATTCAGGAAGAGAAGGAATATTTTCTCTCTCCAGAGGAAAAGTTTAACATTTCCATATTCTTTCATATTCCCTGACTGGGAAAGGCTAGCCTTGGTGGTCTGATGCAGGTGACATTTTGGCACAGCACAAGCAACACCCATTTTCAGCATCTAGCCTGAATCCTCCAACACTGCAAAAATCCCTTTGCTGTACATTTTTGGACAAGTAATCAACAGTATCTTTTATACAAGGATACAAAACTAATTGGAATGGCTGAGGAAAAAACATGTCAGTAAACAATGCTCTTAATCAGACAACACATTCTGAAAATGTGACTCATTATCACAGGCAAATCTAGTTTATGTCATGCTACAGATGAGTTGATTGCCTGTAACTGGGATAAAAAAATAAGATTGTTTAAATGCAGCTTCAGTGAGTGCTACATATTTTATCTCAGTTTCATCTGGTTTCCCGTGATATCAAAGCTGTGTTTAGTGGATGGAGATTTACAACCAGAAAATGATGTGTATAGCTGAAGAATGTGAAGGGATGATGTGCCTTATAGAATTAGTTACCATTGCTGGGGAAGTAGAGCTGGTTTACAGCTTGCTTCTTCCCTCTCCATCTGGGACTGATCTGTGTCTTTGTGTTGTGTATAGGAAATGTTCTCTACGATTCTCTGAACGTAAAGATTCTGTTCCAGGCACTGTGGTGTAGGAGATTTTGAAACCCTTGACTTATGCATAGATAATAGTTAACATGTACATTTTTACAAGTATGTTTTCTTGTATTTTAAAATTTAAAATTTATTTCCTGTATTTTAAAAAAGAAATATACCTAGATTGACTCAGCTGACGAATTAGGGATGCATTTCCCTCCTGCTAGCCAAGGCTGTGTACAAAATATGTTATTTTATTTTTCTGTTTTAATAAAGAATGCTGCACAGCAATAGAAATTACTTTGCTGAGAACAAGAATTATTCCAGTGAATGTCTGGTGGTTAGGAAACAGGCACAAGGCTATGTAGGCATTTTTGTTTCAAGGTCCCTGTGATTGACAGCCAGGCTGTCAAATGGATGGTAGTTTTGAAAGATGCAAATGCCTGGTGCCATCAACTGTTTTCAAGAGGGTTTTTACATATGGCTGGTTGAATGGACTTGCTAGTTGTTGTCTGAGATACATGTAATTATTTTTTTATGTGCTGCAGAATTACTTTTTGATGTGCTGCATTTTTTCTGATTTTCCTTAGGTAGGTCAGTTTTGGCTTACAGTAATTCAAAAGTATAATTTTTATTTAGGAGTGGGCTCTAGATTAGGAAGAAAGACTGGATTCTGTTGATTTCCCTAGCAATTTTGGAAGTTGAAGTTGTCTTTTGTTACTTTTACCATTCTCAAGGCCAGAGCTTAGAGCTGACAATTAGATGCATATCTTAAAATAACTTTTCCATGTCACTCAGCTTAAAAGCCAAAAGTAAAACAATCACTAGATATGGAACACGAGAGCATTCATTAGCACCATTCAGGATCAGGGAACTCTTTTTTTTAAGAAGTTATTTGAGGAACCAAAATAAAACTGCAAGTAGGCTTCTTGCTGACAAGTTACAGGTGTATGCCACATGCCCATGTTGGAAAAAAGATGCAGTTATGAAGGTCTTGATGACAGACAAGGGTCTAAAATGCCTTCATCTCCAGGTTTTAGCCAGTCCATCTGTTTTTTATTTGCATTTCCTCCAGCTAGCAGAGTTAGTATTTTCCATGCAAAAGTCTATATGAAATAGCTTTTTTTTTTTTTGCATTCTAAGATCCTTAGGTTAGTAAGATATCATTTAAATTAGGCAAGTCTTACTTTTATGGTAACTATATAATAAATTTTAAGTCAGTTTTATTTATTTATTTTTGGAAAAATGAGGGACGGGAGTGATGAGATTGAGGTAAGAGCACTTTACTCCACTTTGCTTGAATAAGTAGAATCTGCTTATGCCTTAAGAGTACCAAAAAGGTGTTTCTGTTTGTCTCTTATTGGTACTTCTAGCTTAAAATTTCTGGCCTTCTTTGATTTCATCCTCTTGAGGAAATGTTCATTCTTAAGGCTTAAAGACTTCCACATACTTCAGATTACTCCAAACAGCTGCACCCTGGAAAAATTCTCAAAGGCACATATTCAGAGGGCAGAAGTAATGAGGCAACAGCACTTGAGAAATATCCAGCCAGCACTTTTGGTACTGTAAAGTAAATTTTGACAAAGAAAACAACTCACAAAGTCACGTGAGAAATGGCATCCTTTCCCCCTCCACGACTGACACGAGAGAAATTTGTTTGGATTTTTAGAAGACCTCTTGTTTCTTCTGTGATTCTCAACGGAATGGCATGAAGATAGATAAACAAGAGTTTCACCATCTAAAGGAACAATTTTCAAAGTGAATTCTCAAAGGCCTCAAAGTTTTTCTTTTCTGAGAGCAATATAAGCCTTGATTTCAAATATGATTACAGAAAAGTAATCATTCTACGCAGGAAATTAATCAGTTGAGCTTTTTTGGGGGGGTGAACAATTAATTGCAAAATCATTTTGAAAGGCAATACTTTTATTTATTTGAAATACTGGAGAAAATTAGTTGAGGAAGTGTAAACATAATTTTCCAGAAAGTGCACAAAATGTATTGTCATCTTTTTTATCCAAACAGATTCCTCAAGTATAATTTAGAGGAATGGGAAAAAAAAATCTGTAATTAATTTAATAGGCAGTAAAATTAGATTCAAACAGATAGCATAGTTGTAGCTGTGTGGGAGTCAGCAGAAAGCATCCTGGAATGTGGCAGTGTGTGTTATTATGCCTCCTTCAAGCATCCTCTCTTTTCCTTTTGTAGGAACAAAGTTTTCTTTATCTTTATGGAAGGATACAGTGCTTTTGCATCATTTTTCTAAAAAGTCTTTTTCCTGTGAGTTAATGCTGGTTTTGATGAATATGGTAGAGTTGTACATCCATGTATCTGCCTGCAGGGAATGATATGTGGAAGAGAGGATCTATTTTGTGGTCTATGATGTATTCCATGCTGCATACCATAGGGTGCTGCTTAGCAGGTGGCAAGTTTAAGGAGTATTCTAAGATCATAAGTGAATTAGAGGTTATCGAAGTGAAATGGTGACCAGTGATATTTATTCACTTCCAGTGAGTTCCACTGGTGTGGGCCAGGAATGAGTGGTGCAGTTGGAAAGACATTTGAACGAATGTGGTGCAGATATTCACTGTGACAACACTGAGCTTATAATCAACCAGGGTGTTTGACAGCTGCCAAAGGAAAAATGCCTCCTCAGAGTTTAAAATGAAATTTTACCTCTTTGAGGGTGTGTTTCAGTATTTTTACTGGCTTCCATGGCTCCATTGATTCTTCATTGTGGAGTTTAAAGCTCTTGTCTATGAATCAGGTCCCTGAATCCACAAAAATGTGAGATCTCTTGTGCCCACATATGTCTGAGGTAGGGAAAGATGAAATCGTGAGTGAGCAGGTTGTATCATTCTTTAAGCAATGACCAGCAGTTGTGTGAGCTTAAAAATTGCTGTATGGCTGCAGTGGAACCTCTCTAGCTGCCTCTCCAAGCTTCGTGAATTGTTCTCTTAGCTATGGTTTCTTTCTTTGGAGGTTTTGCTGGTAGCTTGTTCTTTCTTTTTTTCTTTTTTTCTTTTTTTTTCTTTTTTTCTTTTTTTTTCTTTTTTCTTTTTTCTTTTTTTTTCTTTTTTCTTTTTTTCTTTTTTCTCATTGTCCTTTTTCGTTGTCCTTTTTCGTTGTCCCTCTTCCCTCTTCCCTTTTCCCTTTTCGTTTTCCCTTTTCCTTTTTTTTTCTTTCCTTTTGGTTTTTTTTTGTTTGTTTGCTTGGTTTTTTTTTTAAATGGGCTGCATCCATTGCTTGTGCAAAGGAGCGCCTCACTGCAAGCCTCTCTCTTCCCCGCCAGGCCTATCCTTGCGCCAACGACAAGGAGTGCGAGGTGGGGCGGTACTGCCACAGCCCTCACCAAGCCACGTCCGCGTGCATGATGTGCCGGAGGAAGAAGAAGCGCTGCCACCGGGACGGGATGTGCTGCCCAGGGAATCGCTGCAACAACGGTACGGCTGCCAGCTCTGGGCTTTTCTGCAGAAAATCAGCCTTTGGAGATCATCTGTTTCTATTAGTGTTTCCAGCAATGGTATTTTTTCCTGGGTGATGGCACTTCTTTTTCTAAATGAAGAAAACTTAATTTTCTACTTAATTCCACTCTACCTAATTTTCTTTAATAGCATTTCTATGTTTAGGGCTCAGGTACTTTTTTAATATTTTGTGGTGGGGAAAGCCAAAAATGCTACTGCTGCTGCCTAAAATCACAGTTCTACATTCAGTGTGGTTTGATCCACTGGAAGACTTCACAGAGGTCATATTTTAAGGAAGCAAAGGAGACTCCATGGATCCTGAATCTACTCTCCCTGGGGAGGGTTATAACCATAGCGTTTGCATTCCCATGGAGACTGGAAAGTGATATCTGTAAGGAGCTCTCCAGACCATAAAGTCAGAGTGACAGGGAGAGTGTCTGACAGTGAGTGAAGCAGAGCTGTGGTGAAGCTAACTGCCAGGAACCAGAGGTGAATGTGTGATTAGAGCTGAGCACCACAAAGGCCAAACCCCAGTGCTTTCATCGTCCTGACCCTGGTCAGTGCATGTCTCTCAGTTGCTTTTCCTCTTCTTCAAATCTTTGAGAGGCTGTCTTTTCCTTGCAGGTATCTGCATACCAGTAACTGAAAGCATCCTTACTCCTCACATCCCTGCTCTAGAAGGGCCACGCAACAAGAAGAGTGGTCATTATGCAAGCAAGGATTTGGGATGGCACAACCTGGGGAGGCCCCGATCCAAGCTGTCACACATAAAAGGTAAGCTCACATTTGGACTACACTGCTCTGTTCCTTCATGTCGTGAATCACGTTATTGCTGTTAAGATACAGCAGTGGAAACCAGAAATAGGCAGTAATTTCACAGGGAATGAATGTCTATTGTGGGAGTTCACAGCATGACTCAGAAAGTGATGTAATGTCAACCGACAGTTGCTGTGATTGAAACAGCATCTGCTTTCTTCTCTGCATCACATGTGGACTGACAATCATTTTATCAGTTGTGCAAGACTGCAGACATCCTCCTCTTGTAAGCCATGTAATTGAACACTTGTAATTCTGCTTACAATCCTGTAGCCGAATTTCTTCTTACTAAGTCTTATGGCAGGTCTCATGAATTATCCCCTTGAACCTTCCTAATTAATATCTTCTCTTGTGCTTACATCCTTCAAATAGCCACAGGTGGAAATACCACGTCTCCTTTTTCTGAGTTTCATTTGCCTAACTCTGCACTGAATCCATACTTTCACGTTTTCCCACGAGCTAAAATAATTTGGTTGCTCTTTTTAGGACATGAAGGCGATCCCTGCCTACGGTCATCAGACTGTATTGAGGGACACTGCTGTGCTCGCCATTTCTGGACCAAAATTTGCAAGCCTGTGTTGCATCAGGGGGAGGTGTGCACCAAACAGCGCAAGAAAGGGTCCCATGGACTGGAGATTTTCCAGCGATGTGACTGTGCCAAGGGTTTGTCTTGTAAAGTATGGAAAGATGCGACCTCCTCTTCTAAATCAAGACTTCATGTGTGCCAGAAGATCTGAATGAGGATTGGGAAGATAGTATAAGTGACTGTGGCTTTATGTGTTTAATGCATTATGGCATGGTGGAAAAAGGGGACTGCAAATGAAAGTGGAATGACTAAAGTTAGAGTAGGAGTAGAAGTCGCACCAAATGCATTTCTTTTTGAGCTGGTGGTAAACACAAGTGCAGCTGGAGTTCACCTCCTGCCCAGTTCTCCTGTAAATAATTCTGCAGTTCGTGGGAAATGCTAGTGTGCAAACAAGTAGAGTGGAAATGAATGTCACTTACCTTGCTGTGTTGTCTCATGATGTTTCAGGGGCTCAGTGTTAGGGCTACAGTGGGGCTCCAGCATCGTGAGGATTTGCTTCAGAAATTGTATACATTGTACTCCTATAGGAAGCAGTGCATGCCAGGAAGACCCATCTGTCAACACATTATTGGCAATAAAGTTACTGTGAATGTCCACATGCCCCTGTTATTCAGGGCTGACACGTCAGCAAAGGAAGCACTCCTGCAGGACAAGAGTGCGATGTTTTGCAGGCCCTTATGAAGAAGGTGAAAACTGGCCATCTCAAAATTTCAAGAGAGCAGCAATTTATCTAAGAGGAGGCATTTAAACAGGGTTTTGTTTCCTATACATAGGTAAATTGAAATGCTTTATGTAGTTCAATGTCTTAGTAAGGCACTTGTATTTGCCTCAGTTTACCGTTAATATACGTTGAGTTGAACAGATGAAGCAAATATGTGTGCATGCTGAATCCAGAATTATATACAGGCAGTTCCTCATTAGTCCTAAATATACTTTCCTTGCCTAAGCATTCTTGCATTATAGACATTTCCAAAAGAAATAGGAGTGTTGAAGTGCTTAACATGAAGAGCTTTGAAGTTGTTCCTCTGTTGCTGTTATAATAGATATAGACGTTTGTTGAGGTGTTTTGAGCATACTGCTACAAACTCCGATTTTTACATTTTATGGCACTGTGCAGAGTGGATTTGTTCTCGAGACAGCAAAGAAAAAGGAGTTTGGTCTTGTGAGCACCTCCTCTCCTGCAGAAGAGGATGTAAGAAGATGGTATGACAACAAATGACTTGTTAAACCTCCTGTGATGTCACAGCATACCAGCCTCCAGCATGTATTCAGCCTGAAACAGATGTCCTCTCACTCTGGGGTGTTCTGCCAGGAATGACAGAAATACATAGACTGTGGAAACACCTGCCAGCCCTACGTTGTTTGTGTACTGGTTAAAAAAAGGACAGCCTCTGTCCCTTGACTTGTCTCCCAGGTCTTTTCGATCTTCTAAAATTTTACTTATTTGCAAATATTCCTTTGTATAAACTTCGGTAAAGAGACTGATATTACTTTAAAGAAGTCTGATTCTATAATTGACCTACTGCTAAGTTGTAATTACCCACTTATAATTACCCATTTTAATGTTCTATAATACAAGAGACTTTTCTGTTTATTCAGTTCTGAACAACATGGGTAGACCAGCATGTAGTTTAACTTTGAAGATCACGTCACTGTTACCTGACACCTTTCTCCACCAGTGGGATGCTTTAAAGCTTTAGCTGAGCTACACCACTTGACTCAGCCTTCCTAGTAGAGACCTCAGCTACGTTGCCCTTATCTTTTGTAAGAGTCGAAAGCAGAAGAGTATTTCATGCATCTCTTTCCCTACTGGAAGCAACTCTTCTTACTCCGGTGTTTTCCAATGTCACTGGAACAGGAATAAGGCTCAGAAATGTCAAGATACTAAAAAAGTCCAGGAACGAATTTTGCAAGTTTTATTTACACTGACACAGCACATACTCAGCAGGGGAACTCAAGTGCTCTCATTGTCACTACATATAAAAGAAAATGATACCCAGCAGGAGCAGGGGGGTTGCAGAAATGTGGTCTCAGCAATTTTTAGCTCTTCCTATCATGGGCCTACCTGCCATTTTGCTCTTGCAAAACACAGTTATTTGGGATAATTTATTTACAGGAAATGTTTAATGAGATGTATTTTCTTATAGAGATATTTCTTACACAAAGCTTTGTAGCAAAATATATTTGCAGCTTGTTGACTTTAATGTAGAAAAATGTATAATAAGATTAAATATATTAAATTTCCTTTCACATTCCTCCCCAAATATTTTACCCATATTCTTTTCCTTACCTGCTGCTTAAGAAGAATAGTTCTTTTCAGAAAGACATGCAAATCAACTGAAAAAAAAATCATGTATCTTAGCTATGCAAGTAAAAACATCTGATTGTACTTGTCTCTCTGTGTAGCCTGAGTTTTGGTAAAAAAACATGAAGGTCATCTTAAAATTCCCATACATCATTTCTACAAAACTGGTTTAAGTGACAACTACCTGTATGCTTCTCTTGGGTCGGTTTACACCTAAACACTCAAGAACATATTTTGAAAATAATACACCTGGTTGTGTAATGCAAAATCAACCAGGTTAAATAGGAAAGGTATCCAGACACATTTCCTGGATAGTGATACATACCAGAGGGACTCATGAGGGATAAAGGTGGTATTCAAATTACATAGCATTTGTTAGAGGCTACAGCATGCAAATGCACTCCTGCAAAATCTATAACTAGCAATCCTGAAATGGCAATTTACAGCATTCAGCTCTAATAACATGAAACAATCCATGCAGCACAACTGAGAATACTGTTAATAAAACCAGCCAAGTTTTGATCCCAGGAAAACTCCTGCAGAGCACAATAAATATTGCAAAATAATGGCTGTGGTTATTGAGCAATGGTCTCGATATCCCTGTTAGTTGTTTCTGGTAACCCTTTGCTCCGACAGATGTCCATCTGGGGGATGGAATGGCCCCAAGTCACACGAGTGATTGTATAAAACGAAAAGGATTCGCTACTGTCATTTGCAAGATTTGGTTGATAGGCATTTGAAAATTCCAACACTCTCAACATCAGCATAATAAAGTTGTGAGCATTTTCAGAGCCCAAGGACTTTGCCAGAGACTGCCAAAGCCTTCAGAGATTTAATCTGGGAACAAAAACAATAGGCACAGGCAGTTCTTGCACACCACAAATACTGAGCCACATAGCTGAACAGAGTAGCATGCAAGCAGTTTCGTAAGACTGAACTTTGGTTGTTTAGAAGCCAGTCAGTCAATGTTTTGTGGAAATATACATCAGTTTGAGAATAAAAGAACAGCTAAATTTGGAGATAATTGCTCTCACTCACTGTGCCACTCATCACAGGAATTAAGAATGACTTTGGTTCAGTAACATTTCAGAAATCTGCTGTCATGACACAAGTACACAAGATGTTATTGCTGAACAATTCAAATAATTTTCCTATTAGCCTAGAATAGCCTCAGCAATGCAACATCTCTTTGGAAATACTTATTAACTTTCCTAAAAATAATGGGTTTCTACTCTATTACAGCGTATATTTGATTTACAGTATAAATGTGGGTGTGTATCTATTACTGTACTATTTGCTTTGTCTCATGTTGTTTGCAACCTACACTATTTATGTTTTTAAACATTTTTTAATGAAAACAATTAAAATAGATTTATCTGCTTCTATAACAACATTTACAACAGCATACATCAAGCATCTGACACCTAAGCCAGAATTCACTGGAATTTAAGCCATCTTCTGCATATTCAGACTTTCCAGCTCATTGTCTCAGCAACAGTGCAAAAGCCCTCACCAAACACCATAAAATATCTTGGGCAGAGGCTGAGAAGAGACATTCCTAAACTATTCCTTGTCACCAGCCTTCTCTGCTTTCACTTTAGAGCTCTGCATCATCACCCCCACTAGCAAAAATAAGTGATATCAAAGAAAATTTGTATTTTTCATCCCTTCCAGTTTGCTTTCCTTCTGGGAAAGCCGTTTAAGAAAGAGATCCTGAAGGTCAAAACCAGCAGAAACTGATATAACAGAGGCTCTAAACTCAGGCTTTTAGGGGTTTTGAGATCTAGCCTCTATCTTTCAAAAACTTAATTGCTAAGAGAATTATGTGATTTCAAGACCACATTTATAAAAAATAAAGAAACATTGTTCTTTGGATTGTCAGCTACATGTTCTGAATATAATTGCCCACAGTGGGGGAGAAAAAAAACCCCACTTCCTCCTCACCCAGGCAACCTTACCTGTAGTCCATGACAAAGGGAAAGCAGTTGTCTTGGATTTCTTTTACTCTAGGCACAGTGCACACAAAGGCATCATTAATTTTGTTTTTAAATAACACTAATAATAAAGTTATCGTTTCTTACCTTGCTCACCAGTCTGAGGTATGGTATCTCTCTTCTGCTGCATTAGACAGGAGTGAAGAAACACAGTTAGCTTCAAGGTCTATGCTCCCTCATTTAAATCCTAGTGTTTCACTGAGATAAACAGACTTTCAGCTCAAGTGCCTTATCAGCTAATAGAGTTTTTCATGTGCTCACCACTACCAAAGAGTGCTTACAGTACAACACGGACCCTGTATCCATTCTTACCATTTTTTTAGGTTCAGCTTTACATGGCTTCTGTCAGTTACTGAAAAGCCCCAGATGCCTGCTGCAGCCCCCTCTCACTGCTCTGCCAGCTTTACACAGCCCTGCTTGTGGCTGCAACGTGGGAGGCAAGGGAAAAGCACTGGAAAAGCTGGAGGTGGCAAGGGTGGGAGCCAGCCCCGAGTCTGAAACGGTGGGTACAGGGGGCAAGCTACCTCAAAATGTAGTTAGATGCTATTGCAAACACCGTGAGCATTAATGGCATCCCACACAATAATTAAGAGCAGGGGAAGGGCACAGCCCCACAGTACTGACCCAAAGAGGGGAGGCATGTTCTAGTGACTCAGATCTCTTAAAAGCTGAAGTGTTGAGCCTATTTCTCCTGGAAGTAGCATGCCTCTCACCTTGGTGCTCTGTGTATCCAAATCCCAGTAATTCCAGAGGCTTTGGGTTCTGGCATATTGTTTGGATAACATTGCTATAGCTCAGAGCCTGCCTGTGCCTAGGGATCCCACTGAAAGTCTGTGCAGAAGGAAGGAAGAGGCAAAAGCAGGAGACGACTGCTCTTTACAGAACTCCAGCTGGTCCCAGAGCTGTTATTTTGACCACCACTGATGGGACTGACCCTGATGGATATATAGCATTGGAGAGAGCTCGTTGCAAATTTGTTTATTCTGGCAGCTCCCTGGTTTTTTTTGGAATTGCTTATTGTTATAGCATGAGTGTCAATTACTTATTTACAAATGTCTGGTACCAATAAACTCTGCTTTTTACTGTACCGGCTTGCAGCTTGATTTAGAAGTGGTTTGCTGCCTGCCAACTTCCTGAAGCAGAGGAAATAATCTTTTAGAGGAAACCAGGACTTTAATAAGCACAGGGTAGGGTTTTGTTTAATTTTTTTTCTTTCCTTTTTAGGAAAAAAATATTTAGGAGAGATAAGAAAACACCATTAACACACAAACATTTCTCGAAACAATTGTAGTTTTAGGGTCCTTGGCAAAGCTTGTACTGTAATTCTCCACTGCTATCAAAGTTGGCCAAAGAGTAGTTAACAAATCAGAAAAGTATACCAGTGTGGCTGCTATGGCATGGTTGTTCCAATTTTCGATTCCTTATAACCTATTTATTTCTGTGAGTATCTTATTCAGCAATATTCACTCAAACTTGCAAACTTTTTTTTTTTAAATCAAGTATTAAACATTCAATAATTCAGTACGATATTAATTGTAGGGCTCACAAGTATTGTTTCTTTCCCTAGTGACAGTAATTTATTATGGAGCCATCAAAGTATATAGATACATTGAAAGTACTGAATGACACAAAGAGTTCTGGAAGAAATTTACCAGGAATTTTGGAATGCAGCACACTAACGAATCCAATGACCACCCAAAGCTTTAGAAAAATCCACCTCGAAGTTATTTGGGCAATGTCTTTTTCTCAGTATTTGATCCGTTTCGGATATTGCAACAATGCTTAAAAGAAAATCCTGATGCACGTGCTCTCAAAGGACAGTTAACTCTTCCGTTTCAAAAAACGTTTAACTCTTCTGTTAACTTCAGAAGAGGGTGATAACTGTCCTTGCCAATGCAGCACACTAATAGCGGGTAATACCGTAAATTTGGAGACCTATCGTATTAAGTTATAAAACTTTTTAATTACCTGAAAGCTAGTGCTCTTTATCCTGGAGCTTCCATCCAACCTGTGTGGAGATTAATGGTTATGGAGGGACCAGTCTGCAGGTCATAGATGTTCTGCAATAGAAATTCATCAGGGTGGCTGTAAATAACTGTGAAGCAGGAGGCCTTCCCTCTGCTACAACAGCTTCCAGTGAGAACTCAAAATGTATCAAAACCTATGAATTCATCACATTAATTTCCATTTCTCTGCACCTCTGGATTTTTGGTTTTGGCAGAGTCAGATGTGAAAATGCCAAAATACTATTCTCATACTGTCTCCAGCCTGACAACAGTTAGAATCTCACGATAATAAGTGCCATTGCAGAACTTGTTTCCATGAAATTTGCGGCTCAGAACATAAATCCAGAAGGTTCAGAAGCTTTGAAGAAGAATACAGAATTCCTTATGTTTATTTAAGTACCAACTCTCAAATATGTTGAGATTCCTCTGCTAGAGGCTCTCATAGAAATATATTATATGACTGCAACTGAATATCATATTGTGCAATGCACAAAGTACTTATCCAAAATGCAGAAAAAATCAAATTAAGAAATTTTCTTTCCAAATTTGATGCTGAAAACTAAAAGTCACCCATGACAGAGGGCAATCATTTAGCACTCAGCTTGTATTGTACAGGGACTATATTAATGATTCAAACCAAAAATAGAGAAGTGTGTTAGTACAAATCACCTAAATGCTAGAGTGACATCAAGACAGTAATATTGTCATCACAGTGGACATTGCACTGCCATATACCTGTCAGCATCTACAGCAACAGGATTTCACCCATGTGAAAATTACTTGTTGAAAACATTCGGTTGTAAACGGGCAATTCCCATCGTGGTGCCATAAGCCTGTCCATTCAATTTGTGCATTGACAGTCATTACCATCATTAGTGACAGTGTCTCTAATTAGGCAAACAGGAAGACACTCATATAAAGAATCATTGCTTTGCATGCATCCATTGTTACAAAAAATGGAATTACTGAAGTTACATCTTACCTGTAATAAGGGTTGACTTACCTAGTGTTGCCTTTCCCATCTGGACAAAGAGGCTCATTTGTACGTGACCAAACATATTCAATGAGCTCCTCAGCTGTGTTATCAGAGTAATTTTACGTACCCTAAAAATAAAACAGGAAATTAGTTTACATCTATGAGTTCAAATCTAGTTTTATTTTTGATTATTAATTCACATATCTGCATTTTTAAAAAAAGATAGGTTGTTATAATGTCCAGACTGTTTCAGGCTTATTTCACGTCTAACCCAATTTCAGAATTTAAATCAAAATAATTGCATGGAATGTAGAAGTAAGCAGAACTGAATGATCATTTCTAATTTAGCACTAAAAAAATCAAGTAGACAAACTGTCAGGGAAATGTGAGACAAAGCCTGCAACAGCTTGAGATAAATGCTAGAATTCTTGTTTATTTCAGTACATTCTAAATGTTTCCTTAAATACATCTCTGAAATACAAACACTTTGAGTATATAGAGACTGGTTTAGCAATGATCCAATAGGCAGAAAGTCCTACAGAGGTCAGTTGCAGCAGCTGAGGTGCAGCACTTCAGCAAAATTATCAAGTGTTCTTGTGTCACAGGTCACCTTGCCTGAAAAATAAAAGCATACCCAGCAAAAACTCAATGCAGAACTGAAAATATTCTGGTGATCAGAAGTAACAACATTACAGGAAGAGAAAGTAGTCGCAGGAAAAGATTCATGGAGGGGAGTATGGAGGTTTGGTTCAAGGGTTGAGGGTTTATTGATTTTTTAGAAAGAAAATAACTGTGAAGATGATAATGAAGTGCTATAAAGTAATGAGAAGTTGAAAGAAGGTAACCTGATGCAATAATTAAAAATTCTTCATGTTAGAAAGCAGTAGGTCATCATAATATTCATGCACATAATGAGCTACTGTATCTTACTTACTTAGCCCATTTATACAGACAAAAACACTGTCCTAAAGCACAATTCACACATGATATCAAATAATATTTCCCTCAAAGTCATTTAACTTTGAAATCACTGAGATAGAAGGTGGCTTGTTTCATATTTAAATACATCTGTCTTATCTCCATTTGGTTTTAATTGCGTTTTTTTTCCTGTCTGGATGAAGAGGACACATCTAGCCACTCACATTTCAATGCATCTAGGGAAATTGGTGAGACTGTTTGAGACATGCACAGAAATTGCTAAAGTGATTAACAGCTCAAATCAGCTTCATTGACACTTAAATTAGTAACTGTGGAGACACTCAAATACTGTAGTTTAAAGCTCATCAGAACTAGAACTGGTGGCAAAATCTATGGAAAAGATTTTTTTTTTTACTCTTTTACTGCTTCCATTTGAGGATAGAAAGCAGGTTTTTTATCAGGACAGCTCTAAATAAAAATTCCTTTTGAGGACTCCATCCAGCTCTGGGGCCTCAACATAAGAAGCACATGGACCTGTTGGAGTGAGACCAGAGGAGGCATGAAGATGCCCAGAGGGTTGGGACACTTCTCCTGCAGACAGGCTGGGAGAGCTGGAATTGTTTAGCCTGAAAAAAGAGAAGGCTCTGGGGAGACCTTACAGCACCTTCCAGTCCCTGAAGGGGGCCCACAGGAAAGCTGGAGAGAGATTTTTTACAAGGATAGGTAGGGATAAGACAAGGGAGAATGGCTTAAACTGAAAGCAGGTTTAGTTCAGATATTAGGAAGAAAGTCCTTATTATGAGGGTGGTGAGAGACTGGAACAGGTTGCCCAGAAAAGCTGTGGATGCCCCATCCCTGGAGGTGTTCAAGACCAGGTTGGATGGGGGTTTGAGCAACCAGCATTCATGGAAGTGTCCCTGCCTGTGGCAGGGGATTTGGAACAAGGTNTAATTTACCAGAAAAGTTTACTACATTTTAAAATTTGTTATTTTTAAGGCTTAAAAAATGTATAGGACTTAATAAGGGATTTAGTCAAAGAGAAGACTTGGTACAGGATTCCTTTCAGCAAATTTTAACTGTCTGAAGGTTAAGTGTCACTGCAAGATTACACAAGAGACACTGAAAAAATAATTCACCTGCCCCATGTCAGAGCCTGCTCCTGTAGATGGCTGTCCACTGCTTACCTCTGTTTCTCCACTGAGTAGCGGGAGAGCTTCAACGCTGAGCTCATACCAGACCTGTAGCTTTCAGATGGGTAAGGAACAGAGAATATGGATTGTGCCCTTTGTGCACAGGAGGGAGAGGTGCAAGCAGTGTATGAACAGCAGGAAGAGTCGGTAGAATACCGCCTAAGATCAATATTTAAAGACCTATCACTATCTGTATTTTAACCTTCCCATCTCTCATGCTAGCATGGCGCAGTTTTTGCACCCACCTAATGAACATTTTGTAAACTGACTCTCGTTGCATCTGGTTCTTGATCTGTCTTCAAACCTCTAACAGAGTACAGTGCTGCCTTGACCCTCGAGGGACATCTATCATGCCCTCCTGAGCATCCCTCCCTTCTTTTGGATCTAGTGGCCTGCCTGATGATGTCCCCCTCACTAACTAATCATTGAATTTTCAGCCAGAGTTTTGACTTTCATTAACCCTTTGTTTCTGGAAGAGACTTCCTGTAGACAACCAGGACACCCACAAGTATCTTTGACAGCAGCTGAACCACCAGCATGGCCCTGTTGTTTTGTTTTCCTTATTCTCTCACCCATCTGCAGCCAGCAGATCTGAAGTCCAAACACTTTGGTGCTGGAACTGAATTTTTCCTCTGTATTTTTACAGCACTTAGCATTTAGCATAAGAGCATCCAAATTCACAGCTAAAAGTCTATTCTCATTCCTGTTTTTACTGCCACATATGATTGGAAACACAAATTTCAGACGGGATTATTATGTTAACAATTCCTAAAGCCATATGAATACACAGCATTGTCCTGCCTCACACAACAGTTTTCAAGTAGTGGTCCTGGAAACCCCCATGTTCAGAGACCTTAAACTAGGAAGTATGCCTTTTGTCAGTAAGTTGGAAAAGAATGAGGAGTTTCCAAATCAAAAAAAGACTAGAAAAGTACTGTAAAAAAAATAATAAAGGAAAACCTCATACTCTGCAGGTGATCCTGTTACAGGCTCTGGGAAGCTGTTCCACCTTTTCGGTGAGAATGTGAATCAAGCTGTGGGTATCCTGGAAGACACGCTGCAATCACAAGAAGTTCCTCAGTGCCTTCTCCCAGGGAGGTAGAACTGCTGGTTCTGCATCTGAACATTTCCACCTACAACAAAAATACTTTAAAGTATCTTGCCATCACACTTGATATCATGCTAACTGCAGAAACTCTTACTATCTGCTGTTCCCATCCCATGAAAAATATGACTTCACTATACTGGGATTACAAACTACTCCTAAAGCAATGTGGTAATTTAAATTCCATTTCCCATATGGACAAGGCAAACAAGCTGTAGATGGACCTTCCAGCTATTCTTTCTTTTTAATAACTGATGCATGATGGTCATATGCTAAACTCATTCGTCAATCTTATTTTTTTATCTATTGCCTGGAAAATACAGCAATTTAACCCTGGATGGATGGAAGGGAGACTTCAGGGCTGTGAATTAAAACCAGCCTGCTTGGAGAAGTGAGGATAGGTGCTGGCTTTGGCCAGCTAAGCAGGTGGAGGAGTTGATTGTGAGAAGGAAGGGTCCAGACAGATTCACCAATTAGGAGGGTGACAAAAACAGGGCACTTTGTGGAGCCAGTATCAAACCCCGTAACCTTTCACCTGAAGCACCCTGGTTCGAGTCCAGCCACGACCAAGGGACTGCGCCTTGTCCTGATGATGTGCTGGTAAAAGGCTCTGCACATCCAGCAGTCGGTGGCCTTGGACCTATTCCCAGAGAAGCAGAGTTCCCAGCTTCGGTCCAGCTGGCAGCCTTAGTCTTGCTCTAACGAGACCCAAGGTGGAAATAAGCTGGAGAGGTGCATTCCTTCTTTCCTCCTGACAAGTGCCTCTCAAAGGAGCTGCTCGCACGCTGGTATGGCCACGTGAGCTGAGCCATCAGCTCGAGCCACCCCGGGCAGAGAAAGGTGACACAACCCAGCCACCACACAGCACGTGGGGAGGGGTCTCCTCTGGAAAGGAGGAGGCCGTGTGCACCTGTGGTTTTATTAGAAAAAAAAGAAGCCTTAAGGACCATGTTTTTATATAATTTTTAAAAAAATTCAACCTTTTAAAAATATTTTCAAACACTGACATCATGTTTCTAACAAAAAAAGCATAGTTCTACTTGTATTAGTTTTGTCCCTCAGAGACCTTTTCGTTGTATTTCAAACACATCTGAGCTAGGAAAACCAACGACAAATGTAAAAAATCTGTATTTAGAGACATAAATTGGGAAACAATATTTTGGAAATGGTTTTGATTGGTGAAAGGAAAGACAGCCACTTTAACACGATATGTAAAAATGGTTTTGGAATATACTAGACAATAAATAGGGTGAAGAAAGATATTTACACTAGCTGTTCTAAAGCAAGGCATGTTCTCAGCCAGAGTTTAAAAATACAGATCCAACAATCTAATATCTGTATTTTGAGCTTAATAAAAAAGGCTCAAGATTTTAAATTATTTAAATCTTATATAACAAATTTCAAGGGCTAGAATTCTACTGTGTTTTTTTCCTGTATATGCAGTAAGTTGAACTAATCTTCTGGTCTTTAAATGAGATCACATTTAAAATGGTTATAGTGATTTAATTGAATTTACAGTTTTAGGAAAATACACAAACTTTCCAGTATTTGTTTCCACAAGATAAGTATTTGGCAGAGACAAAACACTTAATTTTTCATATTGGTAAGTCCTAAGATACCAGTTCGGAAATGGGGGGCATTTTTGATTTGTCATTTGTCTAAGACATCTGATGATGTTGAATTAAGAGAGACTTTCAGAAACATTAACCTTTTAGTAATTCTGGCTTTTAAGTTGAATTTATCAAAAATTTTCATTAATTTTTTTTTTCTTTTGACTGCTGCAATTGTTACAAATTTGTTGCAGGAACTGAAAATACTCTCTCTACTCTGACTGGACCAAAGCCATCCTTGATCCAAGCTTGTTCCAATCTCATCTCAGTCCCTTCACCTCTGCAGTGCTCCACAGCCACCCTTCTTATCTTCTCTTTCCCTATTATTTGCTAAAAATTTCCCCTTTCACTTGTCTTTCTAATCCCTAAACAATATTCTTCTGCCAAAAAAGGGAGAATTAACGTGTCATTTATCACCACAACATTGATAGCTGTGCATTACCACTCTCTCTTCCCCTTTTGTCTATTCCAATACTACTCTTCAAGGCAGGAAGGCTGCCTCTCACTCTACCCCTTGTACAGTGTCCAGCAAACTGTGCCTGGCTTTGGTTGGTCCCTCATAAATAACACAAGCAGTACAATCTCTGCAAGAAGAAAAGCAAGGAAACTTCCTCACCAGGATTTTTGATGGTGATGAGATATTTTCTCAAGCTGTACTCTGACAGAAAGTACCATGGGGTCACTAAGTAGAAAATGATATTTTTAGTCATTCAACTTAAACGGGAGAGTTGTCTATACTCACAGCATAGGCTATAATTCTTCGCTCATGGCCTAATAAAATGCTTCCATTTCTGATGTTTACCATCTTTTCTCTTTGAATTTCTCTTCATTAGTCAGATAGTACAGCTAGCTACAACACTTTGTTTCCTGGAAACCTAAAAATTAAAACACAACCCAGACTTCCATTTGTCCCAAACTCCTGCATGTCATTTTTCTACGACGTTTTTAAACAGAATAATTACACCAAAACCCAGATAATCTATGTAACATAATGAGAAATCAGATAGTATTAGAAGAGTGCAGCATCCTGGAAACCTGTGAAACTTGTTTCAACAAAGCTATAAAATAAACTGCCAGCGGTGTTTGCCAGGTTTTCTAATGTTCTTACCCATTAGCTTTCTCACCAGGCACCCACGGCTCTCTCTTCAGAGCTTCCACTTGCCCCGACCATCATTCCTGTGCACGGTCCTGCGCAGCGGTGACCGAGACACCCTTGTGGGCACGTCTCAGTGCAGATCCATTGCTCAGCCACTGTGCCTTCCCTGAGCCATGAAACGTGCAGCAGGGACCATCTGACTCCTCAGCCTTCTGCCTTCTTGACTTGCCCTCCCCTGAACCGTCTCTCTTACCCTCCTATGGACACTGTCCCTTTGTTATTACCTGCGATAGCCACAAGCCCTGTGGGTTTTATGCTCTTGGCCAGGCTTCAAGTTCCAGAGCTTCCCTCGCTTCTCACCCTCCACACACTAATCAGGGGTTCCCTAGTGGGGTCTGGGACGTAGATGCCTGTTTAACTTCTGTCCTCAGCATTTCAAAGCCATTAGTCAGGGCCTGGACTCTGGCCATCAGAATACGAGTACTGCAAGGTAAACAGTAACTCCCATATTTTCCTCACCCCCTGCATCTGGAAGACAAATAATGAGTCCCACCGTGTATTGTTTATCCTCATCCCATATTAATTTTTAGTTATAATGGCCAGCTAATAGTCATTTCCTGGATATCAGGTGGAGCGCAATGAGGTACCACAAAGCACGGAGATGGGTGCCCTGAGATGGGATGGCCAACTTGTGCCTTCACACACTTCACCATTTTCCGAACTTTATCTCCAATTAGCAATCCTGGTCACAGTCACTCTAACGAGCTACCTGTGACAGTCTGTATTACCTGCAAAACCAATGCGTGATCCAGACCAACCCGTGGTGAGAGCAAGCTCCTCTGAGTTAAACCCCACGAAATCCCCTGGCGATCATGCCTCTAGCTGCATTGCTATAAATAACATCCACGCTGTGAAGTAGCCCAACTGCTAAACTCATCTGCAAGCACCGTGCCTTCAGCTCATCACTGTTAACTCGTTCAGGCTCCCCTCTTCTTCGCTTTAGGTAATGTCAGGTTGCTTCTCCCACAGACAATACTGTGCTTACTAATTCCCAGCTTGTGGGAAGGACGGAAGACAATGGGAGCTTGTAGAAGACAGAGACAGTCAGAGAAAACTTGAAGACAATCTGCAGTTCTCCTGTCAGCCTCAGGCTTGAGACAAGTGGGGTCTATTGGTTTGCTTAAATTTTCTTTTGGCAACAGCCAAAACAGCCCTAAAATATCCTTCATATTCTCTGATCATTTGCCATATCAATCCACTTCTATTTGTGCAAGTCACGATGTTTTTCTTCATTTTCACTTGTCCCTTTGCTTACCAGTACTAACTTTTATTGAAGATCAGCTTTTAAAACATGTTTACATTTATACTATATAAATTGCATAAAATATACTATAGTTTAACAAACTACGTTAAAATACAGACTAGTCAAATTACATAAATCTTAATAAATATCCAACCCAAAGGTTTAGGGTCTCTTGTACTCACATCTGTTCCTAACAGACTCATCCACTGTCTTTATGATAATAATAAAGCCTGGTCTGCAACAAGTGCCAGTGAGACTTACATGAATGCAAATTGATTGGTTTTCAGCAATGCAATACCTAATCAAATTCTGGTACACATTAATGGTGGTCTTCATCACAAAAAAAAAAAAACCAAACAAACAGAAAACCACCAACTGGTGAACATGTGGAAATGGAAACAGATGGTTTCCTAACTACCACAATCAAGAAGACCAATTTACAGAGTAGAAATAATTATTTGCATGGTCAACAATGAAGCAACAGATCATGTATCTTCTGCTACATGTTATTAACAAATGCCTTATTTTTTACCTTAGGATAAAGGATAAGGCTCTTACCCAAATGGGCTGGGGAAAGACCAGTGAAGGAATTATACAAAAGCACACCTTTTTTTTCGGTTTTATGCTTACATCGTTTTCAATATTGCAATCTTCATCATTTACTGGAAAAGAAAAAAAAAANGTCCTTATTATGAGGGTGGTGAGAGACTGGAACAGGTTGCCCAGAAAAGCTGTGGATGCCCCATCCCTGGAGGTGTTCAAGACCAGGTTGGATGGGGGTTTGAGCAACCAGCATTCATGGAAGTGTCCCTGCCTGTGGCAGGGGATTTGGAACAAGGTGATCTTTAAAGCCCCTTCCAAGCCAAACAATTCTTTGATTTTATACTACACCAAGTGTTCAATATTGGTGTTGCATCTTTTTTGCAAAAAAACAAAACAAAAAACAACACTACAACATCGACATTTAGAAAATTTCCTTAGGTGATAGCAAGAAATGTAGACTCCATGCCTCCCTGACCTAAGTCACAGGAATAGTTTCCGGCTCTTAGCAGGGAAATATTGGCAATGAGAAATGGATTGTAACTTCCCTTCTGTTTGATATAAGGATCGGAAATCACATTTTCTCTAGAAAAAGTAGTTTTGATTATCCCTGGGAAATTTACTGAAAAAATTTACTAGAAAACTTTTGTATTATGTATTAACAATAACAATACAAACAATAACCCAATAACATAATANTATAAAGGATGAGATGGTATTTTTACCACAATCTATTGCTATTAAAAAGGTTATAAATCATAAAAGCACTGGATCTTGATTTGTGCCCATACTACATGCAACAAATTGGCTTTAAATGCAATGGAAATCAATCCTTGGAATAATATATTTTATAGACTAAGTGTTCATTTGAATCATGATTTGATACTTGAAGATATCAAATTTTCATGGAAAATCAAAGAAACAAGATTTAAAAGGAGCAGAGAACTGTAACTATATCTAATATTTCAACAAGAGGCAAGATAATGACTTATGCCTCAAGACTCTACGGTCTGAACTACTGTCACGTCTCAGTCACTAGATAAAACATGCAATCTCTCCCTGTTCCCGAAGAAGTAGGAACACAAGACCACAGACAAAAACAGTTTTACTGGGAGAGGTTTGCACAGAAAAAAGTTGCTCCAAAGAGAGGCTTGAATGACACAAAGAGGGATCCTTGGTGCTTGACAAATGGGAAGTGGGACGGCGTAGTAAAGATGTTAAGCTATGACAGAGAGAAAATAATAAAATCAGAAGGAAGTTACTGGCAGTCAGCAGGGAAGAGCGAGTAAGTGCTCTCTGGGGATGTGCACCCCAAGCCCCTAGAAGTTAACAGGAGATTAAATTCATCTTTGTGTAACTGAAGTATAGACTGAAGCCAAATAATTTTGCCCTTAGCTTCAGCGCTGTCAGGATTTCCACTTACTTCAATGCATCACAAGCATAAGAATACACTTAGCCTTGGTGCTAAACTGCTCAGTCCACACGAGGAAATGTCATCCCGCATCAAACCTGATACTGAGCTACGCTGATTTACGACATGTGTAGATCCACAAGTTTCAGAAACAAACCTTCAGCTCAGAAATAGTAGAGGAACGCATAATTCCTATAAAGGATCTGAATCAAGTGCTTACACGAGGAAGCCGGGCTCCTGACAGCACTGGGGGGAGCTAAGTCCTTAACTCAGGTGGTCTGAATCATCACCTGGCACGTCCCCTCCACCCTGCAGGAAGCACCAGCACTGAGGCTTGGCACTGCCGTGTCCTTGGAATGCCCTTTGTCCAGCTACAGAGGCAGCAGAGCATTGCACAGATCCTCCGGTTTTACTGAATGCTTTGCTTTTCCTCTGAAGATTATTTTCTCACTCTCACACAATAAGGTTTAAACATATTAATGAAGAAACCTACGTGGGTTAATATGAACAGAACTGCAGTCAGCTCTCAATTATACAGTTTGAGTGTTACATAGCTTGTGCATGGAGCACAGAACAGCTCCGGCACAAGCGTTTCACTGGATTTGCTTCCCTAAGGAGCAGATTCGCTCTCCCTCTCTACTCCCCACAAACGGATGTAGTAATGAAATAAGCTATCCCAGGCCAGAAAATGCAGATGTGCTGCTCTGCGTGCTCTTGACACCCAACGCTGCGTCCAGCGAGAATGAAGCCAGAAATGTCCACCACACCCAAGCCATCTCTGAAGAATCAGACACATATGCCCCTCCTCCACCAGATAAAAAACCCAAAGAATTACAGCTTTTATTCACTGCTTTCTCAATTTTTTTTTCTTTCTAGTCTGTCAGCCCACTTACCTGAATGAAGGCCCCACTGAATATTGTTTCTAACGAAAAACTTCCCAGAGATACTTTATGTTTTTCCCAAGAATCACACTTGGTCCATCTTCTGTTTTGCACACTGCTCATCTTAGAGTAAAGCAAGAAACAACAGTGATTGTGGGGAAAGGAATGCTAAAACAATAATCAGGGAAGAAGTGATTTTCAAGAAGTAAAATAAGCAATTTCTCGATGTACAAGTCCTGCTGCTCCTCTTCTCTCCCTCTCCCTCTCTACCTGCCTCTATCTCATGCACAAACACCGTACTTTGGATAAGTTACAAAGTTTTGCACAGAGAAAAGAGCAGTTATTCTTACTGACAGTACTATATGAAGCCAGTAACTCGGAGTAACTGGGGCCAGGTCCTTTGGGAATAAGGTCAGCAGAATTCCAAGGTATTTTTTCTGTCAGCACTAAGCAATCTGTAGGGAGTCAAAATTTATCATTATACTGGACTCGTGCTTGAACCCATCAACTTTTTCTTCCAGGAACTTTGGTCCATATATAAATATAGACTAAATATATTCTTACATGCTGAAATGCTTGGCTTTTGGTTTTGCCACAGGCATTCAAATATAGTTATAAAAGAATGAACATGAGGAAGTATATATGGACAAATCAGAAAGAGTGCTTAAGACATAAATCTATGGTCTAAGGAAACAATTTTTTTTTAACCATGTGTAACAGATTATGAACCTGATTCTACTGAGGAATTGTATTTACACATTTGACATTTGCATGCACTATAATAAAATTAATCTAAGTTTCTTTATAAAGTAAATATAATTATTCAATCATATGATTCTGTGAAAACAGATTTTATGGAGACCCACAGGATGAAAAAGGAATCAAAACTCTTGTGTGTAACTGCACATGGTCAAAAAACTACAAATTACATACGGGGCTTCATCCCTAATAAAATTATGTGACAATAATGCTAGCCTGTGCTTCCCTTCCCACAGAAGAGCAGCAGAAAAGACAAATCTGAACTCCTGCCGAAACACCCAGAAAACCACCTCAACAGCCCTGTGCTGGGCTAGAGTTAATTTTTCTTCACAGTGGCAGGGATGGGGCTGTGTTTTGGATTTGTGCTGAACACAGAGTTGATAACATAAAGATGTTTTTGTCATTGCTGAGCAGGGCTTATTCAGAGCCAAGGCCTTTCTGTACTGCCACGCTGGCCGGGGGACTGGGGGTGCACGGCAGGCTGGGAGGAGACACAGCCAGGACACGTGACCCAAACCGACCAAAGGGATATTCCAGACCACGTGTGGTCACGCCCAGCTTATAACGTGGGAGGAAGAAATAGAAAAGGGAGAGGCGTTTGGAATGATGGCGTTCGTCTTCCCAAGTAACCGCTGCACGGGATGGGGCCCTGCTCTCCTGGAGATGGCTGAACACCTGCCTGCCCATGGGAAGCACTGAATTAATTCCTTATTTTGCTTTGCTGGTGTGTGCGGCTTTCGCTTTCCCTGTTAAGCTGTCTTTATCTCAACCCATGGGTTTTTGACTTTTTACCCTTCCAGCTCTCTCCTCGATCCAACTGGTGGGGGAGTGAGTGAGCGGCCGCATGAGGCTTGGTCTCTGGCTGGGGTTAGACCATGACAAACCCATACATTCCCATGGCATAAAGTAACCAGATCCCCTGTGAACAACTTCTCCTCAAATTCATTCCCTAATTCTTTTTTCCCTAAAAATGATAAAAATTTCAGCCTGGAGATGAGGTTGTTTTGGTTTTTAATGTCCTCACAAGGGGAGACAGGCACTGATATCTTCACTCTTGTGAGCAATGACAGGACCTGAGGAAATGGCATGAAGCTGAGTCAGGGGAGGTTTAGGTTGGATATCAGGAAAAAGTTCTTCACCCAGAGAGTGGTTGGGCGCTAGAATAGGCTCCCCAGGGAAGTGGTCATAGCACAGCCTGTCTGAGTTCTAGAAGTTTGGACAATGCTCTCAGGCACAGGGTGTGACTCTTGGGGTGTCCTGTGCAGGGCCAGGAGTTGGACTCAATGAGCCTCATGGGTCCCTTCCAACACAGCTTATGCTGTGATTCTATGACTGAGTTGCAAACACAGAAGCTCAAGCATAGCTAATACATCCTCTTCCATTTCAGAACCAAATCAATAGCCACAAACTTTCTCGAGTTCTCAAGCACTCGTTCTAAGCCACAGGCCAGCCCACGTACTTTTAGTTCGGCATCAGTCCAGCAAAGCACTTACGTGTGCACTTAACTTTGAGCACATGAGCAGTCCCATGGATTTCAGTGGGACTTCTCACAGGTTTGATGTTAAGCAAGGGCAAAAGTGATTTACCTGGACCAGTGCCATAAACTGGAAAGCCCGAACCGCTGAGACTGAGTATTTTCATGTGTGAAGTACCTGCCCCATTTTGTGGGAATGGATACTTAAAGATAGTGCTAATAATCACAAGAACTTCTGCTATTTCAGGTACAGGAGGGAATGGAAGATTTTGTTGGATAGAAGAGAAAACAAACATCCATCCAAACTGGTACAACAACCACTATCAGGTGTTGTGTCTGTGTTTCCTAGGACAACGAAAATAATATTATTGTGTTTCCACAGCAACACAAATGTATATGCCATGATGCAAAATACATTCACAGTATGCAAAGGAAAAAATGTCTTATATATAGTAACATAACAGATGAAAGATCCCTATCCAGCTCAAGGACAGTTTTTCCTTCCAGTAACCTGCATAAAATAGAATCAATCTAGAATTTACATTTTTCTGTTCCTGTGCTGTGCACTGACAGATCTACTTCTCATCCGTGAAGCAGCCCACATTTTTTGGGTTTTGAGCCCTATAGGTGCCTTACTTTGTATGATTAATCAAGGGCATCAGCCAGAAACTGTCTTCTTCCTCTGTTTCCAGATGTAGATTGGAAATGCTTTTCTGACCCATTCGTTATTTTTTATTTGATAAGTGTAGAACATCATAGAATGGAAATATATAATAAGTAGCGCAATGGGCAAAAAGTGAAGCTTGAAACTGTAGGCACAGTGACGATTGACTGGGTCTTGGCTGTCAGACTCAGCCCTAGAGCATTCAGTACCACTCAGGTACAGAGCAGCACTGTGGTTCACACACAAGTAACCAGCAAGGTGCAAGGAGTGCAGCACACACCAGGTGTGCCAAGCTTCCCCTGTACACCAGAATCAACCTCCCGTGGTGTGTGATAGACTCAGTCCCAGGTTGGATTTTTGGTCTCATTGGAACAATCTCAGAAGGAAGATTTACCTGCACAAAGGCTATGCCATGCTTGTGCAATAACTCCTAAACACATCAAGTACATAAAGGTTGCTGTTCATATCCCATTTACCACAGGCACCCACATTTCTCTTCAGGATGACTCTGGCAGACATACAAAATTTTTATCCATCACCTATGAAAAACCACAACCAAAGCTGTCGCTCAATCCTCAGCAGAGGTGCCAGTAACCGAGATGTATGGAGATGGAAGAAGTGATTTTCCCTACAAAACCATCTTTCTGATGGGGCACAATGACTCACTGTTACTCTATAATCTGTGAAGAAAAAGATAAATCATTTTCAGCACTACAGTCTACCCACGGATGAACCTGTGCACCCCTAGGTCTTTAGCAAGTGTGAATGGCATATAACTGAACCAAATTTATTTCTGCTTTCAAAAAGCCACAGCCAGCATTTTCTAGGAGTCAATTCCTCATAGCTCTGTTCCTTATTTTACTGTGAACTATCAGCCTCAGGTTACAGCAAAACCAAAACAGAACTGTGGGACAACGTAGCAAAGGTTGGCTGGCTGAACTCTTTGTGAAATATAATTATTTAATTTTTGATGAGAAAAGAGTGATCAGGGTCACAGATACAAGTATTTACAAGTGCAAACTATTATCCTAAGAACTCTAGGATTTAGCTAGGGAAAAATACATTTACTGGAATGAACACTGACAAGTAAAATATTTAATCCCTAAAGTTTTATTTCCCCCTAACATAAAATAATATTACTTTGAATGGTCCATAAATAACATTAATGGAGAGATTTTGAATGGTAAATCTCTAATGATATACGAGAGAGGACTTAAATAGGTTTAACTGAGCTCTTTCTCAAACTTGGCAACTGTGCTACAAATGGTTTTAGGTTTTTTTAAGCAGCATTATAATCTGTTATCTGTTTGGATCCAATCCTAAAAAAGCTTTTTGTTCCAAAATTGCAAACACCACCAATGCAGAAGCAACTAGAGGAAAAGTGGTCTTTAGTGCCCCTACCAAGTTTGAGAAAACATCACTCTAGTGTCTATGGTGTGATGAGAGCTCTCTACGGATGCCAATGGATGGTTGTGCAAAGCCTCAATTGGGCTTCAGCATAGAGTATGTAAAGGGAAGCTTCATAACAAAGTTCTGCCAAAAGAGTCGCTACCTGAGTCCACATCCAGAGCCCAAATGGGTTAAATGCTACTTTTTTAAAATTAGTGTTCCCGTACAGCGTTACTCGAAAATAGCGTGAGATAGTTAAGGGTTATTGATCGCATTTTTATAAGTTAAATAAGAGGAGCAGAAGGATGGAGAAGAGTTTGTCCAAATTAGCATAGGAATGCTTTCCTTCCCCCCCCTCAGCTGAGGCCCTTCTAGTCCTCAACTCTGCGCCTCAAGCAAAACTAGTAACACTGGGACATAAACCACAGGTCAGAATTTAAGGTCATGTGAATTGACAATATTCCCCCCACATGATAATTTTCAGCAAAATAAAAATTCCATCAATGGTGAGTCATCAACAGAGGTTCAGTCTGAGATCAGAAACAGGACTAAAACTGTGGCCGGAGTAGGAAACAGCCCAAAGCACTGTCTTAGAAAGCGTGCAATGAATTTACGTCGAAAAGACTTCAGCTGCACTCATCCACCGCAAAATTGTGCATTGATCTATAACATTCTCAGGTTCACACGCTGAAAAATTTTGAATGCAATAAAGTAAGAGTTAAATTTACTGAATTGATGATATATGTATGCCACAGCTTACCCCTCTGAAAATACAAAACTGTATCTAATACAATTCAGACAAAGAATTCTGAAAAAGCATGCTGAGTATAAATAACAAATCTAAATACCTCTAACTAGAAACCATTGAAGTATATAAAAGAAGAGAACTGTTTGAGAGTATAGTTATGGAGAGAAATATTTTTTTTATTTTGATATTGATTTTGATTTTGGTTATGTGCCACAAAAAATATGAAAATTATTTAAATTTTTATTTAGCATGCATTAGCTTGGTTAAAACACCATGTAGAGGATTTTACTAAGCCAACATTAAGATATCTTAATTTCAACATTAGTAAGAAACACTGTTTAAAAATCTAACAAGATTTCTACCATGCTGCAAAATTTCTGAGCTACCTAGATCTTATGCTTTACAAATATTTCTACACCGTGAATACAAATTAAGAAAAAATATCCACATGCAGAAATTTCACCTCTCTCCCTTCCTATAACATACACCTCCAGAGTAACTTTCTTCATCTTTATCAGCTTTTGCACCTAAATAGCTTTTTCCAAAAAGCTTCCACAGTATGAATCCCTAAACTGTGGATTAATCTCCTGCAGATCACATTTTCAGTGAGATACTCAAATAAAAGAATTTTTGACTACTTAAAATTATAATCAACTCAAGTACATGGTTTTAGTACGAACAAGGATGAGTATTACATAAGGCAAAAATTATGCCCTTCAAAATTCAAGGAAAGAGGTATATATTTAGAATTTAAATTACACATTTGCACAATCAGAATTTCTATACAAATCAAACTCCTGGCCAAGGTATTCTGAAACAACAACAATAATAGTCAGCTCAAATGAGATTAACTTGTACTTTTACTTTCTCTACCTCAATCAATAGTATTTATTCCTTTTTTATTTCTGTGTAATTAATCATCTAGATAAACTAAACTCCATCATCAATGAAATCAGCTCTAGCAAAGTCAAAATATTATTCAGTAGAACTTTTTCTCCAGTTTTCTCGTACAAAGATTAGGAATTCCTCCTCTGAATAGACTTACCTGGGTACATAGCCAGCAAGAAAAAAGTACTCAAAGCCAGTGGCTGAACAGACTTTTTGCAAACAGGCGATCACTGCTGTTTATTTTTTCACACCATGAAATGAAATTTGCAAGGCTCGTTTTTCTCTAATGGCCATTGTAGAATAGAATACCTCCAGCATCATATTTTTTTCCTTATATTTAAGTGCAGTATGGAAGAAAAACAATACTGAGGCTGAATTACATCTGTTAGTGATCATATAATTTCATATTCATATATAATCTTCACTACACAAGATTTCATCAGCTGCTGTACTTCATATAATGAGGACAATAATTACTAAGAGAGTTTTAATACCCCTCTCAAAATCAAAAACCCTTTTCAAAAGCCAAATTAGGTGTAATGGAAATAATGTGTGCTACAAATCTTTCATCAAAAAGAAAGAACTTTTACGTAAGTTTTCTTATAACTTCTCTATCTACTTTTCACTTTACTTTTCGCTTTTTTATTTTCTGTGCTTTCACCAAAATTCTTCCATTGATCTTGCAGCATGTAGTGGTTGCTTTGCTGTCAGCTAAGGAAATGCATTCAGTATTTTTAGAAAATTTAGGTGTCTAAATCAAAAATGCAGGCACATATCCAATCACTCAAGGAAAAAAAGACATCTGCAAAGCCACTCAAGTAAAAGAGAGGGAGTTATGTACGGTAACACCGAATGGAGTATTTGAGAAGGAATTAAAGAGAATGAGACTGTGCATCTTTTAGACAGGGTATGAAGAATGCAGTCAGGAAAAGACAGCAGGCAGCACACTGTGTTGAATGAAAGACTCATAGAGCTACCAAAAAAAAAGTCACCTGCCATATTTCTCCTTCGACTGAGGAAACGATGCATCCTATATTTGTTTAAGGTCATCAGTTTTGCTTCAAAGGTCAACCTATCAAACAAATATTCTGTCCTACCTAGATGAGCTTGGTTTTTTTACTCACTCAAAAGGAATGAAGTTGCTAAAACTAACACCTCCTAATACACATATTCTGACATTTCCATCTTCAGTTCCTGTGATGGAAAATATGGATACTTTGTTCAGCTGTTCAAGGCCGTGACCTTAAAGCTAGGTACAATACACTTATTATTGTTACCATTTCAATTAAAATACTTAAGCAGAAAGAAACTATGAAAAAATAGCCGCACCCAAATGCTACCATTTAAGCCTTTTTGAACCACACCAAGTTATTACCCCACAAGTCCCCTGAATTGTTTGCAAGACTCCCTGCAATAATAATTGAAATGATCGAAGCAGTTCCAAGCCCTTTAGTAGAACAATTAATGTCTCGGATATAACTCTGAGAAAAAAAAACACCAACAAACCAAACCCATTTTTTCATATGTAATTTTTGATCAAATTTTTAAGACATTGCCATAATCCTGATGCTAATACCTCTCTCTACGGAAAGTCCCAATAAAGTAACTTTTCATGGAATAAAGAAAATTGTTCTGCCAGAGGAAAAATATCAGAATATAGCTTTTGTTTTTCTCCCAGTTCAAAGTCACTGCTCAGTGTTTGCTGAAGGTTCGATTTTGCAACACCTTGAGCGTGATTCGGTTGGTGCCAAATCCCATGGAATTGTACCTCTTCCTTCAGTTAACTATTGGATCATATCCCATCACAAGACAAACTATTCCCTATGATTAACTCTTGGGAAACACAGCACTCTCAGTGCCACAAAACGTTTGTAGAAAGAATTGAAATGCTTTCAAGATGTGAGAAGTAAAATTTAAAAATGCAGCTTCAAACAGGACAAAGTTGCTTTTAATCAAATACGTCATGCAGATAAAACCTTATTTTTATGTATTTGTTTTGATTAATCAGAAATACTGATCTGGTATTCCAGAAGATTAAAGTTTTCTTACATCTAACTATGGCAATAAATCATCTGTATTTTTAACACATTTAAAAGTGTTGAGTTCCCTGTGCCTCGGTCACACAAGTTCAGAATTTTCCTACATTTAAATTAAGATCTTTGTCATTTCTGGATTCTTCAGGAATCTTTTCTCATAGGTCAGATTAAGATGTTTCTAGTGTGCCAGAATCATCATCTTTTTCTGTTTGTTTGTTTAAATGAGGATTCCTGTAGGAATTCTGTGAAATGTCAGCATAAAAATTTCTGTCCTCTGACTGGAGTAAGGCAGCTTGAAAATTCCTAAATTCAACCGCAACTAGCACTTCTCGTCCTGCAGGAATTCCTGCAGTTCCTGTATTCCTGCTTTCACTTCATTTTTAAGCTGTTACAGATACCTTTTTATGAACTGATATATCTTCACAACTACTTTACAGGCGTTTTGTGCTTCAGACTATTTTGCAGATTGAGTCCTCATCTTTCACTCAGGCTCAGAAGTTTATCGCATCTCCTCGCATATCTCTTTGTTTAGTTTCCCAGATATATTTTTGGACTATTTAACTGGAAAAAAACCCAAACACCACACCTCACAATGACCAGAGTGTGACCTAACTCACACCATACATATCATTGATAATGGTACCAAAAACCCCAATATAAATTCAATTAGATAAAAATGGACTGTCTTCACACACTCAGATAGAGTAACTCTGTTTTTCTAAGGCTTGCCTGTTAGCTGATGGCTCAAATCACACTTTGCTGCTGCCTTGTCTTTCAAGAAATCTTCCTTTACCTGCTTTTCCCCACCTCTATTTTCATTCCTCTGCCAGCCTATGAAGCACACTCTAATTACTGGCATCTTCTGAGTGTGCTGATAAAGCAAAGCCTGGAGCCCACCCTGTGTGGGAGAAGCAAGGCTGAAAATCCCAAATTGGAGTAGACACATTCAATGGAAGTTGTCTGCTCGACCTGCTGATTTTTGATATTGGTCAAAAATGTCAAATATTACATCCTAAGTGGTGTACTTCACTCCAAATAAGAACTTTTTCTCCCGGCTGAGAACCGAAGATTTCACATCTGGTCTGAAAGAGTGATAAAAAAGAGAAAAGAAAGAGGAAGGGAAAAAGGAAAATAGGAAAAATGTGGAAGCTAGGGAAACAAAGAAGGAAAGAGGAAAACAAAAAGAAATGAGAAAAGGAAAAAAGGGGAAAAAATAAAATAAAAATGAAAAGAAAAAAGGAAAACAAAAGAAAACAAAGTGGGGGTGAAAAAAAAGAAAAAAAATGAGAGGTTCACAGCATCCAGCTCTGTTTCCTAGTCTGAAGCAGTTCTGGGTTTGGACTCAGGATGCTCCAGGAGTGTTTCTCTCCCTGTTTAATCACTGTACCTCAGATAACCACTTACATTTAAGGGAATTAATCTCCCTTTGCAAAGCTATAGGAATCTTTCCAATTACACCAACAGGATCCCGGTCAGCACCTTTATGAGGATAACTACTAGAATTGCTAAAAACATCCTAAATTCTATCTCTACATGAAAGCACTCTAAATTAAGGGACATTTGCTGCCTTGCAAAAGACTTGCTCAAACTTGTGGAAATCAGCACAGTCCTTGGCTCGCGCAATTTTAATAAGACCCACGTGTATTAAACCAGATTATATGACACATGTTAAGGTTCATGTTTGATATCAAATTAAGTATACGGATGATTTATGGAAAAGAGTTCACCTCCCTTTCCCCCACGTGAGGTTTAAAGACTAATCTTCAACCAGATCTTCCAACACTTTCTGCATTTAGGCCTTTCCCACTTGAAACCTTCAATGTTGTTTTTATTATCACAAGAGACCGATACCCAGCCTAGCATCTGTTATTATTCCCTTACCTTCTCTCCCTGGGAGAATGCATGAACCTAGCATATATCACTGTGATTACTGGATGCTGCTAAATTCCTAGAAAAAGAGCAGCATTGCTTTCCTTGAAGAAGGATTTGATTGCACTATTACTCTGTGCACTAATGTGCTGCTTGGCTATAAAGGGAATTGTTGCGTAGTTTCTCTAAAAAAATCCAACATACCAATAAAACAAGTTCCATAAAATAAATGAACACCCACCACTAGCTCTTACCCACAAGGATCAGCGTGACAGATATATTGATAATGACAGACATTTGACTGGAATAACTTTGGGAGGCAAAAACGTGAGTTAACGCCCCTCTCTCCAACAAAATGCCGTGCTTTACCGTCTGCTATCAAAAGCAGACAGGTGATGCTACGGGTCATTCACCCCCTCTTGTCATTTCCACTGACAGACAAGCTTCACAGGTCACCCGGGATATTAAAAAATTATCTCCTTAGATCAAAACAAAAATTCACTGCTTCACCAGATAATGCTTGGGCTGTCAGTTCTACTCTTTCCAGGCAATCAGTGCCATGCTTTGAAGTGCACTTGGTTGTTGTGACCCTAAAAACTCATTTCCATTTGTTCTTTTTTTGGATGCAATAGGAATCTAATTCCTGGTGCCTATATTTGGGGCTTCCTACGCTCAGCCCTGGCCCCTTTCCCACCCACCCACTTACTTCTTATTTTTGCAATGTTTGCTCCAGTGCTTTTTTTAAAAAAAAAGAAACATGTCTGTAGGTATTTAGTCAATACTGTAATGAAATCTGATTTTGTTTTCATAACATACGCATATTTTTTTCCTACTGCTCACCATTTTTCTTCTGAAGGGAAACTAAACTGGTGAGGACCTTGATGCAAAAATTTCCTTCTTCTTTAGAACATGGTGTAAATGGGTACAGCCAGGTATGTTGCAAACTCCTATAGGCAATGATTCTAGTCAGAGAAAAAGTTTCAAAACAGTAAATACTTCTGAATATAAATACAGATGTATTCATGTATATATGTGATCTCGTGTGATTAATTTGAATCAATGCATAGACCTGGAATTAATTAACTGTGTGTTATTACTTTCAACAGACCCCATCCTCAGTAACGGATGGCAATCTCTAGTTCTAGTTATGGTCTGAGTTATTACAGGCCAAAAGAGATGTTCCTGTAAGATTTACTGCCTGAATAGCCAGGCTGCACTGAAACCTTGGTATTTACACAGGATTTCAGTATATGCTTATCGCAAGGCTCATATCCCTCTTTTACAGATGGCTCTTCCAAAATAATCTGACAAAGGTTAAGTTCCTTGCATGCTGAGACCACTTGCTGTCCTGTAGGCAAATCTACTTTTATTACTTTCCTCTACTGTGTACATAGGATTTCTCTTGTCTTCTGCAAAGATGATATATTCGTAGGGTCACAGATTATCTTTTTGTGCTGCATTCTGCTGTACTTCAAGCAAAGGGAACACACTGAATAACAAGAGTGAACAGACTAACCAGATTACTTATAAGTAGAAAATTCCAATTATTTGACAAAAAACACATAGAAAAACCTAGTGAAAATGCTGTGACAGCAAAAGACCCTTATCTGTTTATATGTACATAAATTGCTTCTTTCCTCCATGCACCTCAGAGATTTGTGTCCTCTACTCATTGTCTTAGAATGAATTGGTCACAGACTGATTATATAGAAATTGTTTACTCCATAAGTTATCAGTAGTGTTTCAACCTATGGGACCACTTCAGGGGAATCCTGAACCTTCAGGTTCATCTACTCTACAAGGTTTATAAATCCATTGGCTTAAGAAAAGTAAGGAATAATGCAAAAACTCTTAAGAAACATTCATTATGTGAGTTTTGCTCGCATATCTCCATTAAAAGCAGATGCACAGTTAAATACCTTTTCTGGTCCTGACTTTCATTCGACAGAGAAAGCCATTTTAGAACAATGCTCTGTTAGTGATAGCAATTTTATTCTATATGCTTTACTGATAAGACCTTAAACAGAGGATGACAGTGCATGTAACAGGCAATATATCCAAAGAATTACAGATGACATTTTATCTGTTCACAGAGTGCTGTGCACATTCCTTTAAACTGTCTTTGAGAATGTAGCCGTCATCATCTGAGTATTTTTCAAAATCTTATTTTAATGAAACACATCTAGAATCTTGTTTTAATGAAACACATTTTACCCTGTCATACACTGAAATGAAGTAAGAATTTGCCATACTGCCTGCTCCCCTTTAAGGAATCAAAGGCACAAGACAGTTTCATCACAAAACCAGTAGAACCACCTACACCTCCAGTTGTCTGTCTCATCCCTCTTTCATTTCCTCTGCCTGACAGCAGGCCACTCGATATGCCCCCAGATGAAAAATAAAGGTAAACTCTTTTCATCCTTAGAGATCGAGACTTGATTTTGCCCTCACTCCTATGAACTGGATTTTCAAAGCCCAGTCTGCTAGCTGAAGTTTTCCTTTTGCACTGCTGCCCTCCTAGCAAATGGGGTAGAGCGGTAGGAGATCAAAATATATAGAGCATAGTCACAGCTATGATGAAGCCATCTGTCTTTTCTGTCATGGTTTAGGAATGGTATTCCCCGATTTCGTGTTCCCACTGAAACACTCCAAGCCACGTGCCACTCGCTCGCTTCCTCCTGCAGTGGGGCCGGAAAGGAGAATTGGAGGCACAGAAGGTAAAGAGGACAGGTTTAGGTAAGACCGATTTACTGGGAACAGCAATGAAATAAGAAGCAATTAGTAATAGCAACAGTGTTAATAACAAAGTGCACAGGAGAGGGGAATGATCCACACGCGGTTTGCTCACCACACGGAGCCCTACAATACCCGATTGCTTGCTTCCCACTAAGCGCCTGGAAGGACCACTTTCCCCCACCCCCAGAAAATTACATGAAAGGATGTAGAGTAACCTCCATGTCCTAATCATGCCCCCTCCTGACTACTGCAAAAATTAACCCTGTTCTGGCCAGAACCAGGACACCTCCCCAGCCCGTCAGCCGTAGAAGAGCTGCTGACCACGTCTCCTCCATGGAAGGGGTGACAGGCAGGAAGGCAACTGCCCTTGTCATTTGGGGACCTCACACTTGCACTCTCAACCCACCCACGAATGCAAGAAAGACAAGCATGCAGCAGGCTCTGACTCTGCAAACGCTTTAGCACTTGTCTCACTAGGCAAAGGCCACTCAAGTTTTTGCAGAGCCTGGCAGGTTACAGTAAAAATGTGATCACAGTCTACCTACAAGTGGTGTGCATAGGACCAAGCCTACCATGGTGTGAATAACATGGAGCCATTTAATTTCTCCCAGCTCATACCCAAAATACAGACATGACTAGGAGGACACACGTTGTCTCTCCCTTTATAGAACCTGATTAATCTGAAATGAAGAAACAATAACACATTTGAAACTTTCTTGTTCCAGTAAAACTCCTTCCTGTTCAATTTGCAATTTATTGCATTGAAGATAAGAAAATTCTAAGCAAAAGTAGCAAGAGGATTTAAAAGATAAAAATAATGAAAGTATTTCCAAAAAAGCCCAGTATCGAACATAAATTTTTTTGTAAACACTCTTCTAAAAAGCTTTTTACAAACACTTTGTAAAATTCCCACTGCCATGGCTTCTATACTAAAATTTCCACAATGAATTGATCTATTAAAAGATAAAACTTAATTTAAAAAATTAAAATTAAAAGAGATTCAAGGATGACAAATAGGTACTTTACAGAATGCAATCAGATACATCTTACATTGCTCAGACAAGCCTTGAAAGAAGAGTACACAATGTTATGATCAATTTAAATGGAAACAAGATCAGACATACATGCAGAATTTTTACAGATCCCACCCTCTGCAGAAATTTCCCAGAAAATTATTTCCTTCCGAGGCAGAAAAACAGTGTTTGTAAACGATATACAGCATGTGTCAGCTTGGGACAGTTCTCTGGTATAATCTTTGTCTCCAGTCTCTAAACATAAAAGATGGATAGATCTAATTTATAAAGGTCACTCTATTCATTATACCCATACTTTAAAATATTGACCTATTAATTTTTACAGAAAGAATATTATAGCTCCACTCAACCTTTATTATAAAGTCTTCAGTTTCCCTTATTGCAGGTCCAGAGGACCTAACCACACTCCAGGAAAGAAAGTTATCAAATGATTCCTGCAAAGAATTAAAAAAAAGCAAACAAAACAACCAAACATCCAAAAGCTCACTGCTGAACACGCCAAATGAACTAAATAATGGGAAACACATTTACAATGTCCTTTAATGGTAAGCCTATCCAATTTGTGATTTAAGAGGTCAAACCGTTGGTTATTTTTGCATTCCTGGTAATTTAAGAAGAAACAGGCTGGGAAATGTGTACTCGCAGGCCTTATAAAACTGCCGTCCTTATTTTGAATAATGGACATCCATTGTAAAAAGCTTACTGGTGGAAAAGCCCCCCTCCATGTTTCCACGCTTTGACTGGAGAGCCTGCTGCCCACGAGGCTCACAAGGAAGATTGAGTGTTTAAAGAGACAAAAGAAATCGGCCACAAAAAATCCTGCCACCCATGTGTCCGGAAAATATGAATTGCTCCAAGAGCTGGGACAACAAGAACTGCTGACACCAGATGGTAACATTCCCTGCAAGATTGCTGCACCACCATCTCGTACTGGAAATGAGGGTTTTTCTCAAGGGCCTGAGGCTGAGCCTAATAATTGGGCAAGCAAGAGGAAGGAAAGGATGAGATGGAAAGACATCCCCAGCTCTCAGCTGGGGCAGCCCCAAAGACTTCCACCCTCATTGCACCAGCACAGGCTCCAGCCAGCCCACCCACAGAAACCATCAGCCTGGTTTTACCTGGCTTTATGATTATTTTATAAGAATTGAGGGCTGTTACATTCATGTCAGCAGAATACTTCCTTCTATGTGAAGATAAAAAAAGCAAACTGAAGCAAATTACTACACATCTATAAAATAAATTAAAATTTTAAACTGTATGAAAAGCTTGATTTCTTTCCCTACTCAAGGTGGACTAAAAAAGTAACTCAGACAAAAGACAAGACTGCATGCTACATTCTAAAAAGGTAGTTGCAGACCTAAAAAAATCTTGCACAAACCACAGAGCAGTTCTTAGGGAATGGAAGTTGACAGGGGAATTCAAGGAGCAATTAGCAGATTTTACTTACCTTTCCACTGTCAGGTTACCCTGGATTTTATCTATTATTGTCAACAAACATTTAATAATTTCACAGTTTGGTTACACAGCACTTCTGCTCAATGATTATCGCTAGCTGGAACATTTCTAATTAAATTTCATTTAGTCACAGCCAAATTGGGAGTTGCTCATTTGAGGTTTTCTATTCCAGCATTACTGGAATATAATAGGCTGGTGGTTAGGACACTAACTTGAGGTGTGGAACAGTGAATTTCAGTTTTGTTCACTGCCTGCGTTTATCCAGCTCCAAAAGAAATAATCTGCCTGAAGGTAGCCAGAAGCAGCAGCAGGGAATGGAGCTGTGTTCACTCTGTATCTACACAGCTATACATTTTTAGTCGGTCTTATTCTTCAAAAAATCATGCCAATGGATTCTGTGTCTCTCTTTAAGTCATTTGCAGGCCAAGTATCAGGACCGTTTTTCTGTGATTCCAAAGGAAAAGGAGACTTAATTTTTTTTCTTCCACACAGCACTGACCTGGCTGTGTTAAGCATCAGTGGGAAATAAACTGAGCTCCACCAATTATGTCCAACTGCAAGGACAGTGCACAGGAAGCTGAGAGACCCACACTTAACATTCAGCAGTAAGCAGGGCTCCATGTCAATGTATCAGCTGCTCCAGGACAGGCAGAAGGAGAAGAGTATTTTCATGCCTGCTCAGTGGAGAGCTGGCCATCATTTTGTGCTCTCAGTACACCTGATCTGTTCCACTTCCTCTGACCCCACAAAAATTTACAGTCAAAGCCAGCACGACTTTAGGTATGATAGCCTTCTGTGAGCTGTGTCTGCAGAAATTAAATTAGCAGCAATATATCCTCTGCCTCAAAGGACTGCGCTGAGTCTTCGTTAGTCAAGTTTGTAGAAGGCTGGAGATCACTGGATGGGAGTTCTGCACAAGTGCAAGGCGTTACAACATTACATACTGCAAAACTTTGTAGAGCTACAATTTTTGTGGTAGCCTGGGGATTGTCATGGTCAGAATCAACTATGTCACTCTGCAGTTTCGGTTACTAAGTAAAAGAAATAGATTAAGCTATTTGATTTTAGCAAGGTACATATGTTTTACTAGGTCATTTTTTTCACCCTTTACTTGCTGTGTCTCTTTCTTCTGCTGTCCTCACTCAGGAGCAGAGCCTTTCAGGCTGGAAGGGACTTTGGGAAGTCATCCACCCAACCCATCCTAACACACAGAGCAGGCCCAAGTCACACCACATTGCCCAAGGCTTCCTCTAACTTGGTCTCATCCAAGAATGGAGACCACATGGCATCTCTGGTCCAATGCTTGGCTGTCATAGTAAAACTCATTTTTCTGTGTCAGATAGAAACCAGCCCTCTCTCAGTTTATGCCCTCTGTCTCTCCTCCTCTTGCCCTGCACCTCCTTAAGTAGGCTGGTGGCATTTCTTTATAGCTTCCTGGCAGGCAGTGGCTGCTGTGGGGTCCTCTGGGCTGCCTCTCTTCCAGGCTGAACAAACCCAGGTCCCTTTGCTGCCACTCTCAGGGCTCCTGCCTCACTGCCCCAACCATCCTGGTGGCCCTCAGCTGAACTTGCTGTGGTCTATTAACACCTTTCTGTCCTGAAGCCCCAAAGCAGGACACAGTACTCCAGATGTGGTCTAATGAGCACTAAGTAAAGTTTTCTCTTTCAATCTTCATCTCAAAAGCAATCTAACATTTCCAGCATCGATGGTCCCTAGATTCAAAGAGAAAATTGCAGAGATTAGTTGCAAAAATTCCCACTGAAACAGTTTAAAATACTTCAGCCTTTTAATGAACTTAGCCCTGGAGAACTCTTTCAAACTCAATAGGCTGAATTTCTGAAGATCATTTGAGTAAACTGTTTATATGCACCATGCCCCATGACAGCTATGCCATGAGGGGCAGAGCCACTTTTACAGTGCACTTTTAACCATCTCTGCCAAGTTTACCAGCTAGAAGTGCCTCTGCCTCCCCTGATCCTGGAGCAGCATTAATCAGTCACCATTTCTCATATCCTGTCTGATTTATGGTTTTCCTCCAGGGCAAAGACTTCAACAATTGAATTTGGGTTTGGACCTACAATCTGACATATGTTAAACATTACCAAATTTTCAGGTGTTGTGGGGTATAGGAACTGTGCAAATAATTACTTTTTTGGATCCATGACTGAAGTTATTTTTAATAAGACTGTGTTTGATTTCTCAGCATTTTGGACTATTTGCTTTCATTACACTTGTAATACATTTCTGGCAACTGCACTCACCTTCCTGTATATGACAGGAAAGCTATGAACGGCTTGATCATACGGAATGATTTATAAATCTGTTAATTAATACCATGGATCACTTATTTTAATCCTAAGGCTTAGCTGAGCTGTATATTGGCACAGTGAACAAAGGGAACAAACATATCTGAAAATAGTAGTTATGTTATTTATTTAGCTTTCATATAAGCTGAAATCAAACCCTTGTCTACTCCCTTGACACAATTTTTGGACTAATTAGGATGGGGCACAGTTGAGAATTGGAAGAAAATGTACATACCTAACTGTGATTGATTTCAAATGGTGTTAGGTACCTTTCAAGGTTCAGCCTGAGCCTTCTTTCTCAATACCTCAGAGAATCATTTTAATTACATAGACCCATTTATAAAAGTCATTTAAAAGGGCAAGGATAGAAAGGATTTGCAATAACATGTTGTCACACTGATAGCTCTACACAGCAGCCTCTTTCCCTTGCTGAATTACAAAAGCACATTAAAATTTCCTGCCATTTAAAAATAATCATTAGGAGGAATTAAGACAATATTCTTTCTATCCAGAGACTCTGTCTCTGTCTTCCCCCTGACTTGTCTGGGCTTCAGTACAGCACTTTGTCTTCTCTGCCAGACTGGTGGGGTGTCAGTAGAGAAAATATTTGCTAGTTCTGCTGTCATTATTTATGTCCAATATCTTCCCAAAAGATCACTCTCCTCAGGAGCTTAGTTGGCAACTGAATCGATCATTTTAGTCAAAGTTAAGTGTGTCATACCTTAATGCAGCCTTCAAAAAAATCGGTCTTGAAAAGCTTGAATTAGGTTTTGGAAGAACAGAATTAATTTTTGTAGCTTTTCTTTTTCTTGAGCAGAGAGGGTGGAAGGCAAGAAATGAGGAAAAGGCTGGGAACTCCAACTCAAAAGTTAAGCAAAGAATCAACTTCTTTTGAAAGGATTTTCAAAGAGGAGCACTTGGCAACATTAGGCAGAACAGCTTATTTTCTCCACCTATGCAAAATGAAATAGAGGTGCAGGAAACTGGCTACTTAGCATATTTTCGTGGTTGATTCATTGGTTTTCTTCAGATTCCGCATATTTCCTTCTCCTGAATCCTCAATACCTATAGTATTTGAAGAAATCAATTTTTCTTTGACATGCTAAAATTCATATATGGCTGATACTGAAATATAATTTTAAAAAACCATTTTCCCCCATAGTTAGTGTCCTGCGAGCAGAAACTGGCTATCAACAGCCAGTTTGAAAGGCAGGCTATTTACTACTCCAATGTCACACTAGGAACGTCAAGAGAAAGATTCTTTTGTACCACTTGAAACTGCCTGATTTATTTCCTAAATGCTGGGAACTGGTGATGAATTTTGATCATCAAAAAGCAATTTGGCATGCCACATAGTGTGTTCAATTGCTTTATTAGGGACACACCTGGAAAGCACATTTTCCTGTAAGATTTAACAAAAAAGAATAGTGTGATACATAGGGCAATGCTTTATTTAAAAGTAGTTTCATAGGCTGTAGAATGTTTAAAATTTTAATGACATTTTCTAGAACTAAATGAAAGGAAAGTGTATTGAGAACTCTCAACATTATCCTCCAAATAAAACAACTTTATCCAAGAGCATTACAAGTTTTTTTGAAGCTGTGAGTGGTAGCAAAGGCCTACAAACCTTCAAGAACCAGTTAGTTAATCTGGCATTTGTACAAACAGAGATTAGACTGTCAAGTCAAAAAATGTGTCAATCATGATACTGGAAATATAGCAAGTTTTCTTTTTAATCCACTGCACATGGAACCTCTTTACAGTGTGTTTCATATCATTGCTTCTCATCCCAATTATCAAAAATCTTTTCTTTCCCTATTCACTATAAGCATGAACAATATAAGCACAACCGCAGGTGGTTGCCAAAGAAGTTACTTCATTGTGGATATCAGTTCATAGTTTCAAAATTAATGTTTTCTTTGGCTTGCATTTGGCTTTTTTTTTATTTTTTCCCTGTCCATTTAAGACAGAGTTGTACAGAGTCACCTCAAGATAGCATGCAATGCTGATCTTAAACTACAATAGAAAAAAGAAAACCCTATCAATGATAATTAGGTTTGCCTTGTAGAGAGCTTTCGGCTTTGTTTTCATTTTGGGTTTTGCCCTTCCTGTCCTCTTTGTCCCAAATCAATTCTTGGAGCTCTTATGGCACAGCTGGGTGTTAGCTTCAGCTATATATTAAGAAGCAAAAGCTAAAGAAAACTCCTTGACTGACAATTGTGAAGTGATTTGAAGGTGAGTAGATTTAATTTGTTTGCTTATATGGTGTGGGAAAACGATAAACATAGTGGGAGTACAACATAAAACATTCTTCTGGGTCTCTCTAACTGGAAAGCATACTTATTTTTTGCTTTCATTTTTGAATTCCATAGTCCATTGGACAGTCACAGTTTTTAGAAATTATTAGCAACAACAGCATATTGCTATAATAATTTTTTGGCTTCTAGGAAACCATTGATTTTATTATTTCTAAAACACTTGGACCACCAATTCAGCAACTTTGAATGCTTCAGCCACGTCCTAAACCACCAATGTAGCATTAAAACTAACAAATCCCCTTCCACCCAAATTTCCTTTAAATACGTTTAATCATTGGATACTACTGATATAAATTTTCTTGAAGTAGATGAAACATTGGGTAAAACCACAGCTAGAGCTGGGAAGAAGCAGATGTAGCTACCCATAGCTTATGTCAGACACCCAAATAATTTGGATGAGGTCTTTTGGTCATACTGCTGCTGTGAGCTGACCCAAAGGAAACATCTCTTCCTGGTCATCACCTGAAATACTGTGTTTGGTGATTAACCGTTTGCTTAGGTGGCATTTCCTGATAAGGAAGTGTTAATGTCTCTCACATTAACACGCACAGTGAGCACCCATGAGTGATGGGCAAGGAGAGGGTTAAAATTCATTTCTTTCTGCATATGGTTCCTGTCTCAGCTGTGAGATCAGTTATAGGTCCCCGGCCAAAGATAACAGCTAAAATATAACAGATGCTGGTACTTCCACAGCCGAGGTGAAGTATTTCCTTTCATCCTCACTAGTCACTGATAATGTCCCAATTCTCCATTCACTGGAAACGTCAAGGGCACGAGCGGGTTATTACAACGTGGAATGAATGGACTGTTTGAATTGAACCCATGCCTGCGCACGGTGTGAAGTTTCTCCACTCCTGAGGGATTAAAACTCAGTGGGGAAGAAAACGATGCAGTTGCAAAGGCAATGGTTGCATGCTGGAAGCTGGGGTCCCTTCTAGAAGGGTACTGCTGGTGAAGAGGGGTCAGCTGTCATCATCCAGGTCCTCCTGGCAGAGCCATCAGTGCAGGGCTGATGTGCAAATACTTAACTTGCTGAGGTTATCACTACTCAGCCTTGGCCTGTTGCTTTCTCAGCCCAGTCAAACCAAAAGTTTTGGAGGAAGAATTCACCTTGCATGGACATAAACAGTGCATGAGGAACTCAACCAGCTTCTCCAAATTCACACTTTCCTAAGTATTGCCAACATTTTATGGCACTACCCAGCAGCCATTTATACTGAGCATTTTGGCAGCCGTTTGAATACATCCTAATCTGTGGGGCTGTGGGGGGTTTTTGTGCTTTAAACACAACCACCAAATGTTGACACATCTGAAACCTCGTTTACATATATCACATTTTCCAACTGGAGTTAATGAGTTCAGGGATCTATTAGTCCAGCAAGTAATTATGCTGGCAATCAAGTTGCTCTCCACCAGTATAGGTGAAATAATTTTATAAGATACAATGCTGGCACTAGCAGCAAATGCTTGTTACTGTACAAAAGAAACCCCAGTATGTATGCATAAATACATTAATGCATCAGAGGAGTTGGGTTTTAGAGAGCTACACAAATCTGGAGAGTGACGTTTTTGCTGCTTTCCTGCACAGATGTTTATATAAGGCCAGTGAGTTCTTCTTCCTTTCCACTTCAGTGAAAGGAATCAAATCAAAATTGGCAATATTGCTACACCATTACGGGGNAGATGATCCACAGTGAAGGAGGATGGAATTGGTATGTACATTTCTGTAGGAACAATATCCTGGGAAAATGTGGTTTCCAGTTATGCTCATGCATACAGCTCCAGAGTGCAATCATACAGAGCTGCAATGCCAGGAATCAAGATGACAGGAGAACTCTGAAGTAAATAACAAACCCCCCCAGTGAATATTACTTAAAAAGGGAGACTATAAGGAAACAAGTAGAAACAAAGAGGTTATGGTGTCTATTTTCCTGGTATCAATTAAAGTGCATTTTCAGCAGGAACTACACAAATTCTAAATCCTAGGTTTAAGCTCAAAGTGTCTTCCACCTCGAAATCACCTTGCCAAAAAGCCACAGAGTTGCAGTGGCAATGTGTACGGCTCTGGATTTCTCAATACCATGCGGCCATAGGTTTTGTATGCCCCTCAAGTTCTGTTTTTGTAAAACATGCATCTTGATTGCTAACCCAAACTAACGGAGAAATTGTACATCCAGATGAACCAAACAAAATAATGAGACCACGAAGAGTCACTTTAAATACAAAAGAACAAATAAGGAAAATCTTGAAATGCATTAAAATTAAGAAAATATTATATCAAATGTAATCTCCTGTTGGTGGGAGAAGGCTGTGTGAGCTATAGCTCAAGGTGGATCTGTGTGGATACTCGTTGTCATTAGGATTACCTGTGTAGCTGCCTCCTTTGGAAACTGACACACAAAAACTAAAATTGTCAGTGGAGAAATATTCATTCGGCCTTAAAACTCTTGCTGACAGAAGTATGTTTTTCCAAGTAATAGACACATTTCTGCAAAAACTATCATCTTTCCCTGGGAAAATACTGACAGACCACTAGAAAGCATATCAAATTAAAATCTATAAGTAAAACTATACTGGTAAAATATTATCATTTGTTCATACGTATGTAACTGTGCCCTGTGGAAGTTGCCAGCTGCACTCCTATCCAGGCTGCTCTGCATTCTCATGGCAAATCTGTTCTTCTCACCAAGAAGAGAGGCTGTGATTTGTTGCAACTACTGTAGTATGACCAAGAAACTCATTCCATAGAGGAGAAGGAGAGCATGAGACAAGCAAGGTACATTTGTCCTCTTGGAACGGGGCATTATTTCAGAAAAGCCTATTAGTCAAAATACAAAATATCCTCAGCTTTGTTACAGTGTTTTCTCTTTCAGCAATAAAATGTCAAACTTCGTTTTTTAGATGGTTTGGATTACTTCTTACAGTTCTAGTTTGACAGTGTTGGAGGGCATGCTATGTGAGCTGAAGAAAATTTTTATTCAGAAGAGTAAAATTTCACCTTCCTTTCAGGAAAAGATTACCTTATAAGTTACTCATCAGAAATCAATCCGAGGGGCAGGAAATCTGCCTGAAAACGTAGAATTTCTTAAAAGCATATCAAAACAAAAGAGGAAGGACAGAAAAGAAATAGAGCAAATATTGATGCCGAAGGCTAAATAAAATATCAAAAGCAAATAAGGTCAGAAAGAGGTGGTTTTTTCCTTCAATATTTAAGCCAGCATCTCAAAAAGAAGTTGCATTTCTAAAGAAGTACTTCAAAAGAAAATCTCTATTTGAACAGCTGTGCTGAGGTTTACCTGAATCTGTATGGGGAACTAAGCCCTAAAAAGCAAAGCTGAGCTGCCTTTTTTGAAGAATTGTAGCTAAGACGACTGATAACATAAAATTTGAATTTTTTTTTTAATCCCTTATTGGAGCAAGGCAAAATAACACCCTTGCAGCTGTAAGGATGCTGTTGTATATGAGACCATTCAAGCTGTTATGTGCCAAATATAATTACGATGCTACTACGGGATGTCTTGTTGATACTATCCAGATATCAGAAAGGGAACAGTAATCAGAAATTGCTCAGTGACAACAGCATGGCATTCTGTAGTCTAACATACTGAGGAAAGCTGAGAAAGTTAGACACCTGCAAATCCAGAGCTGGCACCTGAAGCAGTGGGTAGAACTCAGAGTGGAAGGAACTCTGGACCATCTTCTCAGCCACCCTGAAGGAGTATTGGCTACTGATCAAAAGCTTGCCCAATAATTGTATGAGAATATCACATTTCACTACATCCTTGCAAACACAAACCGCAGCAATACCTCATGTTTTACCAGTGGCAATCACTGACAGGCAAAATGCAGTGTCTTAAGCACAAAACGTCCTTTCCATGTTCCCATTGACACCTCCTGTTTTCCCTATGAGTGCCAGATTGTTAGCATTTGGATCTCACAGTTCCATTAGGCTCACTGAATAGATTCAAAAGTGCTCCTTCCTACCTTATGGAAATATCAAGTAAAATTATCTCTTTTCAAAACCTGGGAGAGCAACTGTAGGTCTTCTAAATTTATTTTTGATAGGAGTCTGTTATGGCACACAAAGATGAACTGTCTTCCCCCTCCTTTTTTCATGCAACATATGTTAAAGGTATTATTTCATAAAATATATGTTTATTATGCAGTTATCTCAGCCCGAAGGCTTATGGCTTTCCAGCATGTATAAAACAGTACATAACTATAATCCATAGAGACTCTGGGTTTATTTAAGTCTCTTGACTCTCGGCAAAAATACCGAAATAGCATAAGTAAATAGAAGGCTGTCTGAATGTAATAATCTTAAAAATAAACAAACACATCTCGTAAGTAAGCACAGATCAGCAATATTGTCTAGTTTAAGTTCCAAAGCTTACTGTCTCCATCCAGAAACTGGTAAGAATTATTCACATAGTTGTAAACTTACTAGTTTCAACCATGCTTTCCAAATAAATCATGTAACCATACAAAGATATTTTAATAGCCAGATGTACTTTGGTTCCTCAATCATCTGAGGTAGTAAGAAACATCTGGCAAGGAACCTGTCCAGAGAAGCACAGTTTGCCTCCCCATAACAAACATACATACACATACGCACGAGAAGATACCTTCCAGCCTCAAATATGCAGGTCTACCTCTAAATATTACATCTGCTCATGTTTAATGGTTCTCTGTGGTTCAATATTTAACTATTTTAGCATTCAGTCATATGGACAAGTGCATGTGCTTTTGTATTCAGCAAACTACCACTAGGAATAAATGATAAAGAATACTACTCTTTGCTGATGGTATCTCAACCAAACACTCAGTCAAGGAACCAAAACAGATGTCAGCTTCTGAATCTCAAGAGGTGGATGCAGGGGGAGCCTTGTGCAAAAGCCAAGTAGGTTTTCACACTTCACATTTGTGCAAGGAGTTTGAACGTTCCCTTTGCTGAAGCTGATGCACACACAGAGTTAAGCACTGTTTTTGTAAGAATAAATCTATTGCATCCAGTTTTAGTTCTCTGGGCAAACCATTACTGCTTTCCCATGAAACTGGGAGTGTAGCACAAAAAAATGGAAAGTTTTTGGAAAATCTGACAGTCTTTTGAAAAGGGATTTGTCAGCTTGAAAAACACTATATCATGTTATCATGGATGAAAAAAAAGAGAGATAGTCACCGATATCTGTTTTATCCAGACTAATTTTCACCAATATAGCAAATGATTCCATTCTTCTTCAGAAAATCATCCTTGCATCTTGAACATTAGCAGTATCACAATTGCATTAAAAAGCAAAAGCATTATTATACTTGTGACTGAAAATTGTTTCTAGTCACAGAGGTGACTTCACTTTGTAGGTTTATTGCTGTATGAGATAAGTTACCTGGTGGTCATTTATTCACAGGAATTTTTATTTTGTTCATTTGAAGTGTGATAGGATATTTTCTGGTTTTTTGTTGAAGAAAGGATAGATATACTTGCAGTATTTCCTTTATTTGCATTACATTACAGTGATGCAACTCTGTTCAGACCCTTATAAAAAAACTGCTTGTTTTTCAAAGAACATGCTGTATGATATTTGGTTTATTGCTAAGCTGATAGCTGCAGGCAGCTTCTAAGAATCCCAGAAACTCAGTGGAAATAAGTTCTTCTAATTTTTCAGTAGAAGTTTTCTCTGTTACTGAGACTTAACAGAATGAAATTCCCTGTTAAAATGCTCTGTTAAAAGGCCAAAAGCAAAGACTGTGCCCCTCAATAAACACTTAAGTAGTAAATTGTGTGGTACGAGGGCTAGACCAGGTGAATGAAAAGCTAGACCGAAAATCTTATTTTTAGAAAGAGTATCAGAGAAGCTAAACCATGAGATTGGAGCCAAGTGACTTTTAGTAGTTATTTTATAGTTCAAGTAATAATAGTAAAGACTTTTTCTTACTGCACAGTAAACTAAAGGAAGCTCCTCTAAACATTTTGCATATTTTTCCTCCACTCAACTAATAGTTACTATCACATTGCCAGTGGATATTCAAATTTTAAAAACCCCATGAAAATCAGCTCAAGGAGATGACCAATATTAGTAAGGGTAAAATTTCAACAATGTAATAAAAGCAGATCACATGTAATGTTTAGGCAACAGCAACAATGAAAATGCAAAATAGTCTACTTGAGCACAGTTCTTATCCAAAAAATCAGAAAGAACTTTCCCAAATCAGTAAGTCATAATCTCACAGATGGTAGTACAGTCCCTTTAGCTCCTCAGCCAAGCCTATAAACATGTTTCAGACAGCTAGAGCATACTTCATCTTATCTGATAAGGTGATTCCTTTTCTAGACAAAAAAAGCACAGAAAACATAATCCACTGGACTTCACTGAAGCGTTTGATACGTTGCCATGTGGGAAGTTATTAATTCAGCTGCTAAAAGCGGAGATTAGCACCAGGACCGTAAAAGAGATAGTAGACATGACTACTAATTGGGGGGAAGTACTGAAATTATGAGGCTAAAAAGAAGTTACCAGTATGACTCCTCAACAGTTCAGTCTTGGAGATGACTGTTTTCATTTAGTGACATTTTCACAAACAGGAATAATTTGCTAGTGAGTCTGCCAGTCACGTAAGTGCAGTGGAGGGCTGGGATATCCCATGGGAAAAAAAAAACAAAAAAAAACCAAACAGTGATCTTAGGGATAGACATGACACCAAAAGAATTAGAAGTTAAAAAAAAAATAAATGAAACCAGGAACAGGATTACTAGATTTCTCTTGGACAGCTCCACCAATGGAAATGGCAGAGGACAGAATGATCTGGCTACATTTTCCAAAGACAGGGGGACTCTCGCATGTTTATGCCATCTAACCCTGGATGTACCTTGAGGATTTTCCAGCAGGGACAAATATTTGTGTTTGGGTAGAAGACTCTAGCAAGGCCTCTTTTGGAAGACTGCGTACACTTATGGTCAGCCAAGCTCATAAAAAATTTATTTAAACCAGAACAGAGCTACTAGAACAAATAAGAGCGCTAGAATGTTAGAAAACAGGGCAGCTTATTTGGCCTCTTAGAAAAAAAAAAAAAGAAGTTTAAAGGGACTTCAGCTTTCCTCTGCAAGCAGTCAGAGTGATTAACACTAGCAGGGGAGAAAGGCTTTCCAGGATCCTCTTGCTATAGGCGAATATAAGTGAAAACATTCCTCTCCCAGCGTATATTCCTCTCAGCCCATGTGGACAGCTCTCCTCCAGTTCCAGCAGGCCTGGGACTGGAGCTGTGCTGGCACACCCAGCCAAAACAGCTGGATGGGTGCAATGAGGGCCTCATCTATCCACATCACCTGCAGGCTGCTGATTGCTGAGAACAGCTTTTCAAAGGAAATCAGGGAAAAGACACACATTCGGAGATCCTCTGCAGGGCAGGCTCCTGAAGAAGCCGGCACCTTGCACCTCATGTTTGCCTGTGTCTTTGTATTTTTGGGGGCAGCAGTGTCCCATGGACAGGGACATCTTTTACTAGATCAGGTTGCTCAGAGCCCCATCCAGCCTGATCCTGAACACTTCCCGGGATGTGGCATTCACAGCTCCTCTGGACCTGTTCCAATGTTTCACCATCCTCACCACAAAAGAAAATTGACTATGTAGTCATGGTCTCGGTAAAAACTAGTAATGTCCTGCTGAGAAGAAAATTGTGCATCTTCAGGAAGCCTACTGGGATCTCCTCATGTTCTCTCAGTCCTTTCCATATCCAGCTAGCATGGCTAGGGACCAACCCACAGCTCAGCCCTACTTCCATCACTTTTCTGTCATTCCATGTCTATGGCTCAGGGAAGGTTTTCCTGTCAAGTCCTAAGAAAATGTCAGCTTTTTTCCTTTTTTTTTTGACCATCACATTCTATCCTCTTCCATTTCTTTAAAAGATCACTGTCTTACTATATCTGTCTAGCCCAGATACGTGGAATTTGGTTTTGCAGTCCTGTGCCGTACAATACTCTGCTTGGTAGCAAGTTCAGATGCCCAAAGAGATGAAGAAGCTGTTCAATAACATGTATTGTTTTTCTATATCGCATCTGACCAAACTGTTAGGTTTTTTCCTTATCTTAAAAACAGAATCATGACTACAAAAAATTCTTTTCTGAGATTTCGTCCAAATGAGCAAATACACAGTTTCAATATAAGTGCTGGCAGTTTAAGCAATCACAAGAACAAAGATTTAGTGAGTCAATCAATTTCTAAATTATGTCATTGGGGGATTTGGGGGATGCCAGTGCAGAATGATGGAAATACATGGCTAAATAATATATGCCTTGAAGTCACAAATATGTTCATACATTTTCCTGGTTATTTAAAATAAAGTGTGTCTTAACCCAGATAATATATATAAACAAACTTCAAAATAAAATTCCTCCATTGCAGTGCCACAGAGATTTTTAAATACTAGAAGTAAATTTGAATTACATTTAGATTTCTGACTAATAAGGTATTCTAGATCAGCCACTTAAAAATCTAAATACCACCTAGAGGGCAGCAACTACTGAGTGGTAGTATTTACATGAAACTGAAAAGCCCTGTGATTAAAATCTATCCACCTTTCGTTCCATGTGTTCAGAACAAAGTTCAGGTTTTAAATTTAACTGCTGAAGAATACCAAGCTTACATTACTGTAACACACTATAGCCTGAAAGATGAGAACAAACACTAACATAGTCATTTTACCAAAAAAAAAAAAAAAACAAAAAAAACCCCCGAATCCCACAGTATAATGGCTTTTGAAATGTTGGGCTAGATTTACTAGTATTATAATTCACCACACCTAATCTAGGGCACTTTGAGAGGAAAAGACAGCCATAAATCTCCCAGCTTACCTGGCTCTAGCAATGCAAAGAGCTGGTTTCACAACACTGAGCCATTGCAAGTCAACCATACCATGGTAAAGAATCCAGCCTGACAGCCACACCTACAGTACGATAATGCCATGCATGATTTATTCCTTGACCAAGGGAAAAAGCTTTCGCAGCTCCGGGAATTCTTACATTACCATGCAATAAGGAAGATCACCAAAGAATATATTTAGTCATAGGCTAATTAAGATGGAAGAAATGATTGTATAATCATACTCAGCTCACCCAATGATTTTTTGGAAACATCTGGGTGCCATTAGGTTGGCTTCTTTTAGTCTGATTATATTGCCAAGCAAAGCGGTTTCCCCATAACCTGAATTAATATAGCTCTTTTGCCAGTTAATTGTTAAAATCTAGAATCAGAGTATCAAAACGTGGTAATTGGTCTACTTTTTTGCTCATTACACAACCCTATTATTGACAAAAACATAAAAGTAAATGATGGTGAAGTATCATGCCTTTATTATTTTCATTACCACCGAGCCCTGGCGCCCCATCACTAGAGAGGACCCCACTGTGCAAGGCATTCTACAAACAGAGTAAAAATGGCTCTGGACAGAAAACAGAGCTCTGCAGAAAACCAGAGAGGGCAGTTAAACAATAATAATTTACATTGGGATGAAGCAGACCCAAAGAGCAAGGCAAGCTAAAGGAAAACAATGAAGAGTCTCTAGAAGGAGAGCTGCTCTAATGAGAGGAGAATAGGAGAGGTGCTGTAGAAGGAAACTAAAGAAAACCCGAAAGTAGCACCTAGTCAGACTTAGAAACATTTCTAGTTTTGTCTATCAGTCCTAATTACTCTTCAGTTACTAGTTTAGTTCTAGTGCTCTTTCCCTTAGACGAGGCAGAGGAAAGATCCTTGTATTTTTGGGTGAGCAGCCCTGCTCTGTGAGGAGGCCTGTAATGGCCTCTTCAGATGCATGTACCTTCCAGTAGGACACAGTAACCAGTGTGGCTAATGCCAATCATATGCAACTCATTCCCTCTCTCATCCTGGTGCCAGAGGAACAAGTGAGTGCGCAGGGAATGTTTTGTGTTAGCAGCACTTGGGTTTTCCCACCCTTGCACACAATGCAGAAGACAAAGCCAGCTGATGAAATGCATTTTTCCTTTGCAGCAGAAATGCAGAGGCTTAAGAAAGTTCTGTGTTCCTGTGAAAGTATATTTGAAGTTCATGCCCTAACACTAGTACAAATGGCTAAAAATTCTGTGTTTGAAAATGGTTTATTTGTCTAATTGGGAGTCATCAGATTATCCCACCCCCTATATTTCTGAGACCCAGACCTACAGGTACGTAACCCTGGCAGACATGAATCAAGCAAAACAATGAGAAAACAACATTTTCTGTGCGTGCATGTGTGCAAATGATCTAACAAGACGAAAAAGTTCTGAATGCTGTTTCTCATGGAGCCAGTAAAGGAAAGGTGTCATGGAAATGAAACCAGGGCTTCAGGCAGACCTCTGAAGCTGGGAGAAACGCTGCTCATTGCTTTCAGCAGATGAAGAAACCTGATGCACCAATAGGCCAATGCCTGCACTCTCTACAATCCCTGCAGCAGTACAGAGCATGCAGAGACGGCCCACAAGTCCCTTCACTCTGCCTGTAGTAAGTGCCTCCCCCCTCCATTCCACGATGAGCACTTATGCAGAAGCAAAAATGACATCTGGGCATAAAGGCGCAGCAGGCAGCCACAGGCTGTGGTGTTTCTCAGTGGTTCGGTAGGTGGGGATACTTGCTCAGGTAACATTTCTTTCACCGTGCAACTCTCTCTCCTAAATCCACTTCCTGATGGGTTTGTAGCTGCCACGTTGCTCCAGCTCTGATGAGCAAGGCAAGACACATATAAAGAGGGATGCCAGCAACACTTTTATTAAACCAATTGATGCAGCTGAATACCTTATCTTAGCCATTCTTTCATTTCCTGTTGTTTCCCTCCCACAGCCTGTTTTGATTTAAAGCTGTTCATTCAGGCAGGAGTACTTCGCATAGGTAACACAAAGTTTACAAGGCACAAAATGTGTGTGTGTACGCATGCACATGCACACTTGCCCGTTATTCCCACACCATCCATATCTGCAGTCTAGACAAAGCTACAAGAGCCAGAAGTGGGGAACAGGAAAGGGAAATAAAAGGTGAGGATTGCATCAGTGTCACCAGAGCCTAAACTGGGAAAAAACCAGAGCAAAAACTTGCGTGTTTCTCAGTGAGCTGGGACATGACCCTCCATCAACCCTGGCCCGCATAGACCCGAAAGATATTAAATCACCTCTGTGGCAGGAGCGCAGTAATCAAGCGCCTCAATCCCATAAGAATTAAGTTGATGCACTAATTTTCCTTTGAGCTGCAGAAGGACATACTTTCAACTACAGGGTCTGAGCAGCAGCTGATGCTGTGCCACAAACAGCTGTGACGAATCTACACGAGAAAGACGGGATGCTAGCAGGAGTAAAAAGGCTTCCAGAAAATGTTTCAAAGTCCACAAAATCAACCGGCCCAAATTTCTCAGCTCCTTAGAAAGGGACAGAGCAACAAACCACACAGGGGGTAGGATGGAGGGCATAGTATTAGGGCATACTCATTAAATACTTTGAGTACAACCTTGGTTATGAAGAATGAAGTTAAAAAAAATCACTTATTTTCTATTTATTTCTTTGATTTATCCTGCTGGAAAAATAAAATAGGCAGTACAGTTTCCTAAACCACAAGACTTCACCACAGACCATCTCATCTTTCTGCTGGTATCCAAACACAACAGGCATGGGATATACCCCTTCATCTCTTTGGGTGGTAAATTGTTACTCAGTCCACGGAAAATAAAAGGAACAGATGCACAAAACAAAACCACGGTCCTCGGTTTTGCAGGTTGCAAAAGGCAGCCCCATCCCCTCAGCAGCACTGCTAACCCTATGGAGCAAATCCTTGCCACGAGGGTGTTGGTGTGAATGACTGACAACTGCACTGCGGTGAATACACATTAACACTTCGCGGTTGAAAGCAGCCAGGTTGACAAGAGCTCCATGGTAACAGATGAGTTGGCTTTGAACGGAGCCTAATTGAAGCCAGCAGCGTGGCTGGACATTTTGCACCAATGTGCTGGCCACCTGCTCCCAGGGCAGCAGAGAGCTCGGCGAGGCACGGGCTGCGCGTCTTGAGAGGGGAATATTTTTCAGATGCTGAGTGAGTTCATGGGCTGAATGACTTCAGCTGAGCGCAGCCATCAGATCTCAGGCACCTTTTAGCAGAATACAAACCAGAATATACCAGAGTATAAATGCTGCTGCTACTATAGAACACCGAATCTATTATGTATGGGCTTAAACAAGGGAGATAAGGCTTTCTCGAAACCAATTTAAAATGAAGCCAACTCATAGCCAAAGTCTAGCCATTATTCTGAATTTGTTGGTTGCTTTGTTTTTAAACAGAACTTGAAGAACTACAGTAACTTCAGCATTTTGGCTGCTGTTCATTTAATGGCAGAAGGATTTGGACTAAATTTGACACAGTGCCTTACTGTCTTGTTCAGCCATTTGTAGTGAGAACGTTATTGGTGATAATTTAGACATGTTCCAGATGTGAGAGAAGTGTTCACTCATTTCTAAGATTCTTGTGTTATGCCAAATACACACAAATAGAATTCATACCAGAGGGCGCGTAATTTATCGTTTTCCAGACCAAGAGACAAAAAAAATGAAAGGCATCCAGCACAGATACCACCATAAATATTGCTAAGATAAAACGTAGTTAGTCATTTATGAGAACCCACCAGCCCCATAAAAAGACAAATATAATCTTGATGCTTGCACCTACTGTAAGATTATTTTTTTCCTGTGAATTCAATAATTATTTATACTGTAAGTGTGCAGTCAAGGCGTTGTCTTTTAAACTGCATTGTCTCTGACTGTATTACTAATCTGAGATTTGAGGTTTGTTCATCAGCACTTGTGTGCTCCAACAACTACCTTCATGTGTACAGAAAGAGTAATATTATGAGCAAATAACAATACAATAGCACACATTTATCCTCAATTAGAAAATCCTGTTTAACAAAAGATCCAATAAGCATACTAAGCCAAATTGTACAAAAAAGGGTTCCTATTTTCATTAACTGAAACGTTTACAAAAATGTTACCGCTAATTATTTCTTTGTTCACCTCACTCCCCATGTGGAATGAAATGCAGTGCTTAAGAATCACACCACAGAAGTTTTATAGAGCTTTGCAAATTTCTTCATATACAAATTAAATTTGATATATAGTTCAGTGATGCAGCTTCTACAGACAAAATTGACTGGTAAATTGCTCTCCCTAATTCTTTCCTTTGCATCTCACCAGAATGTTTTTACATTCATCAGTCACCCACAGACAAAAAGCTTCAGATCTGGAATATGTTCGAGATGATGATAATTTGAAATAGCTAAGGAAGATAAACCCAAAGAAAATTAATTTCAGAATTTTTCACTTACTGTACATAGATTTTCCAAAATATTGTGTTTAAAACTTAACTGAAAAATCAGTGTTAGAGAGGGTAGGAGGAGGAACAGAAGGAGAAGGCCATGGGTTTTCACCTAAGACCAGGGAGTGGAGTTTTAGCTTTAATTTATTTTACTTAAGGCTGATAAGTTTAATTAACCAGGTATGGTTTGAATACACAAGTAATTCATTAGACTGAAGCCACAGTTGCATACAGACAGTCATTTTACTTGTTAATACTGAAAGATTCCCTCATGTGCTGAGCTTAAGACCACATGAAATCCCATGTCAAATCCGTTATGCCCACAGTAGTAATATGTGAGTGATCTCTCCCTGCCCTTAACTCATGAACCTTTCATTATTCTTTCTCTTCCCTGTTCAGTTAAGGAGGGAAGAGAGAGAGTGGCTTTGGTGGGCACCTGGCATCCAGTCAGGGTTAACTCATCACAGGGGTTCTACAAAAGAGTTGGAATGGAGCTATTTACAAGGGCATGTAGTGGTAGGACGCAAAGGGTGGATGGGTTTAAACTGAAAGGAAATAAGTTCAGATTAGTGAATAGGAAGAAATTCCTTGCTTTGAGGGTGGTGAGGCACAGGAACAGGCTGCCCAGAGAAGCTGTGGATGCCCTATCCCTGGCTGGAAGCATTCAAGGCCTGGTTGGAAAGGTCTTTGAGCAACCCAGTCTAGTGAAACATGTCCATAGCCATGGCAGGAGTGCTAGAAATAGATGATCTTTAAAGTCCCTTCCAACCCAAATCATGATTCTCTAACACTAACACCATTGTCAAGGGATTTATCACAAAGTTGCCTATTGTAATATGGAGCAGAAATTCTCATTACACAAACCTGATCAAATACATTATTTCAGCATTTGACTATTTGTTCAGTAAGGTGAGAAGAGGTGAAAGGTGCAGAAGGCAAGGCTACAGCAACATGCAAGACATGCTTCTTTGGATATCCCAGGTGTTACAGGGAGGGTACCCATGAAATTCCTGAAGCAGATGACAGTAGACAGCCTTCACCCCACCCTCCCCTACAGACATGCAGCACAGCATGAGGAAAACATGTCATGGGCAAAGGTCTCCTGGAAACTGATTCAACATGTTGGCATCCAGTGGGTTCACAGTTCCAACTTACTGTACCTGAATTATAGCAAAGTTTGGGGGGGGTCTCCAGATCTTCATCTGCTGGCCCCCAAAGAGCTGAAGTTGCCCCTCACAAGGAGATGACGGTTGCTCACTTGGCATTTTAGTGGGGACATCTACCTCCTAGATATTCTGATGCTATTCTGATGTTCTAGGGTAGCTCACCCAGGGAGACGTTCTTTATCTCTTCCTTGCCTTTGTAGACCTTCTCCAGAAGAAAATCTGAGATAATTCTCCCTGCTCCTTTCCACCTGATACCAGCAGGTATATAGCTACTTGTGTTTCTGTCACTATCTTTCCCAGTTTTCTTTCTACAGCTTACTAGGCCTTGTCCACATTTTGAAATTTATATATCCTACTTGAAGTCTTATTAAATGTAAATCTGAGAGTGAAATCTCAAATTACGAGTGTCTTTAAATTCAAGACCTTATTTTAGAATTGCTTTGTTTCGGTAAACTGTAAAACATCAGTCTGAAATCATATATAATTTTTTAAAAAGAAATATTAAAGCCCTGATTGACAATTGCACAGATGTAATCTGGGTGGCAGTACTTACACCAGCACAAAACCAACACGCATCCTATCAGAATCCACTTGCACAGATTGTATTCTTTAAACTGCTCATTTCCCCCACTCCAGACACACTGAACTCATTGTTTTAATAATCGGCATTAAAAAGCCTAAACTTTAAAAAAACACAATAAGCATACAAGTAACACAATCCACATAAAAGACAAAAGGCATTTGTTCTTTCATTAGATTGACTTTTGCTTAGATGCACTCAAAATACCACATCATAAAATGTATGTGAGGAGACCATTTATTGCATGAACAATTAAAGTTTTCTCTTTCTTTATTTATTTGTATAGGACTAGCTACCCCACAAACCACTTGGCCAAACAACCTGTTGGAGTACTTCCAGGATGCATTGAGACATCCACCAAAATATCAAAGGCTGTAATTACACTTTCATCGTATGTTCCAACTCATCCAAGAATAGTCAAGAAACATTAAAGACAACAATCTCATCTGAAGCTAATTACTGACAACTAGTTCAATACTGCCTATAGAACTCACCATCTTTGATTTTATTCATTAAAGAGCAGTCTCACCAGTTCCCATGTTTCTCAAAGTATTTCTTGAAAGGGTTATAATTTAGTGGCGATGAATTCCAGGTCCTGGGTTTCTGAAATTTTTATAACTTCACTGTCCTAATAGGCTCTTCATAGTTGGTCCAAGTTTGATCATAACTGTAATGATGAAATGACTGGTGGAGGGAGAGGAAAAAAAAAAAGAGAAAAAGAAAGACTGCTAAGTTAATAAAAAATTGGGTGGGATTTTGTCCCATAAAATTAAAAAATAATACTAAAAAAAAAATTTCCAGTCAAATACATTTTATGATTTCTTCTCCCATTGACATTTTCAGCGTATCTAACAACTTTACTTTTACTCACAGAACATTGATTGTTAAAAGAAGAAGTACTGTTGCTCACATTTTAGAGATAGGGAGATGAGGCACTTTGGAAAACTGCAGCAGAACACGGACTTTTAGCGTGGTCTCCAAACTATCAAATTGGTCTTCAAAATACCAAAAATCCTTTCCTATTGCTGTTCTCAAACAGCAGCTGCAATAACTGCAGGCTAACCACATTCTGGCTGAAGCTGTGCTGGAAAGCAGACTGATTAAACCAGTGGAAACATTGCTGAAGAGATTTCCCTAACCAACACGGTCAGTTAATTTCAGATTTTTCTCCTCAAGAGAGAGGGTGGACAAGTTACTTCAAGGAAACGTTTTGCTATAAATATTAATCAAATTTTCCATGAAATAAGTATTTTGTTCGAAATACAATAAAATGAGAAAAAAAATCAATAATACTGCAATGCTTTTGAAAGCCTCACTTTTCCCCTTGGTGATTCCTTTGGCTAAAGTATTTCACTTAAGCAAAGCACACTTTTTAGTCTAACTAGTGGAACAGGCCTCGTGGGGACCACCCTCCTCCCCCAGATGGGAGGAAATCTCAGCAGACCACAGACCTGCAATTGTCTTCTACAGAATACACAAAGAGAAGGCACTCTAAGAAGCACTGGGTGGCAGCAAGGCATGCTGAAGACAGTCTGGAAAAACTTCTGAAACTGGCTGTTCTTTAGTATTTGGTCTATATCCTGCTAAACCACAGTCCTGCAACTGAGACATACCAAACACTGTGTTTTCTAAAACTTTTCATACCAGAAAATCTTCTGCACTGATATGACCCTCACATCCTTACACTTTTCCCATCCAAAGATACACATGAGCTTTGCTCAACTGCATGGCATGAGGCTCTCTTTTGGGTAGTAAACGGCAATAACAAGTACTGCTTGGGATCCTAAACCAGAAAAGTAATGTGGGGGGCATATGGCAGAGGCACAGCAACCAGTGGTCAGTGACTAGCCAGGAGAGGGATGAGTCCTTGGGAGCTGGGTGAAACCAGCCAGTGGTAAGCGAGAGAGAAAAGAACAAGTGCCAAACATATGTCAAAAAACACCATATAGAGTAAATTCAAATGTAAGGTGGATCTACAAAGCAGCCAAGAATGAGATAGGTGCAGACCATGCGAAAATGCCTGCAAGCAGATCCTAAAGTGAAGGGGAAAGATTTCTCCCAAGGATGTATTCGGGATACTCAGGTTGCAGACAGCTCACCAGAAACTATCACTTCTGCCAAGATGGAAAATACTGACCTACAGACCCAGAGTGCCAGTGGAAAGTACAACTTAAGAGAAAGAGGTACATAAAGCTTGTATGATTCTATACATTCTAGAAAATATGTGCATGCCTCATTTTCTTCTGCATTTACTTTGAAGTGTACTTTGAAGTGTAAGTATCACTACTATTGTAACTGGAAAAATAATAACCCTTTGACTGAACAATTATGATTTAAATTATACTAATGATAAATTCTTCTCTTTGAATAGAAGGTGAGTTCTTTTTGCCTATTATAAGATCTTGAATGTGACAGATTTGTGGGAATTCGAGGAACCTGTTCTGTAACTGGGAGGCAACAATTTCCTAACAGTAACATACTCACTGCTTCATTAAATTCAGGTAAATTCTTCCCTGGGGAGGGAGCAGGAGTGTTTCGGAAGAGTCAGAGCATTTAATAGGCATCAGTACAAAGAAGATGATTTTTACAGGAGTGAAACCGTTGACATCAATGCTTTTTCAGCCTTACAGCCTCAGAAATATTTCAAAAGTGAAGGATTTCAAATCAATACAGAGCACCAACTCACACAGCACTCAAACCCCAGGCAGATGACACATCTCACAGAGCACTATTAACATATGGTGCCCATAAACTGTACCGCTGCCCACTCGTATTTGGGGAGGTTTATGGTTATGTTCTACACGGAGTTATCTTGTCTTAAGGTATCACACAGATGGATCACAGCTATAAGATCCGCACCTAAGAAAAACCACCAGACTCCTGGCCAGCTTCAGCTGTAATCGATGCTAAAGAAATAATGCTGTTTCTGACACGCTGAGCTACAGCAGAAAGGGCTCCATGAATTCCACAAGGCTGCACGTCCATACAAACACAGTCTGAAAGGGAGAGGTCAGCCTCACCCCCTACCCACGGCTTTTTGCATCACCTTTGCTTTGCTTGGGGCTGACCATCATTATTAGGCTTTTCGTCCTCCAAGTCTCCTTCAAGCAGGGTGGGCAGCCATCCCACACAGCACCTGTGAAGTTGTTTCAGCAGGAGAATCTGGCCAGACCTAGCACCTCAAAACTGAGACCCTGCTCGGTAAGGCAAAGGGGGTTTGCCAGGATTTTACACCACACATCAGGTGCTGCCAATTAAAAAGTCTCAAAATAGTGGAATTCATGCAATTATATGAATAACAATAATATAATGTATAATAATATAAGAATAAAAACCTGATTTCATAAGTAATTTTGTTGAATACATGGAAAATGCGGATCAACAGTGGAAACTGATATCTAACATGACTTTTAGTTATGGTTTGGAGTAGGAGTTCTAAACTTTGGAGGGAGTTTTGAGAATAAGACTTTATTAACTGAGAATCAAATTCTCTAGAAATTGCTCATTTTTCTTTTACCCTTTGTTTTATTGTTGGACTAAGGCACAGCAAATTTTGCCAAGAAAGGGTAAGATCCTGTATAATATAGCTGCTCTAGGGATAGTGAGAGGTTATACAAACCCTCCCAAAGGAAGGGATTTGTATTTTTTTGTGGAACTATAAACATAAAGCAAATGGAATCGCTTAAGAGTTGCTATTTGCCCTGTTGGTTCTTGTTCATCTTGTAAACTAAATGCAATAAAAGAACAAAGACTATTTTCCATTTTTAAGGATTGTTTCTCCATCAGAGCTATTCAGAAACAGTTTATTTTCCAGTTGGTGAATTCAGATTGAGGAGGTTTCTGTCTCTACTTCCTATACTTGGCACAACTACTCCGTTTTTGAAAGGTACAATATCATGTCAATACCTTACACTTTACTTCAGTGCAAGGTAAAGAACTGAACTTTGCCTGCTGAGGTAAATAAACAATAGTTTTAGAAAATTGCTAAAGGAAAATTTGAAATCATTCATATTATCCTTTATGGAAGCTCTTAAGGCAATATTTTAAGAGAGTAAATACAGTGAAGAAATTCAACGACTCATTCCTAATTTGAGCCAGCAAATATTTTTTAAATAAAACAAACAACCTACATGACAAATAATTTAGTAGGATCTTCTGAGCCCTTACTAAGAGGAAAAAAAAAGTTATTTATTTATGTACTGATTTGTGGAATAAGATGGGTATTTTAGGTACTGACTAGGGTCCTTTGCAAGCAGACTGTGATTATTTCAGACCATCGTAAAAATTTATCTACACCTACATTTCCTTCTTCTGTGTGCGTGGACAAAGCAAAAGTGAAACTGAGTTAATGAGAATAAATTTGTAGTACTTCGTTAGTAACCCATGTCTACTCAGAAAAAAAGGGCAGATGTTAATCATGCAGTTCACTCTCCTGGGTTCTCCTGGTTTGTTTTTACTGAGTAAATGTATTGATGGAAATGGAGAGTCTTTAGAGAAAGGAGCAAAATATGCAAGAGTTATCCATCATGTAAAACTGGGAGGAAAACAGAAAATTTGCTACTTTCAAGAATTCTACAGAAAATAGATTTTCCTCCCTACAGGTTGGAACACACACACACACTCTCCCAGTTCTTGAAACATACACATCAGAGTGAATTTAAAGGAAAATACCCCAAAATTCATCCTCATTGGCATAACACTCTTTGGTCTCCTTCGGCTATTAAAAAAAAAAAATACTGGTGATGATACTGAGCTAAATTATGCCTGTTGAATGTAGTTCTATACACAACCACTCAGGAAGACTTCCGGCCCTTGAGAATTCTGCTTTATCCCTTTGTATCCCTTCACTGGGCTCACACATCAATTCACATCATGTATAGAATTAAGCCATCTAAACCATGTATGGCAAGTGAGAAGTAGGGAGATTTTCACAAAGCATACTACTGGAAACAGTACAGTAACTTATTTTTTAAAGCTGAAATGTCACACACCTTTCCCAGATATACCTTGAGGAAGGAAAATAATTTTTTATTCAATTAGCTGCAGAAACATCTTGCAACCTCTTTGCAACAATTTGTTACGACCTTTCATAAATCAGAACAGTGTTGTTTAGCAGCCAATGAAAACATCTGTCAGAAGACAAAGAAATTAGTCCACACTCACATGCAAAGACGATTAAAATCAAATTCAGACATTAATAATTGATCCCAGGTGTCCCTCTATTCTTTGACCCATAGTTGTCAGTTGTCACTGATGTAGTTAGATGGTTAGAAAGCCCTTTCTTTTTTTCCATGGTGATTTGGCAAGGTTCTAAAAGCTTTTAAGAGTCGAATCTAGGAATTCATGCAATAAATATCATTAATGTAGAAGCCACAACAATTAAAACCTTTTTTCCAAGAATTTTAAATCATCTTAATCTGGAGCATTATAGACCATAAAAATAGCAACTGTTTGGGGATAACATTGTCTGCACTTTTTCTTTGGAGCTTTTGAAACAGACATTGGAGTGGGTTGCAAAGTCAGCAGTATATTTTGATCATTCATGTATTAGGCAGATGTGCAAATCCTCAAGATGACATGTTTTTCTTCTTTCCACAAAACACAGGCACTTTAACAGCTGAAAACCAGTTATGCCCAAGTCCAGCAGTTAAGAAGCACTATGCCTCCATAACAGACTTTCTTACTTCTTGGGCCCATTGCATTTTTAACCATTTCTCTTCATCTTTTAAAAAACACATCAACCTGATATACACAGAGGCTACTAACACGTACAGTTTAAATTTCAAAAGGCAGCCCGCATCATCGTACATGGAAAGGAGGAGAGTGGGAAAAAACTTAAGGAGGCTCTGCTTTTGAGTCAGCAATGAGTAACCACTGCTCTCAGTTCAACGTTTTCGTTTAATAAAGAGTTATGAACTGGTTACTAAAACAGCAATCAAAATGTTACTGGACATTAAATGAAAAATGCACAAATTGGCAGTCAATTAGGAATTGTCAGAGTCTTTCTATCCACACTTAGATGAAGATTGTTGACATCTAGACACCCATATTAACATTTATTCTGTTAAGCAAACATTCTCATGTAAATAATGTACTTTGTACTCCGTATATCAGACAGGAACAAGATGTACAAATACTGCTTTAAATACTTATTAACTAATCCAAAACAAAAATTTTACTAAAAGAGAAAACTGGTTAATGTCAAAGGTCATGATCTAGTAAGATCTGTTTAAATCTGTTTAATTCTAGTTTAATCAGTTTACCTTATATTTGCTCATAAGATATCTAACCTCTATCCTTTGTTCTGCTATTCTAGGAGGTGGTGCAGCAGCAGATAATAACTTGAGGCAATATATTTAAACACTGTGTGTCCACACACCCTGAGCAGGACAATTATGTTTGGTTTTGGATTTGAATCGGTTTTTTTCAAAAGCGACATTCTGCCAACTGGGTACACCACTATGAATCCATTCTTGGCAGAGGTTTTTTTCAGGGCTCCACAGTAGAAGCAAGTGCGCCCAAGGCAAGTGTAAGAAGTGATGGCCTGCTGTTTTGAAGATCTATAGCCTTGCCTTAATCACAAGCCTGAAGTAAATTTACAAGTCAAACATGTGACAATGGCTTATCTCTTATTTGCTTCAAATTGGAGGCACAGGAACAGCATTTCTCATCAGCTGTTTGATTAGCTGAAGAGCTTTTCCCACCAGGTCTCAACTAAAGAACAAAGGTTTAGAATTGAGAACTTCCCTTCAACTCTCCCATACTCCTAGCCTTTCTTTTCTTCTGTAGCTCTAACCCTAATACACAAAATCTACAAAATTTGAAAGCTGAAAAAATAAAAGAAAAATTGTGGAGATCGTCAGGATTTTGTCAAAATTCAATCAACCTGCTTTTCGCTTGCATCTCCTATGCCACCTTTCACATGTTTGTCTCTTCAGAGAATAGAATGAATGCCTTCCTCCTAATTTTATGAAAAGCTTACCAAAATTCACCACCCTGGCACGCCATGCCATGAGGCATCACCACCAGGATGCCATCATGCTCAGATGTTAAGACTCTTGTTACAGCAGGAACAGCTAATCCAGCAAAGAGACTGGGTCCACATGGTGACCCTTGTGGTGGTGTGGGTCTCAGGTTCATTTTGTAGTGCATCATCTATTCAGGGCATCCTCTCAGTCCATAATTTAAAAACAAGTTTGTAGAAACAAGTCTTCAAATGCTCATTTCCCTTTATAAGGAAGCCTTACAGCCTCTCCTGACACACACACACACAGCATGGATGTAGAAAAAGTCATCCAGCAAGAGAAAAATGGCCGTCCTCAGCACGCAGTGGCACTGTAGTAAGCCTTACCACCACATTATGTTTTCTCTTATTACATTGCCAGCTGAGGCAATGTGTAGTCTTTCCTGTTTTTCCTAGAATCCTTCACAGGAAACCTGCAACCCACTATGTCTGGCAGCAGCAGGCTGGACCTAGCCAAAAGAGAAGACTAATAATACTCCAAATTAACAGCCAAAGGCCAAAGAACCAACACTTCTAAGCCACAAAAAATAAAGCATCATAGTTGCATCAAATGTACATCAAATGTATCAAATGCAGAGAGAAAAAGAGAAGTTTTGTTGACAGGTGAACTTTTGACATTTCCTTTTGCCCCAAAGGCCCCACACTCACGAAAGCACTCCAGAAAACAGCAGCAGAAAAAGACTTCATGTAGGAAGCATTTTGTCACATCAGAGGCCACTGTGGCTTATTTAGAAGAGGGGCATCTATGTCTTTGCAGAAATACTTCGTTGCACTTGCAGTAAAGGAATAAACACTAGGTTACATGAGAATTTAAACTCACTGTCTCCTAGCATCACAGTCAGAACTGTGCTGGCAGCTCCCAGGCTCTTTTGCTTCTCCATATCCAGCTGGAACTTCACGCAAAGAGGCAGAGTTCCACAATGAAATTAAAATCTTGCTGGAAATGAGATTTTTCACATAGTTCATCAAGAAAGGCATTACTTCAAAAGCAAAGTCATTCAAACAGGCTGCATCTTTTTAACTCTTGGATAACATGCACTCTGTTCTTCTACCAGCTCTCATCATTATCCGTGCAGAAATTCTCTACAATTACCATTACATTAAATTAAATTAAGTCCACAATCTTTCTGCTATGATCAAAGTAGGGGCAGATGTTGAGATTGTATAAGGCATGGTCTGCAAAAAACGGGATGGGGGCTGAAGAAAAATCACACCGTCACTATCCAATAAACCAGGTAATTAATAACAAAGGGGTTACCTGCTCTCAAGATACTATCATTGCCATCTAATTTAACTTACTCTTAATTATCTTTAAAAATAATCTTAGGTCTCGAAAAACATGTCTCACCATTTTTTGCCTTTGGAACAAGGCACTCAAATAAATATTTCTTTGCAAAAATCATATTCTTCTGAGTAATATCATCTAAATGAGATCCTTCCATAGCCTTTATAGCCCTCTCTGTTGTTATCTATGAGACTCTCATGATGCTTTTCAGTAACTGAAGACAGTATTTTTCCAGAAGCGCCACTAGAGTTCATGTTAGCCATTTTTTAATGATTTGTATTTTTCAGTTTGGAAGAGGCCTGCAATGCAGTATGGAAGTATTTAGCATGCACACAAGAGTTAGGTAAGACTATTTCACCCTTTTTTCTTTTTAGTGCCTAATTGTTTTCAAATTCCTGACAGAGTAAATTAGTCAGAAAGCAAATCGAGAAAAAAAATTGTACTGGCATTTGGTATTCTGAAGGCCCTGTTCTTAATTTCCTCCATTCTTTCATGTAATAATAGCTTTGGTTAAGCCTCCGGATACATGGTAAATTGGACTGAGTTTGAGTCCTTCCTCTTAATAGCTTTTCTTGTAAAAGGGTCCAGCATGAATAAATACTATAGGTCACATAAATCCATAAGTTTTTTTGGAGGGGGGAAATCACAGAGTAAAAATTAATTAAAAGTTTGCAAAAGATTTGTAGCTTTAGAGAAAAGAAAAGGTTCATTCAGTTCTCTGCACATCTCCCCTGCGATGCCAATGATTCAAATGATGATGATTCAAATCCTCCAAGGTGTGCACATGGAGCAAAGCAGTGCTGGTCCTCCTTTCCTCTGACTCATTATATTTGGAAGATAATTAGCACTTGAACAGCCATGACTAGGTAGGTGACAGATTACTTTGAATGCTTTTTTAGAGCCTGGGGTGGCTTTGCAGGACAGGATAAGAATGAGGAACAGCTTCCCACAACCAGCAAGGAGAGCAGGTAGACAATAATGTAACTTCTAACCACAGTCAGATGCTAAGAATTCAGTCTGAAAGTTGGGTTTTCAGTTGATGACAGGAGCTAAATCTTATTGCGTTTCCAATTAAGTCCCTAAGTGTTTCCAATTGTTATGCTAATATAGACAACATTAGCATACCAAGTTTTAAAAAAATCTACATATATATTATATACACATCTACAGTAAGTCACAAGAGCACCACAATTCTCACAGGCTCAGGAGCTGTCCCTGCAGGTGACACATCAAAACCTTGCACTGACATAATACATGTTATTTCCCCCACTTTTAACCTCTATTTTCCTCCTGCAATGATTATTTTCTTACCCACCCCTCTCCTGACTGCCTTAGTAACTCCTTACCTGTTTCCTTTACTTTGTCTATAAACATGGATGCAGTTTTGGTCCATCAAATTGCTTGAGTTTTCTTAGTAGCACTGTACCTGCAGAGTTTACAGTCTCCTACAGCCTGCTGCTGCTAGAAATTATCCTCCCACTGGTCAGCCTGTAGGAGAATTCTCCAGCTACTTCCAATCAACAGGAGACAGATTACCAAAGACATGCAATTTGAACTAATTAACCTAGCCTAGATCCCTCCTGCTTAACCAGGTGTGGGGTCATCCACATGACCAACTTAGCTGGCAGCTGTGAAAAAGTGAAAACCTCTGGGAGGAAGGATGTGAGGAGCAGCCAGTAACCATCGTACTTCCTCTTCCAGCTGTATCCACAGCTCTCCCTCTAAAAAACAGTCCTGATCCCCCTTGCAGAGGGTCACGCTTCCCTCTGCAGATCGAGGGAACATGCAGTCATTACTAGCAGGCTGAAACCTGAGAAGAGCAACTCCAGTACAGCTCTTCCTCATGCTGTCCCAACTACTCTTACCAGTCTCTGAGGACCTCCTCTGGCTACAGCTTGGCATTTGTAGGCCATCTGTTTTCTCCTCTATTTCTGTACCATCAACACCATTAGATTGTTTCTCTTCATGATGTTGTGTCCTACCCAAGTTTCCATAACTGCTCTGATACTCTTCCCCCTGTTCCAGATTAGCAGCGTTGAATAAATGAGATCATTTGGGTATCTTCACACAACAATGTGGGGTCACTCCCTGGGACAACCTCCTTCACTTGTTCAATTAGACTGAAAATAATTTGAATCAAAACCTGTGCTGAAGGTTCTTGTAAAATACCAGCTGCTCCGAGGTCCATAATTCAGGCATCCCTGAAGCATTACCATGCCTATGTTGGCTGAGACATCTGCAAATAGGCTCTCAGCAGTTTTCTTCTGTACCTTTGCAACGTCGTATTTTATGCTTAAGTGCCTTAGTACTGAAATACTGTACACTTGAAAACAGTAATGCAAAATTTTTAATTAAAAGCCCCTTTTTTTAACTTCTAATTAGGTAGGAGAGCAAAAATCTCCTTTTCGCATTTATAGAAACTCCTATTTTTGCCTCTAGTTTTACAAGAAATACAGAAACATTGCAAAGTGTGCCCCAAATGTGTCATCATCCAATAAAATTCCACATGTGCAAAAACCAGCCCTAAAATAAAGATTCTATACTGACGAAGTTATAGCCAGCAGGAGGAAACAAAAGGTAATGAGGTACAGGTTAAGAATACTGTTACTAGCTATTGAAGGAGAGTCCAGGGTGTATTTCAGAAGTTCAAGAATGAAATCTCCTGGCCAATATTATAATAGAATTCCCAAACACATCCAAATGAGCTTTTGCTTCATCTTGAGGAAGCCCTGTGGCTGTGCCTCTTCAGGTTCATTACAACACTTTCAACAACATGAACTTTTTGTTCTGAAAACCAGAGGAGGAAAGACCTGGAATACATCTATGCAACATGAAAGCTGGGAGGAGACCCAAGCAGGGTGAGCAGGACAGGAAAAGAAGAGAGTCTTTGATGGGTTTTGAACAAGCACAGGTGTGGTGGCATGAATTCCCAGTAGGATTTATGCATTTGTAGCAAGAAAAACCTTGAAGAACAAAATGCAATTGTCAAATAGTCTAGAGGAAGACTCTATTCCTCAAAACACATAATTACATAACCATATATTATTTACAGATGGTGAAAAAGTACAGCACCTGTCACAGCCTTTGCTAAGCCAAAGCCTAAATATGGTTATCCTTCAAAACATGTTTCTGACGATTCTTTTTTAATTCTAGGTCCACTGCCAAATGTGAGGATTAATCCTTTCGCCAGAAAAATAGACTGAAGTCCTTAAAACGTTGTAATCAGACCAATGTTTACCAGCTGGGGAGAAATCCAGTGCCCTACAGGGCATTAGTCCTGCTGAAAGAAAAGCCAGGTAAGGTGTGCTAAAAAAAATGTGCTCTGAAGTCAACTGAACATTGTATTTCTTTAAGGATAAACACTGTTAGCAACATACATTATTTCAGCTAGATGAACAAGATAAGGGTTAAATATTTTTCTCCGAGTTTTCTTCAGTGTTCAAAGCAACACTGAAAGGTCTCCATAAGGGGCAGACTAGTAGGAATAAGAATATAGACTAAGCAAGAGGTGCAGCATGGTAGAAATACATTCATAAAGAGAAGCAGCTGGTGGTGAGGATCAGATACCCTAACTGTTGGACATTCAGGGACTTGTGGTTCCCAGCAGTCTGGTCCTGTGTGCTGAATGCCCACTAGCAGGTTCTGGTTTTGTGGTTAGTTGCAACCAAAGGAAACCCTCGTAACATGCTGCCAGGCTGCCCCACAGAGCACAACAATGCACTTTCAATGTGGATGAGTGCATGATGTGTTTCAAAGCTCACTAATATACTAATGGAAATGTTAAACCCAGAGGAGCATAAAACTAAGCCTTGTCTAGGACTTGTGACTCCAGGTCACAAGATGTGCAGCTTTCTTCTTCACTGATTACCGGCCATCGTGGCAGGCTTATGGATTTCAGTGATAACTTCAGGAGTTCCCTTCACTCTGAAATCTAAGCCATTTTTATTGGGTATCTAATTTTAGGACTTTATATCTGATACTATTTATTTACATGTTTTAAGAAATGAGAAAGTGTAGCTGAGGTGAAGACATGTGGCAGGAGTATTCCAGATGGTCAGAGCTGTAGGGGAAAGAAACTGGATTACACTGGTGTGTTACAGACCCGCTGGGAAGAAATTAAACTGAGTAAGTTAATGATAAATTATGAATGAAGTATGTGCCATGAATATTAACCACACACACTGTGTACTTTCTGAAAATGTCTGTCTCCAGAAGAATAGTTTTGTAGCCACATGACAGCACCAGTTTATTTAGAGGACATGGGAACTCCGTAGGGAGTAGGAATCCTACAGAACTAAAGAAATTGTCCGGTATTGTGAAAAACAGAAAATTATTCCTAACTTATACAGCACACTAAATAACAAAGACATTAAACTTTTATGGCACTCCTAGGGATGGATGGAAGCCCATTTCAATAGCAGATTTAATTCTCCCCAGTTATAAAACATCAAGATTTACATGAACCTGGGGAGGGGGGAAAGACAGGGAGATACAGAAGAAGCATCGAATCCCAGTAAAACATTAATTAATAAATAACAGAAGTGTCTTGAGACTCCAAAAATGTGGGTAGAAGTATTAATGTCAGTAAGAGATATTTTTGGAAAGGATACCTGTGTGACTTCAGAACAATGGGGTTTTTAAGTGTTAGAATGAAACTTCCACATGTCAAACATAAAAATGAAAGATAAGCTGTCACTTTAAATTTTCTTTTCTAGGCAAGCACCTTATTTCAGACTGTATTGAGGGGCAGGGGTGTAGGGAGTGGAGAGTCCTCTTTTTGAACTTTTTGAGGATATACAATAGTAAGCACAGGCACTTCTTTAGCCTATAGTTCCCCATGCCTTAATAAAGTTTACTCAATAATATCAGATATGAAGACTCTTCTGGCACAAAAAACTGAAAACACAATGCTCCCAACAGCCTTTCTGAGGCAGAAATTGAAGGACAGGTTTCCAGATACATGGAGTATTACACTAGTTATATCACCGGCATAAAGGGAAAAAAAAATACAAAGCATTGACATTTACTTTAAGAATTAAAAGCCAGAAAAAGTCAGGATGTGTGGTTTACCAGGTTGTCAATCATGCAAGGAAAGTCCATATAAAGAAGGAATATGTTGGCAGTAAAAGTCACATGAAGTATTAATGAGGTGACTCCTCCCTTACTTCTCCTTAAAAAGAAAATCTTATCTATCTAGGTACACAGAAGAACACAGGCTGAGGGGACACAAGCCATGTATTTTACTCCACTTTGCAAACACCTGAAATGTTTTGTTGGGTTATTTGGGTTTTTCTTTTTTCCCTTGTAATTTAGTTTGGGAAACAGCTAGTCTATTTTGGCATCAGTTTATTCAAAATGTCTGCTTCAGCATGAGAAGATAATGGCTGCTTTCTCTTATTGTCTATGCTGAGAAAACTTCTACAGATATTTAATATCTATAAAACTCTTTGAAGTTTCATGAAAATATTGCAGCTCTTTGAAGAAGGATCTCGAGTTTAAAATGAAATGGCACTAATGAGGAAGTAATGTCAAAATCACAAGATAGCATGCTGTATATCTCTCGAATATTATTTTCCCCTGCATATACAGACAAATGGAAGGATGATTATAGAATTTGCTGCTGTAATAATCTAGCTAGCAGCAGCACAGATTATCCACTAGCATGGTCTTCAGTGCAGGGCTGTAATGACTCGGGGACTGGTGGTGTGGCACACATGCTCTGATGGTTGGCAAGACCTAGAGTTGCAGCATCCTGAAGTCCCATCATCATTGCCTTCAGCTTGCTCTAAAGATGGGGAACAGATCCATTGGAATGCCATGGGATATACTTTCTGAGCATCTCCTGTGTAGAGCTATTGTTACACCAGGAGAAAAAACCAAAAACAACGGAGAAGAAAAGCAGATTGCTTAGGCTGGCAGTGTTTTAAAACCACTTGCTCCCTATCAGCCTGAGGCTGGAAAGCAACAACCAGCACAACTTCAGGCAGCTCTAAGTCAGGCAGCAGAGCCAGGGCGAGCAGAGGGGGAGGCTTGGCTGTGCAGCAGCCGTGCCTGGCTAGGGAACCTGCATCTGCAGCCTCCAGGGATGTAAGTAGCTCACTAGGCCACACACAGCTTTTGTTGGATAAAGCTCATGGTGAGCTGTGCTCACTGTCCTGTTTTCCAGGGACCTCAGTGCTCAATAACTACTTAACTTTTCACCTGTTCACTTATTGTCACCTTCCAAAAGAAGTCCTAATGCCACCTAATGCGTACTGGGTAGCAGATACAGAGTGTGTGTATCCTGGCAGGGATAAGCTAAGTGAGTCAAAACAAATGAGGTGTTGCAGCCTGTGACACAGGAAAGCAGGCAGATGATTAATAGTCCAGTGAAAGATTATCCTCATCTGATATTTCCACACTTGTGTGAAATCCATCCCAGCTGCAATTTAATGTAACAGTTGTCTGTTTGTAGCTCCTAAAAACTCTGCTTTGAGTATTTTTATGATTGTTTGCATCGATTTTCCAGTAATCTTTAAGAATTAGTATAAAAGTATCTTAGAATCCTAAAGATTTTAAGGTGAAGTGTTTGAAATAGTTTGTTTTCCAAGTCTAGATACCACAGAATGGTAGCAAAACCCTCTGACCCGTAAGATGATGAAATAACCTGCCAAGCCATAGCAAAGAGAAAGGCAGCTGCTCAAGTGGCAATGAAGACTTGCTTCGAGGCTAAACTCCTTTCTGTAGCTTAAGAAAGCTGCCAATGGCAACAGTGTCAGCATCAATCAGATCAGGGAGACGAGAAAAATGCCTTTCTTAACTCTAATCACCAAATACCAGAGCTTTTGTAAGGATGGGCCATGTCTCATGTGCAACTTGCTATTTAGTAGATAAATTCTTAAGCATCCTTTTATGTTCTCATCCCTGCAGTGATGAAAGGTTACAGGAAGTTTTCTGTCCTATCTTTCTCCATTCTCTTCTCACAGTTTCAGTTAGCCTCTGCAAAATATCAGCACCTCTTACTAAAGCGAAAGAAAAAGATTTTCTGTAGTTTTATTTTTTTTTTACAGGGGAAAAGGCAAGAAAATTCACTGTAAAAATCCTTTACCAAAAGGGCTACTGTTGTGGTATACCTGAAATAATCAGGGGAAAACCTTGTCATCAGCAAGTCATCGTAAGTACTCTGAATTCTTGTAAGATCTATTGCTCCTTTTCACCAATTCTTCCATGCCCATCTCCTTTGATAGAGCAAGAAGAGTTCGTTGTTTTCTGATATACAAGGTGGGTGGGAAGGGAAAAAAAAAGGATGGAAAAGAGGAGATCCACAGGAGAGTGTCAAGATCTGGTGATGTTCACCTCATACAGGAAGTTTAGAAAGTCAGAGTTTATAGGGACAAACGGTCCCTCTCCGGCACAAAACCCTGCTTCTACAGAGGGAAATCAGCTGCCTGCTCTATCAGTTATCCAGGATGACCAATCAAATCTTCCTTCATTTCCTTCCTCTTTCCATTGCACTTTGTGTACCTTCTGATATATTGCTATTGCACATAATAGCAGGTGTCCTACCTTACGGTAAACTTCCTGCGGAAAAGCCCAAGGAAAACATCTGACAAACTGAAGACATAATATTTTTGGTACCTTTGGGGGGGGAGTCTTAGGGGAACACACTTTCAAGCTGTGCCTCCCACCTCTCACTTGAGTGGAAAGACTCAAGGAGAAAAGACTTAAAGCCGAGTTTCTCCAGGGAGCTGGAATACTGCACCTGCAGTGAGTGCAGAGAGAATGCTTTATGTCAGTGAAGTTATTAAGACCTTTGCAAACATTCTTGTAACCACAGTCCTAGTAGGATTTTCTTTTTGTTTTTTTCTGTTTTTGGTTTGTGGATGCTTTTTCCTCATTTCCCTTTGTCCTTTATCTTTCAGATTGAGTGGGCAGTAAAATGATGAGCTCGGTATTCACTGGATTTAAAGATAAACTATTAATAGATAATGGGGATGAGGCTTAGATTTAAAGATAAGGTATTAATAGATAATGGGGAGGAGGTTTGGACTGAATACCATACAGGAAGGGAGGCTCCTTTGAAAAGCATTCCATACTAATAATTTCTCTTACAGTTAAGGAAATGGTATGATCCTTTCCGTTAACCTCTGAATAGAACCAGCAATCATCATTCCTATCTCTAATTTCTTTGTCTGAACTTTCAGAAACCAAACAATCATAAGAACAGTGATGATGCACCCTGTTAGAGCTGGGAGCAAGGAATAGACCCCATGATCACTACTATTCTACGCACATGCTATTTAATAAACTTGTCTCTCTGAGGGGAAAAAAAAAAACCTTACAATGTCACAATATTTTCATGGAAAATTTGTAGCATTTTGTTTTCTGTGGTTTTGCATTAACTCTTAACAAAGGCAGATAAGAAAAGCAAGTAAAAAACTAAGCAGAAAATTTATCCATTTTTCCTGTGTTCTGTCTTCTAACTGGGTCAGCCTTCAGTTGTTACTTTCACAGTACTTTTTAAAAATACCTCTTTCTGTGAGTGCTTCTGACTTCCTTTAAAAGTTCCAAATTTTCTCTTCATTGTGGAAAACTACTTTTAGTCAACAGGATACTCCCTTTACCTCAGGTCTTTAAACCTTTCTACCCTCCAACTCAAACAGAACTACCAGGTTTCCAGATCTAATTTCAGCGAATCGTGGGTTGGATATTTTCTGAACAGGGACTTTAGCAGGTTGAACACAGCTGAGAAAAGGAAGTTCTATAGACCAATATTTCAGCTAATGCCTTCTTCATAAGGCATCCAGCCAAAACATTCATCTGCAGAATTTCCTTCCTAGTTATAGTGAGATTCACCCCTGAGTGTTTGTAGTGACAGATAGAGCTTTCAAGAGACCAACTCTCACTCACAGTCTCAAAGGCAAGGAACGAGAACTACAAATAATATATAATCCACACCGTGAACATCTGTACCCAGTATCTTTGTGAGTTTTCTTCAGTTTGTCTGGCTGCTCATCTTTCTCAAGAATTTTTCAGGAACCAGCCACCTTTCCTGGGAATTCCTCCTCTTCTGCTCCTTGTGAAGATACAGGTGGCAATAACAACATTGCTGCTCTCTTAGGATTTGGATAGTGAGTGTTCACTGTTTTATCAAGCTTGAGGAAAATTTATTTAAGGGTACATTTCATCATTTTTGTGTGCTTATTCTGGGAACAATTACCACTCAAAAAAGTGTGTTTCTGACACTTGTGATACAAAACTGACATTTATGATACAATTTTCACTTTTCAAAAAAGAGCAGCACTTGACCCTTACCTCACCACACATAATTTAAATAAATTGCTCCTAAAAAGTGTCCTCCGGTTTTGGATGAAATATTTGAATTTAAACAGCTAAGGTTCAGCCTGAGTTTTGCACCAAGCTTACACTGACTCTGTTCTACTGATTCTAGTGGAATTATTCCATCTTTCAGTAAATATGATATCAGTATCAGAACGGGAAAAAAAATGCTTTTCTTGAGGAATATGAACAAATATCTAGATATTTTTCCTTTCTGATAATTAAAGCTCATGTTAATAAACTAATTCCTAATATAAAAAGTTACTCAACCTAGATTAGACCACAGATGGTGTCTCTGTCTTAAGCAGAGCATGCATTTTGTAAGCAAAACATCTAATACTGTGGGTAAGGCAGGATTACATTGGAGACACTGTTAATTTAAGTGTCAAATGCTTTTAGGAGTTGAAAGTGTTCACTCATAACTGTTATGAATTCAGCATATGTTATAAATTATGTGCACATAATCTAAAAAACAGATGAATTCTGTGTAATGTCTTCTTTCAATTAAGACATTAATTGGCCAACATGTTAAAAAAAAATCAGAATCAGGATAGGTGAGGCTGCTTTCTGGTTTAAAAATAAAAAAAAAAATATTTAGAGGAATCAACCAAAGGGTTCCCTGGTAAAATTGGTAACTTTAGTGGGAGAGGCAAGGGTGTCTGCTGTTTGATGCTTCAAAGTCATTTATAAATTTACACTTGCATCACATCCTTGATAGCCTAGATTAGCTGAAAATTCAGATGAAAAGTCACAATATTTTCTTCATGGAGGGGCTGGACAGCAACTGGATATTTTGTCTTAATACCTTTTACTAACTTGATACCCTATCATTTTTTACTGTCCCATGTGGACTGTAAAGCAGTCAAAGCCGATATAAAAGAGCAACAAATTTATAAGGCCTTCGTTCTGCACCTATTTCTTACCAAAAAAAAAGCCAAGTAGCTAAGAATATCAGCTGTACCAATTTCAAATACTTTTAGTTGCCAAGCAAAACAACAATACTACAACCAAAACCACCTCACAAACACAAAAAAAAGCCCCACCAAAGCTACAGCAGAAATCCCTTCAATCAACCCAAGCAGCTTCTCTGCAGCTACCAGGGTTTGGCAAAGGCTGTTCAGCCATGAAATTTCCTGGCAAAAGGAAAACTGGGCAAGAAAAACTGAACAGTGGTGAGTAGTACTTCATGATTCAGGTGCATATAAATTGAATTACAAGTCTGGAACACCAAATAACAGGGAGCTGTAAATAAAGGTCATAAATGTTTCTCATCAAGATATATACAAAGAAGCTGTAAAGCAATGTCACATCTGCACTCTATCCAAGGATACATTAAATGAAGTCTAAGTTTTGTCACAGAGCTTTCCAAGGTATTAAACATAGCAAACAAACAAAAATTATAGACCCTTCGGCCAATACAAGCATGTAGGATAAAGACTTTTCATCCAGGGACCAAACAAAATCACTCTCTTTCTTCTCCAAAGTAGTTTGTTCATATTTTCTGGCCATTTTCAAGTGTTTGCAAATTACTGGATTCCCCTGAAAGTCAAAGTATGAGAAGTCACGAAAAAGACTGACCCTTGTGTTATTGTTGACTTTATGGAAACCAGAAAATGCTGACATATTCACATTTTGGCTTTGTCTCTTACGACTTGGAACTCCACAAAGTACCTAAAACTATTTCTTTCTGTGGTCTAAGTCTCCCCTGAATGCACACTTCAACTACCTTCAGCAATGAAACATCTCAGGGTTGAGATGAGTTATGCTTTCTAGTCCTGCTAAACTCTTTACAATAATTTGAACTTGAGAAGAGTCAAGTACCCTTTCCTACGGAAGAGATCCCAACAAAAAAAATTATTAGGGAGAAAGAAAATGCCACCAAAACAATACTGGGTGCAATAAGGTTGACACTTCAAGTGCTTACGGGAGGGAAAACAAACAGACATTAACTTCTCTGTAAGTCTAAAACAGGCAGTAAAACCTAAAACCAAAGCCAAGGTCTTCCAATTCTCACTCCACTATCCAAGCCACTTGGTCTCAGTTGCCTTAATTTGATGCCTCAGAGAGGTCAAAGTACGGACTGCCTTTCAATTTAAAATACGCTGGAAAAGAGCTGAAGCAAATGAAGCACAAATAATGCAGCCAACTAATGAATGAACTGAGGGGTTTGGACCCGCATTTAATTGAACAGACCAAAAATCTCTTTCAATGGTCTTTGAATGAAACCTTTAGGGAGAAATCCTAGTTCTGCTGGAGTGAGTAGGAGCTTTGAGTTCCTTAAGCAATGAAGTCAACAGTTAAGCAATGAAGCAAACAGTCCAGAGTTTACCGCAGAAAATATTCAGGGCTTCTCACCTCCAAGTTCAGCTTTCACATTTAAATTCTACTGAGGATAACTACAGCAGTCTGCCAATTCCAATTCGCAAAAAGGCAAGAAGAGCCAGCCAGACTCCTTCTGTGCAATCTACTGGAGACAGCATCACAAACTTTCTGTGTCTCACTTCACATCCTCTGAAGCAGCAGACCACCACATCTGACTCACAGGCACAGCACAGTAATGACTCCAGTCACATTAGTGTAGGTGCTCAGACTGCTATGGTAAGGACCACAAATAAACCTTGTAAACAGAGAGGAGAAAAAACCTCCACATTTCTCTTGTTTACACAGGAGACACTATCCTGCTCCCCAGGAAGCCAATGATAAAACACTCACTGACGTCAATGGGAGCGCATTCAAGACTCAATTTAGGTTAAAATTGAGGAGTGTTCAAGTAGTAGTTTTTGTCTTCCCCTTTACACTCTGTATAAAATTGAACGACTCCATCCTCACTAAATCATTCATGTTTGTCAGCTTCCTGCCTCTCCCTGCGTGGTGGGATCCAAGCAGCCAAGCTGTTTATAGATACACATAGACTCACTTGTGTATGATTTTAATTTTCTTTGGCTCTAGAGAAGAGCAAGACTTGCCAGGGGTGGTTTCTGTCACTACAGGATTCACTCATTTTCTTCATTCCCATCATACTTGCAAAAGCGGTGGAAACACATTCAAACTAAGACTCCTGTGGGTGTGGCGGGACATACAGTCCATAGATATTTGTGAGACCCCCTACAAGCCTTCCACAGTTTTAAGAACTTAATTCAAAGATTTTCAAAAAATGCTAAGATACCCACAGATACAAGAAAAGATCGTCAGATCCTCAAAAAGCATAAAGGGACACAGATACATAATGCCCCATTGATCTCAGATGTAATTAGGTGCATAAACTCCTTGGCTAGAATTACAGAACCCTCTAAATCCTGCTCTCATGTATTTGCATCAATACCTATTAATCACACAGAAAATGCGGATTTCAGATTTCTGCTCCCATTGACTTTTGCTGAAGCATATCAGGGTTCTTAAAAGTTTGTGTTGGTGGTGCCAAATGGCCCAAAAGGGATGATTAGGAAAGAATTGATGCTACTGAGATACCGAACACTGACATCAGAGTGAAGCGTGAATGCTCACCTTCAATATTCCATTTCAGTTCAACAGTCACAGCTTCAAAATTTTTTTTCCCAAATGCTTCAGTCTCATATGCATTCACCCTGAGATTTCCAACCACTCAGCAAGGTTCCACTGAGCATCTTATTTCCTTTGATTTATGAATCTCTTCAATAGGCAAGAATTGAGGAGAAGCCTGAACATCTCAGAGAAAGTTAGAGAGATATCATAAATATGCTTACATTTGTTTCAGTATGTGGCAGTTGCTGATTGTTGAGCGAGCAAAAGTCTCAATGACTATGGTAACTGGAAAAATTAATAAAGGAACCATGCAGGGAGCAAAGCAATTAGGAGAAGATTGGCCAAATATCCCTTCTTCTTTCTCACACACATGCATGTTTGATAATAATCAAAGAAAAAAATAGGGTTTATGCGTGAAAGAAAATCAAGCTGCTCTACCCAGTTTGTTGCATATTCATCTTTCTGCTTAGTGTGACATGGCTCTTTCAGAAGTCACTTATTGAAAATTTCAGTATTGTTTCAGCTTAATATTGAGACCAACTTGCCTAAAATATATGACTTCCTGAATAGCTGCGCAGAGTTCTTTGACATCCTTTTTGCCTCACAGAGATGTTACAGGGGTGGGCTCTTCCCCCTCGCCTTCCCAAATATTTTCTTTATTGTGATCTGAACTTCAGAGAAAGATCCAGGAGGGTAGCTGTGCATCAGTCGGGCCCCACGCTGGCTCTCCTCAGGGGTGGGAAGCAGGCACTCCAAAGCTATCCTGCATGGCAAGAGGGGTCTGTCCTAATTACTAACAGACTGACAAAACAGGCACCAATCTGAAGATGATTAAGTCTCCCCGACATCACTCCAAAAGACACTTACTCACCCTCCTCCAGCATTCCCCTTCCTTTATAGGTGAAGAAAGGCCTCAGCTAACATCACTGCTTCTGCAGTAAGGCCAAAAATTAGAGGGGAAAGTGACGGCTAACCACACAGCTCCATGGTATAAACTCCATTAATGAATATAAAGCATTCCCAAAGTACAGTTAATATTTTCTGCTCCTGAAACTGCCAACATCTGCTGATTTATCCACAAAATGGTTTACTTGCCACCATTTCAAAGCCTTATCTTCAAGAAAACAGGGCAGTTGAGCACTTCACCCATTGTCTCAGATTAGTACTTAGCTTTGGATGCTTTTAGCTTATTCTCTATTAAAATAAAGTGTGCCATGCTGGCTAAGGTTTCCTGTACAGACACACTGCAGAAAGAGAATAAACTGGGAGCCTCCAAGCACTGCAGTCTTCTCAGAGAGTACAGGTTTGTCCACAGTTCAGTGAAATGGATTCATCTGATACGGGCAAACCGTCAGTGAGATGTCTGGGAGAAGACACCTGCTCAGCAGAGAAAGCCAGCAAAAGCTGAACATGGAGAATGCTTTGGCATGCTGAATAAATTCTGCCCAGTCACATCAAAGAATATTCTCAGGCAACCCAAAGGAAGTCAGCAGAAAGTCCAGTAACTGAAAGAGTGGGAGACCACAATACAAGCTCTTGGCATTTACGGAAATTACAAACATAAATCAAATAACAAAATAACACTTTTAAAAAGAATTTTATTTATTAATAAACCATAGTTCCATAATCTAGACCATACACTGGCACAGACAGAAACCCATCAATTTTCACTTTCACATTCAGAACATGTACTTGTGAGTACAGCATTTTCTTTAGAGAAATAAATACCGACAGATAAGTCTTAATGAAAATAGTCAAGCAGAAGGCAATGAAGAGAAGTTTGTCACATGTCCATAATACTGTCAGAGAATTGCTGGTTCTCAAACTTTACTGAATATTTTCCAGCAATGTACTTAGCATGTGACCTCTCTGTGGCTCCACAGTTTCCCCAACTGTTTTCATAGCTCATAAAACGTTTAGGAAGTGTTTATAAAAACTGCTTGAGGAAACCGTGCCACAAAGAACTTGAGCTTCACGTCTCAGCAGTGCAGCTTTGATTTAGTTCTCTTCGACGGGATTTCATTTTGCAAATGCCCCACTAACATCTGCATGCAGGCCCTCTTGGGACAGCACCGAGACAGAGCGCAGTTTTATGTATATTACTTGGCCAAGTTCCTCCAGCATGTGATGGTTGACTTGCCTCCCTCATGAAATCACACATGCAAATGTTCCCCATGCATACACTTACTGATGGCCACTTTCAGTGATCTGTGTTGGGAAGAAATATGATGTCATAAACACCGTTGCAACATCTGCGACGGGCCCTTTTGGAACCCGACACGCCCCGCCAGACCCAGAGAGCACTCTCACATCACGAGTCCATGACTGACGGTGCTTGACCTACTGCCCTGCAAGCTCACCCCGGCTTTTTCATGCATGCTCAAACAGCCTGTTTGGAAACACACAGCCGGAGAAGTGTCACAGACAAGCTCTCAGTATACAGCTCTCCAGAGAGCGTTTGCAGAGTGCAACAATGAAACACGATCATGCCAGAACAATGAGGTTTAAAACCAACATTTTACTATGCTTAATTAACTAAAACCAACATTCAGAGTGTTCTGGTGGAACTCTAGTCTTCAGCCACAGAGTCATAACTTCCTGTCTCTTGGATATTAATTAGCAGTTTCAGTAGCCTCTGAATACACTCAGGATAAGGAGATTCACCCCTACAGAAAGACTCTTCATTGGATTTCTATAGTGTAGCTTTCAAGTCAAATGTCACCAAGCATTCTACTAAATAAAGTAAGAAATCCTTCTGTCATAACAGATTTTTCTTATAAGTTAAGATGAAAATTTTACTAGTAAACAAGTAATAGACATAGCTCCAGTAGACAGATTTTTAATATAGACATCATTAGCTTCTTTTAAGTACAAAGGGAATATCACATGGCAAACTGATGGCCCTGACCACTTGTCTGAATAGTCATATGCTCCATCAAGATCATCTTAAAAGAGTTAGGTAAGCAAAAAGCACTCCAATCCTATTTATTTACCTGTCTCCATACACCTAAACTGGCTACTAAGATAGCTTTTGAAAATAATACCAATACTATGCAATAAAGTGCCACCAATAACTATAGCAAAGATTTTATTCTCTTACTGGTAGAGATTAAATATCCTTGAGCAAGACAAGCCCTATTTGTAATACAAATAAATTAGGCATAGACATAAAACTTTTAGCACATGCTTTTGACGATAGAACTTTTCCAGTTCAAGGCTGTTTTATGATGCTAAAATAGTGCTATTCAAACTCAGGAATCAGTTCTGTGATTTTTGAGTGTCTAGTCAAGCATGCACATTCTCACCCCTGTTAATTAATTATCCACTCCTAAGCAGTAAATAAGAAGCAGTCATTACCCTTGAGGAAAAAGCAGGACATATGTATCAGGTGTTAGACATAAAAACCAGCTTCAACCGTTTATTTGGCTCCCAGGCTTAGCCCAGGAATTCCAATGAAGCAGAAGTTGGTGAAAAACAGCTACCCTGTTCCCAGCTCCAAGGACCACAGGGCACTTTAGGAGTTGTCAGATAACAGAGTACTGCATCTTTCTTTAGACTTCAAGTTACAAATAAGGTCAAGTCATCCAGATTTTGACTTCATCTAGATGGCAGTGGGAACAGGGGAAAAATCAGTGCCCCTTCTACACAGTTTTGACATCATTTCAGAGTAATGAGTAATCTGCACTCCTTGAGAAGAAATTGTAGCATGCCCTGTGAATCTTTTTCTCAAAGTAATTTCCACTACAATTTTCAGAAACCTGTTATTGGCTACCTTTAATCAACAAAGACCTCTTGTGATGCACACACATACACACACCACACTACGCCAGCTACTTTACTCCATTTTTCTTTCCCATTAAAAAACCAGGAAGCTAGCAATAATCCTCTCACTGCCCTCCTCTTTAACTGGATGACCCAATCCAAACAAGACGGAAAGTGACAGAAAAGGCAGAAGCGCTCAGATCTGACAAACAAGATGAAATTTAAGAGGTCTAAGTTGTGGCGAAGTGTGACCATTATTACTTATGGCAGTTTTTAACTTTCTCTGAGCAATCAGCCACGTAGTGTCCTACTGGTTGCTATAGTTTATATACCCGAGAAGATCCCGCAATTAACTTACTAAACTTCCCAGCTATGGCTTTTGTACTTAAAAGAATGGCCAACATATCCAGTAACAGCTGCAACACCCAAGGTGTAGGTTCTAAAAATCAGGTTTTATGTGTGCTTTGCTGCCGCAAAGATTAACCATGGTTGAGAAGGTTCATTTTGCAAGTGTAGAGGGAAAAAAATCATTTGACAATGATGAAGGAAGGCTTCAGGATATTATCAAATCCCTACTTAGGAAAACCACTGAGAGAATATAAGAGCTGACACATTAGTAGGTAAAAATGTATGTAGCTCATGCTCTCCGTGTCTAAAATCGCTACTTCACAGCAGCCCTGCCTCACAAGCCTTATTTCTCAATGGACAAAAACCAGGCAAGAATCACATCTGCCTTGCTCCATGGAAGAGATTGGAAAGTCCCCATATTTTCCAGTAATTGAAAGCCTATGACACAATTCCTATGGAGCTAAAGCCAATATAGAATTTTTTGGGGGAAAAACAAAGACCAACAATCAACCAAAAGCAAAACCAAACCCCCAGAACAAGACCCTCATTTAAATCCCATGCCCTGAAAGTCTGTGCTCACCACTTGTCTTGAGAATGAATGCATTTTTTGCTACTTAAAAGTCATGTAATCAGATCATAAGTGAACACAACCTAAAACTAGAACTAAAGAGGATACATCAAAGTTGCATTGCCCCATTCCTTATTTCTTAATTAACAAAATATCTACTGACATCACCCCTTTTCTCCCCCTACCATCCACCTCTGTGCCTGGCTGTCACAGAGGCAGACTAAACATTAACAATTCCGAATCACCATCCCACTGCTGTTTGTTTGTTTGTTTGACTAAGGTCTATAAAGCTATGATAATACAGAAACAAATATTAACTTCAAGGACCTTCCATTCAAACATATGTTTGCTTAAACCAGTTTCTCTAGATAATTGACATTTACTTTTGTGCTTCCTCAAAATACACATGGCTTTATCAAAATGTAAGCCTACCTACAACTGCTGGAAAGGATAAGACACATGAAGTACACGATTGAAATCTACTGTGCTCAAGAGGGGTAATTCCTTCCTTGCTGAGTTAAGCTGCAGCCCTCCAATCATCATTGACAAGCAGGAATGAAAGAGGCAATTAGCAAGAAATGTTAGATCTGGAGAGTGATTCACAAGAGGAACTGCTCTGGGAAGGCTCTTCGATACAAGACATGACACTTTATGGTCATAGTGAGATTTTTCTTCACACTGCTCGAAGTTCCTCACCACGCTACAGATTGCTGATATTTAATTTTATTTTTAACATGAGAAAACAAGTCTATTTAAGAAATCCCTCTTCAGTTACCTTCACAAAACATTTGCTCCATTACTGAGCAGTTAATGCTGCAGACATACACTCACATATACAAAATTAATTCACTGCCTTGCTGTAGCTACACTGACGGGCTGTAGCTGCATAGTTTTCTTCTAGATGGAAAATAGACGAAAAAATATTTCTTTAAAGCAAACCAAGTATTTCTCTTACAAGTAAAAACTTCTAAATGGATTTTTTCTTCAGGGGGTTAAAATAATAAAGTTAAATGAAAATGGGGGAATGAATACTTGGGCAGAACCAAGACTGTAGGGCACCATTCACCAATCGACATTTCTACAAAGCCAGCAGGATGACCATGAGCTCTGTTCACAGGAGCACGTTCAGTTCTGTAGTCCTCTAAATCCATCTCCACCAACGGGGGCCCTCACCCCTTAACAACTCCTCCAGAGCACCTACCATGTCCTCCACAACACTGAACTGTGCCAAATTCATGAGCTGTGATTGCGAGAAAGGTGTGCGGTTGTCTTAACAAAACCAAAATCATAACACCATCCTTTCACCTTAGCTAATAGAAGGAGTGATGTGCACTTGAGCAGAATTCAAAGAATTTTTTGGGGTTTTTTTTAATGTAATTTCTAAGCTATGACACGTTCTGTCATTACCTTGGGAATCGTCTTACAATTTTCTATCCCATAAAAGTATGACACTCCAACTGATGTAGAATGTCTCTAACTGGATGGCTGCCCACTACTTAAAAGGCACCTTGCATGCTTGACACAGTTATCTTTCTGCCAGCCTTGGAGCACAGACAGACTGGTCTCATGTGGTTTCACTTGTGCGTTTGTTTCTCCCTTTATTGCAGATTCCACACCTGAATATGTAATCTTCAATGGTGGTGTGCGTGCTTGGCCAGAACTAAAAAACATTATGCTCCCGCCTTGCATTTCCTGATGCATAGATGAATACAAAGGATTTGCACAGAGTACTTCTGACCTCCAGCCGCCAGCAGTACTTCAGCAAGGCAGCTTCTTTGCGAAGAAGCAGGAGAGAAGGGAAAGAGGGAATTCCCGCCTTTTTGCAATGGATCTATGGCCTCAATAATTTAAGGTAGGGTGATCAAATGACAAACAGAAGTGTCCCATGTCTAATACTCTTGAAAGACAAGAACATTTTATCTTAAACATTCTTTCTACGGCTTCCCCACTTTTCATTGCTAAATACCAACATGAAAGGATATTTTATAAATGATCATACTTTTTTCCTAGGCTCCAAGGCACCTATCTAGGGTTAAAGAACAAAACTCCATAACATCAGTGACACTAGGCGGGCTCCACATACAATCAAATCTAATACACTATCAAGTTTCTCATTGTCTGCTTTCACCAGAACACATTTTTGTCCAAATAATAATTTGCCTTACAGTACTATATTTATTTAAAAATTAATTGTGGAACAAGTCTAGTTCCTGTTCATGTATACCATAATACCAAAACAGATCAAACCTAACTCCGGTAATTACTTAGTAACCACACTAACAAAAGCAAAATGCCACTCATATACCCTCTTCCTACATTCCTTTTGGCTACTAAAACATATGATCTTTTGGTTACATCATTGTATAATCAAAGAAACATGAAACCAATTTTGGTATTTTAAACCCTAATAAAGTATATTTCTTTTCTGAGGGACTACAGGACAAGACAACACTCTGCTTACATATATTTGTATCCCTATCACTCTACGTGGCAACCCCGAAAGCAAAGCTTCACAGAATTTTATGACCTGACTCTACATTACACAAAGAAAGCTTAAGTCATCTTTTATGAGTGCTCAGCCTGTAGAGGAGAAATGCTGAGCAATACTGTCTTACCTTTGCTGAAGTAAAAGTCATTCACTTAAACCAAAAGCCAAAAAATAGATAAGAGAAGTTACAAGAACTTCGAGAGAAGCTTCTGCCCAGTAGAAAGAAGAGTTTTCTGATAAGACCATGCCTTGTTCCAAATAAAAGAACAGTGCTACATGCACAGTGATTTACAGCGTGAGTCTCAGTGTGAATGTAGAGAAGAAATCCTAGTCCTGTGGTTACTAGTAAGTTTTCAAACACATGAGTCCAGAGCACAAGCTTGTTCAGGTACAGCCAGAAATTTGAGTGGTACGCAAAAGTTTGTGCTTTGAACACCTGATCTCAGCATACTTGTGCATTCCAAACGTAGCAATTTACTGCTTCCTCACTCATCACCAGTACATCTGTACGTTTGCATTATGCCTGAGGGCAGATACAGGCCTCCAGCAGCATTTTAATAAGATGTTATATGTGTATTTTCTGAATTCTATTAAGAAATTTACCCCACAAGACACTCCCAGGAAATAACAGAGGGGGAGAAAGCCTCAAAATCCATATAAAACAAAACAACCCCACTAGTGCACCCAAGCCTCCTATTGTCAGTATAATGTTAAGGTTACATTAGATTAGATCCCACTCAGGAAGACGAAACCTGCACTCAGGATAAAGCTGCACACTGATGACAATTTGGCCACCTTAGAGAGCTTTCTGTTAGAACAAAAGCCCCTTCAAGAGTCAGAAGGTACAGAAAACTGACGCAATGAGGCAGCTGCATTTATTTCCCACAAGAGTTTGGCTGTTGTTCCAAATGGCCCAGTTTGTTGTTTTCTAGGGTCAGACATTTGATATGGCACCAATATGCTCACTAGTGCTCCATCACTTCTGAATATTAGAGTCCTACTGACCCAAAGGTATCTGTAGATTACATTCAGGAGACTCTCATTTGCTAGGAACGACAGCTCTTCTGCGTTAAGATGTGCCCATAGTGCCTCCACTTCACTGACTCGAGCACCTAAAGTGCCTTGTGAAAGAAGAAGAGCAAAGAAATACCAGGGATTTGTGTATTAAAGGCTGATTAGATTTTTCTTTTATTTGAATAAGTCTGAAAAAAAGACCCTACTATGAGACATAAGAAACCATTTACTTTCAAATAAGTAACAGTCCACCAAATGGTTAAAGACAAAAAAGCTATGCAAAAAAAGTGCTGTAGCATTGGTCAGTGCTGATATTCAGTTCCTGTTTATCACCTTATGACAACTGTCTTTGGAGTCAAAAACTGCCCATATTTCGTGTGAGCCAGAAGGAGGAAAATGCGAACCAGACATTTCCGAGCTATTCTAGAAGACCACGGTTATATCCTTGCTTCTATCTCCACCCTGAGCTCACTTGCAACGTGTCAAACACATGGCCACATCTGACATTTTACACATATCAAGCCTGTCAGCCCCACCTTTGAGGTGGTGGGTGAGCACCAACTGGATGTCCACAAACTGACCACAGCTTTCTAACCTAAACATGCTAATTTCCATGGGGATGCAAGACTAGCCAGGTAAGCCAGGAGGTGATACAGAACTGATGTTTGGGGGATTTTTGTTCTGTGCTCCTCCTCCTCTTCCCAACAAAACCTTGGTGGTTGGAGTATGGAATTAATTTGGGGCTTTAGCATAAAGACAGCCACCTTTCTTATTGACGAAAGCGCAGGATGCTTTCTTCATGTACTCAGAACCGCTCTGTTGCAGTGACATGTATAGGAGTACATGGTGGTTAAGTGTGTGTGTTAATTAAATGGAACCTGCCTGATGAGGAACAGTGCTCTCACTGAGAAGAGATAGAGGTGTTTCTAGATATACAATTTATTTACATGTTTTAAAGTTAGGCAAGTCTGTAAGTCACATACTCATGCGGAAAATAGCATGTTTGTTATTGAGCTCAATTCAGAGTACCTCCTACTCAAAAAAAAAATCGTATCGAGTGAGGGAAAACCCAAATGACACAATTCCAAATTATTGAAGAGAGCTTTATGAACGTTAACAAAAATACTAAAATTCATTCTAGGAATCTAACAATTTGCCTAAGAAGATTGAAGTATTTTAAATTTGTTGAGGTTTACTGATTCCGCAAATTAATTTTTTTAAAAGCCCTCTAAACGGTAATGAAGTGATCTTAATTTCCCTATGGAATTTCAACCATGTTGCTTCTTCCAGGATCATGTTGAGAACAAAACACTTCTGAATAGCTTTCACTTATTGAACACCAGCCTTGAAGGAAAGCAATTTTTTAACCCTTGCTTTGCACACGGACTACAAGACACAAAACCTGGCCCATGATTCCCATCGTTTTTCCACCCTACTCACCTTCCCTCTAGTCCTCATGCTTCCTGAGGAATTTTGCTGTATTGTTTTATTCATGAAATAATCACAGTAAAAACTAAGTGGGTAACTGGACAGTGTCCTAGGTAGGATCTTTTAACTTACACTGGTTTCAGGCCCACCCAAGGGTCTGAAGGGAAGGAAACCAGGTGGTCTAACCTAAGTCCCATGGCAGAGATATGCTATATTGCCAAAGCAAAATAAGTGATCCCACAGAATCTGAAACATATCTGTTGACTCTTTGCAAAGAAATGAAAGCTGAAATGAATGGAAATTAAATTATCTCTTCCCCCAGAGGCAGTCATCTTCCCAGGTCAGAGGTATGCAAAGGAAATATGAGAGTTCCCATTTCATGGCTTGCACCATAGCTATGACTAGACAGACAATATCTCCTTTTTTTTTCTCTCCCACCCCACCATCCTGACTCGGATCTTCCAAATATACCTCATAACAGAACTATTACAATACAGAGGAGAAAAAATATAATATATGCATATTTAAACAAAGCATTACTTGTGGAAATGTGCCGAAACTGAAAATCGTGTGGTTTTGTATAAAGGAAGAGCATATTGTCACATAACCTCGCTGAAACATATGGCTTGCATTCATTCTCAAAAATGATAAATAAACTCTAGGAAAATAATTATGAAGTTTTTCAGAAATTTTTGGTGGGAATTGGAAAAGAGACATGGCAAAAGAAAACAGACTGTAAGATTTGCAACTGCAAGCTAGCTGAGAATAGATACTTTCAAAAACAAGCTTATGTTTTACAAATATTTACACTACATGAAAATCTTAATGGCATTTAATAAAAAAACCAAACTAACAGGAAGAAGCACAGTTTCATCATTAAGACCAGTGTGAAAATTTCTAAGCTTTAATGAATTCTCAATTCCTGCCTGGGCCCCTTGCAGTGATTTAATCAGAATTCAAGTTTGGCATTACCAAAGATGAGTTCTACCACATGTGTATTCTGTAAACATACATATAGACCAACAAATGTAACACGCAAACGTTTTAATGCTTGCAATATTTAAAGAAATTTATTATTTTTCTCCAACACTGTGACCAAATTACCTTCCAGATGATCAACAATTTGTTTTGAAAATTTATCCTGTTTCATAAGTCACCAGAAGAGGGTATGACATACAAAGTTAATGCTTTAAGGTGTAGAGTTTTAGATCACTGAAACTGCAGAATGAAATGTTTTGGGCTATGATAGAGCAGCTATGAATCCATCAATTAATACTGGGGGATTTTTCACACTAGCCACAAAATAGGTACACAATCAATGAAAAATACCTGCTGAACAGTAGTAACTAGTGAATGATAGATAATACAATCACTTCTGATTGTCTACACATGCCCTTTGACCAGCGTGCTCTGTAAAGAAATGTTTTTATCTTAAAGATGTAAACGATTAAGTCATGTTTGTTTTGCTGACTTGAACTAGGCAATTTATCCATATAAAATTGACGCCAATAATAAGGCAGTGTAAATTGACTGAATTCCTCACCTTTTACAACACTTAAGAAAAAACCCCGTATTTAAGCCATCCAGCTCTATTACATATAGACGCAGGAGTGAGATCCACTTCCTTCTGTTTTTGTTGCTTAAGTCTTGCCACCAATCTCAAAAATACAGGAGTCTCAGGGGTTTCTGTAGTAGCCCTCACTGTTCCTGCTCAGACTGCTACAGAGCATGACAGGCACCCTCTAGCTCTGTCCTGCCTGCTCTTGTATCTGTGCTTTTATTCAGGAGAGAAGTTTAGTTTATTCTTATCCAAGATAATTTCCACGGTGTGTGCTGAAACTCTGTTTCTAGTTAGTCCAACACTTGACCATGTTGTTAAAAATATGTAAGCACGTTTTTTCAGGAACTGAATATTAAAGTCTTCTAAGCCAACAGGAAAACAAAAATATAGATGTAGTAAAAGAAACACTTTCCAGGGAAAAGACACATATTTTACAAAGCTTGTTTCCCTGGATCCTTTATGGCATGATTTTGATAGGAGCAGTCAAGTGGAATTTGATTTTACTTTTCCTTTCCCTAAGGAGTGTTGGGGTGAGAAGACGGACGTGCTGCCCATAACAGTGAGCTCAGCTGCATGACGAGCTGCAGCAGGTTTGTGATCATGTATACAAACAGAGCCTGAGTAACCACATCTGTCCTGTCTTTGGGGTCTTCTACGGAGAGGAGCTGATGACAGCTCAAGCAAATACATGCCATTTCACTACGGACAAATCCCTTCGTGGCACACACTTCTGCTGTTACAAAACTAACAATAACAAAAATGCTCTATCCAACTGCAGCGCGCCAAGGTAAAATGAGTAAGTAAACTGGCTCCTCCCTCCCTCCCCAAACAACCCCGAAACTTGTCCAACAAGTACCCAGATCCTCCACTGCTGCAGCTGTATGGTCATCATGATAGTTGAGCTTATCCATCTTAGCCTGAATTTACTCTCTCTCATGGAATTATTCATCCCGTGAGACTGGTTTTATGTTCAAAGCATTCTCAGAGCTTTGTTGCCTTTGTGGCACATTTTGTATCCATCAACATCAAGCCACAAGCTCCATTTTTTCCTTGTTAATTATGCTTATGCTGCTCTGCTCTGGTTTTGTTCATTGCAGAGCTTTGATAAATGAGCTTTCTGCCCCCATCATTCTGAGGACACAGAGAGAATTCCCATCCAGTTCAAAATTAAATGATGAAAATAAGGAAATGGTTTTGTTTTCATATTAGAAATTGATGAAGTGTGCAAGAGGGGGGGGAGGAGGGGGGGGAGCCGGGAAGAGAAAAAAAAAAAAAGGAAAAACTCCAGAATTAACCAGACTTGACCAGCAGCTCTGACTTCCTGGAGCCACTCAGGTCATCCAGCTCTGGATATGCTTCCAGCTATAAACCAACTTTTCACTCAATTTTTTCACCAGTGGGCTGGGAATCTCAGCTAAAGCCTGATTTTACTGCTCCACTTAGGGTTAGGCTTAAGCTTAGGGTTGAGAAAACCACAAAGACCAGAGCTCCAGGGACACTGCAACTGCAAAAGGTTTTGCAGTTTGAAAAATAGTAAAGCTTCTCTTATTTGAATAACTTTTCTTTTGAGCTCACCTTGTTTCCTCTGTTTAATAACTGCATGAGTGCTGCATGAAACTGCTCAAGTGCCACGAGACCATGAGGGGATGTCCTGGCTTTGTGACCAAGTGACCTATCTAAAATTAACTCTCTGCTCAGTACTGTACTTCAAATATACAAACATTGCAGCTACTCTATATCAGCTCACTTCTATCTTTTTGGATCTTAACTGAGAAAAGCACCCAAAGCTAAATTTCACACAAAATGTAGAGTGCCCTCTCCTTCCAAAACCCATGAAGGCATAAAACAGAAGGGGCTGGTGGGTTAGGGATGAGGGAAGTAGAGAAAGAAAAAAAACCCCAGTCCTGAAAGCACAAGCCCGTGACTGCTAAATTATTAACTAATGACAAAGTCTTTATTAGGGTAGCAGCACCTGCTTCTTATGGAGGAAGAAAGCCACATATGGGTTCTCACCAGGAAAATTCCTGTGGCCTGCACAGATTTATTAGATAACAGGAAAGCAAGAACACCATAAAGAAAACTGATTTCAAATCGCTTTGCATAACCAGCTAAGATTTCCAGCTTAAGCAGGCATAACATGATGACAAAACATGTTCAAACAGCAGGAGCTCACCTGGCCGCTCAGGCCACTCCAGGCTCCAGGTGTAGGACAGCCCACTTCAAACCAGTACAGAGCAGGCTGTTCCAGGTCTCTGCTCACCAGGAGCAGCATTTGTGAAGCTGTGCTTTCCTGTGCTCTTTGCCCAGGCCATGCTCAGAACAGGGAACATCATGAGCAGCAAGAGTCACATCAGAGCGCAGTAGCATAATGCCAGGGCTAAGAGGGAGCAGGTTTCTTTCACTTATTATGTTAATTCCCTTCTTTTTGTCTGTTTTCTGTCAAACAAAACATTCTTCACTTTTTACTAATGCATTACAACGAAATGTACCCAGGGGGATATCCAGCTGTGTTTAAATTTACATAATTTCCATGCTCTCAGGAAAGTTAGTGAGTTTCAGGCATGGTATAAATAAGGAAACAAAACAGACTTGATTCAGAACAAGAATCTTGGTGTTCCCATGAGCTGTCTCCTTTGTTCTTCTCGTGTTCCTCTCTCTATATCTGATTTCTCCTAAGCTCCCACCAACACGACAGCACAGCTTTTTTATTTTTCTAACAGCAAGTCACTGTTGCTCTGGGTGAAACAAATGAAGTTTTCCTCAGTATTCTATGTTGCCAAGCACTTTTACCTGCTGATTCAGATTTGGATATCCATTGTAAACAAGGCAGCATTATTTTGTATGAAATAGATATTTCAGAAATAAACGTCATTGGACGAATTCTGCATTGAAATAAATACTGTGCAATGTCCCAAGATTAAATGGGCTCACACGTAGGTGCACAGCACTTAGAATATGACGCAATTTGCTTTGAAATAACTGAGAGGAAGATGCAGATTTCTGGGGCTCAGGCCCTCAGACTTCTCTGACCTTATACTTCCCACGTCTGACATGTGTTTCCTCTGTTCTCATAAAAAGCCTCTCTCACTCTACATTTAAGTCATTTGCATGAGCCAACGTTTTGGGATGCTCCCATTTCACATTCAATAGTCAGTTTTATTAATCCAGCAATTTCTTTTTCCATGTTGGTGCCACTTGACTGTTCAGCCACCATGAATGGGATTCCTAAATATCTAACGTTATGAAAAATTAATTTAGTTAAATATGCGTATAAAAAAACCAAAACAGACCAAGTTTTAGTAAGTATGGCATCAGCTCAGCAATTACCCAGTTGCACAGCATATCAGTTTTCTTCATTAGGTTAGTAGATGTGCCTACTAAATGCCTCTACCAGCTTTGTATGCATTTGCATGCACACAAAATTGATCTTATTTTCTCAGTCCTAAGTTCTCTCACTGGTCTGAAGGAAGCAGGGAAGTAAAGCTGAATAACTCTACCAAGTAGTTACCTGTCCTAATGTGAAGAGTTTTGAATTCTTTATTTTTAGAGGCAGTGGATAACTTTGATTAAGTCTTATTTTTTAAAGGTAAACAAATATATTGATTTTTTAAATACTTATTTGGAGCTATGGTGCTTCATTTGAGTTTTGACTTCCTGATAATGGAGAAAACAGTCAACAGAAAACTCAACAGTCCCTTACTGAAATCACTTTCATACCACTGCAGAGTATAAAACCAGCTAACCAGTCAGTACACCAACCCCAGAAACATGGGAAGCCACATCAAAGTCAGGGTATTTCAGTGTCTTTCGTGATGCTTATGTCTTCTTTTCATACACTCACCTCTGGAAAAGCCCCGAATCCACCCTATGCCTAAGAAAAGAGAGTGGAAAAAGTTGAAGGGAAGGTTGTTCCAAAATAAAAATAGAGTTTACGAAGTGCGGTGACTTGTGTAACGTGCTTTCTGTTTTACTGACATGCAAGCCAGGCACATCTGATATTCAGCTGGCTTTTTTTCACACAAGATAGTGGGATTATATCAAACACACTGTGGCTCACCACAGCAGAAAGGGAGGTGTGCCACATGACTTTCATTTGACCAACATGAATAAACATGTCACTAAAAGCTTTCCTAGGAAACATTGTCTTCTTGAAATAAAAAACATATTTTGAAAGAGAGCCCACAACAGAAGTCATGGAATCTTTGGTCTTTGCGTAACATGGAACATTTTCTGGGATAGCCATCATGGTGCAAGTCCTCAGGACTGCCTGTTTGTTGGCCTTCAAGTAACAATGCATGAGGGTTTCAGATACTCCATGCTTGGCAGCTGTAAAAGGCACCTTGAAATATCAGGGAAGCTGAAGTCCAGATACAGTGACTAGCTACGAGTCTTCGTGCTGGCAGTGGCCCAGGCTGTGTTCATTTTACTCACAGGAGCCATCCAGCTGAGGTCAATGTGATGACTCACAGAGACCAGAGAGCACAGGACTTGGCACAAAGTGTCACAGAAGTGCAGATGTGGGAACTACTCTACAGCCAGCAACAAACAGGGTTCACAAGGCAAGGAAGGTTTTGAAGTTTTTTTTGCTGACCTGCTCATGCACTGAGACCCAACCAGACAACCACAACTCCCTCATGGTAGAGTTTATTGCTAGTGTGTTATTTATAGTTTCAATAACCTCTATCCCAAAAACTCACCAGTTCAGCTGGACCCACTGACATTTTTCTGAGCACCTACTGCAAAATAGATCCAACTATTAGGCCTTGAAGAGAGAAAGTGATTAAAGATTCACAGTTCCCACAAGAGACCGTAACATATTAGCATTTTTCTACACCCACAGTACAGGAAAGTATTTTTCCCAAGACATTACGTGGAATCTCAGACGGTTTTGTTGCTCAAGATTAACCTTCCAATGTTATTCCTGATACACTAACACCATACTCAGAAATGGGATCTTAGAGGTTAAGTTTTAATTATTTATTTATTTTAACAAGCCAAATTGTGGAAACATTGAGTAGCTGTATTTGTTTCCAGCACACATTTTTTCAAATTCATCAATCTATTCACTTTGAGTAGATACTCTCAGATGTCTCAGCTTCTTCTGCAGTATGAAAGGCCTGGATAGCTGTGCGAAAAACATCTGAACAACTGCAATTTTATGGATTCTCATTCCATTTGGAATACGTCACAGTCAACAAGCTGGAAACTCCACCAGTTTTGACTAGTGGAGTGTTTCTGTGATTTTTCTCTCTCTGAGGGCATACTTGACTCTCCCCAAAGAGATCAGGAGTTTCAACCAACAACTCCAGATGGATCACTAGAGGCAAAGATCACCTGCAGTGTAGCTTACTACATCTGCTACTCCCACGAGCATACACTCTTTCCAGGTTCTTCCTTGATGGTGTTTTTTTCAGAACATCCCTTCAAGGGGAACTTCCAAACCACAGAAAGGGAAAACATTATAATCTACTGCTGACTGTGAATTGCACTATCCGTTTGGGAGAGAGAATAAAAGAAAGACAAAGAGGAAAAAAGAGAACGGGAAGGTGAGAATTAGGCAGAGGCCTGTTAGTGATTTCTACACCATCCAAACTCTGGGTATAAAATATAGAAGAGCAACCTGGGAGTAGACAGGGGAGATTGAATATGGCATATTTTCTGTGAGAGGAAAGACTATTAACTAAAGAATACTGGGTTGGAAGTTAGATCAACCGCATCTCTGACATATTCTGACTTAGCACAGAAGTCTTATTTTATTCCATTTGGGGTTGTTGTTAAATTTCATGCATATAGACATAATATTGTCCTTCCTTTAGCAAGGGTGTGATTATCAGCTTCAAGATTAAAAAAAAAAAATATTTTGGACAACGTTTTAGAGTTTCCTCACAGCCAGATCAATTCAGTGTAATTTATGGGCTTTTTTTCACTGTATTTAAGTTCTAAGCCATTTTGGGAAAGCGACGGGTTGTATTGCTGACTTTGCACATACATCCTTGAATTTATTATTTTGGCCATTAGTTCTTTGCAGTCATAGTGGCAACATTGGCTGGCTTTTATCATTCAGTCACTGACAATTCGATGTTCCACTGTAAACCAGTAAACACTGGTTCATCAAGGTGGAAATAAGTATTGTTTCAGCAATTCAAGGTATATATGCTGTTTCAGCAGAAACAAAACCAGGTTCCCAGTTTTCCTGCCTGGCTCTTCAAACATGCCAGTTCTTAGTCTGTTCCTGTGCATGTAGCATCCACAATCAGCTCATACACAACTCTCTCATACATGCATGCATAACCTCATCTCACTCTCTCGTGCTTCAGCCTTAGAAATGAGAGGTGACACAGGTGAAGACAGATCCTCCCTGGAGACTGCCACGGGTGTGTCAAATCCACCTCATCCTGCCCATGCTCTCAGTGGCCTTTACGTAGAAAAAAGCTGTTTGTCAGCTCAGGTGAAATGCCCCCAGGTTTTCTCAGCACCTGGCAGTATCAGCAGTAATTTCTTCACATCTCATCCCACAATGGTGCTGCCCTGCTGTCCTGTCCCTATCCCATTGGGACTGCACTTGTATATGGCACAGCCCACCTGATTGATTCAATGTACAGGAAGTGGCTACTTTGTGTGATAATCGAAGTCTAAAGGAGATGAGAGTTCATGCATTAAACATGACTGGAAGCATTTCTAATTCACCATTTCAAATGTGGGTCACAGGTTTCCCACCTTATCTCAGCTTAGCAATAGGTTCAGGTACACAAAATCACAGGGGGAAAATGCTTACAAGCATATTCCTGAAAAGAGGAGAATGAATAAAATACTCCCTGTCCACCAAAGAAATATCTATATTTGTACTCATATTTTAAATAGATGTTAGCCTAAACTAATTTTAAATAGCAGAGTAAGGAAATAAATTTTAAAAAAATAGCAGAGTACTACCCCTGCCCACTCACAGAGAACAAGAAATAGCTAACAGAAATTGCTTAAGTCTGTCTGCACTAGAAGTATCTGAAAAAATGCTTTGTGTTTATGTAATGTTATCAAGACTGAGCTATCAACATTTTCCCATTAATTTACATTACTTGTTATGGAAACTGACCATAGCAAGCTATTTGCAGAGTGCCTTTGCATTACCTGGGTAACTCTGGGCAAACCTAAATAGCCCTCTTTGCTCTGGAATTTCAGAGGATTTCTCAGACCCACGTTGAATGAATTCTGTACATGCTGAGTTATTTGGAGCTTTGCACCAGTGGGCGTAGCCTGATTCCAGGGTAATAGAATAAAACACTAACACTAGCATCAGACATCTTGCTTGTTTGATGGTTCAGCTCTTTTCTGCAGCTGTAAAACAACTAAAGCGCATCCTACTAGATTTGTTACAGGCCTCCCACTTGCCATGTGAAGTCTGAGGAAGAGCCTTGAGCTAATCCCAAAGAACACTCTCATAACCTAGCCCTAGGCAAAATTTACACTGATCCTTCACACTGCAATCAATCCTTGTTTAGTTTTGTAGTCTAAGCCTGACAGCGTCTGCCTTCTGTCAGCTACAGAAAGCCATATGTGACACTGGGCACTGGAAAGCAGACAAGTTTTGTGTTTTCATAGGTTACACCACGTATTCAGGACGTCACAAATGAAGAGACAGGTTTGTTTAATGTTAATCAGGAGCAGGATTGTGCTCTATAACACCAGCAGTTTAGACTTGATTTAAGCCAGTCGCTACAAAACTGTCTCTTAACAATTGACTCAACTCCTACAGGAACAGCACCTCTATTCATGTGCTAATGACAACAAAGCACATTTTGAACGTACACCAGAGTCCACCAAAGTGACTCGTGCTTTTACTCTTCTGCTTTAGGCTTTTCTGTGAACCTTGGCTTTCCTCCATCTTTCCCCAGTCTACGACAGAAGGAGAGAGCAAACTTCTGTCACAACGGCAAAATTATTGGCCATTCAGTCATACCTGCTGAGCTGGGAAACAGTTCACAAAGAAATGAAGAATTTTGGAAGGTCTGCAGGACCAAAGTCCTCGCGGTGACCATGTTAAATACTAATAGCATGAGTGGTCTTGTGTCAGCTCTTGGGTGATCCTGCTTAGCATTTGCTCTTGCCTCCATTTCTTTAGGAAAGTGGGGGGTTTGGTAAGACACCTTGTCAGCTTTGCAAGCTAGTTGGAAAGTACTGGAGGGAGAGCATTTCCAGTCAAGTTCATTGTGATCAGATCAACTCTGCTTCTTGACATCACTACCTCACACAGACACTTCTCCCACCAACATGCAGCTCCAATACCTGGCCAATAATATACAGGCACAACACCTCTTTATATGATACTGCCCTTTCTAGTGCAGCCATATTTGTAGCACCGTTTTTTCTGATCCAAAATGTGACTGTGTTTGCATTTTTCTATTTGCATGTAAAAAGGCATTATTGCTTCTTCCGCTAACTGCTCTAGCAGCTTGGAAAGGATTTTTAACTTGTTTTGTTCTTTTTTTTTTTTTCCAGGCATCTCCATTCTCTAAGTCAATTTACTAGAACAATCCCTTATAAATTTACAACCACCCCTCCCGTATTTATTGTGCTGTCCTAATTACCGCATTCTTTGCGGTATTTCAGGCACCCTGTATACCTTGCCTAGCAGCTACATGCTGTTGCTGACATCAGCATAACTTCCTTGGTGGGAAATGATGCTATTTAGAAATATAAAGCAACAATAATAAATTCGTGGAAAAAAATGCAAAAATGCTCCATGGCCTCCCTGACAAACTGCCGTAATGGTCTGAAAACTGCAGATGTTTTTCCACTAAGTTTTTACAATGTTTGTTTTGAAATGATTCTTTTTTAAATCGTGTTGTTTTCCTGTTGTAATTTCTGCAAAGCAGATGTGACATCTTGGGCTTGAGGGTTTTAAGCTGATTTTGATGGCTCAGTCTTGCTGCTATTCAAGCAGCACAGAAAGTTCTCCTGCAGTGGAATGGAACTCACTACGTAAAGAACAAAGGATCACCTGGGAGGAAAGGGGTTGTCCTCACTGTCGGTGATGGGACTTGGCTGTTGGATTTAGGGAAAGGGTCCATCTACTGCCTAGTCCCATATGGCTAGTTCTCAGAAACTGGAAGAGCACAATGGGCCATATCAACTGGCCTAACACATATGTATTTTGAGCAGCCTAAGGTCACTCATACGCACACATGCTAACTAGTGTTTACAGCAAGATGGGGTCTGAGAAAGGCAGGAACATGGATTGCATCCTTGGAAGCATTTACAAGATAATACTTTCTCCTAAAATTAAAAAAAATCTGCAGGACAGTTAGAAACTGGACCAAATAGACTACCCTCTTATATAACCAAGTTACAGTCAGAGCAGAAGGAAAGCTTTCTGCCGTCACATGTCCTCCAAACAACTACGAGAAAAGCTATGAATGTCCAGCTGGTGAGAGTGATCAGCAATCATAAATGCCTTGTCTGCCTGCCAGTTAAGATGCAAATGGTTTCAGAGAAGTGCAGAACAAACTTGTGTAGTTTATTTCCAGTGCACAGTCTTAGATTTCACCGAAGTCTACAGAACTGGCACGTTTATAGCCACAAAACCAGGTGGTTCTTGTGTAGTACTACAGAAATAATAAAGAAGATGATTTTTCTCCCCTCCTTGTGGCCCTGCTACCCTCCTCATCCTCAAGGCGCTCTTACAGACTCCCACCTTTCAGAGTAGTTCTCCTTGGGCAGTGAGTTCTACTTGTGGTTGCCATTTGAAGCCTTTTTTAATGAGTACAGGTGTTATTCTAGAGCTAGCCAGAGAGGCTGTGGCTCGTACCTAACAGGAAAATTAACAACAATTATCCACAGCTTCCTGCCATCTCACTACTCATTCAGGGCCTTTCAGATTGCACAACACCACCCTGTAAATCCACCCACAATTAGACCCTTATGCGTATCAGCAGCACCCAATTGCTATGAGTTGTTGACTTGCTTGGCTGTTGGAAAATCTCTCATTCACCTACACTCAAGTCAGGAAACTTCTCTGTTCTCTCAATAACCTGGATCCCTGGACAAGCAATGACCAAATATTTTTTTGCTGGTTCTCAATCGTGTCAGGTCTTTTTGGAAAGTCACCTTCCATACTGATTGACTCCCTGCAAGCCTACATAGCCTACAGAAAATTTACGTATTCAAATTACTGTGCTACTAGAAGATGGACAGAAAGATTAAGATAGATACGTTGAAGCCCAGGGTGTGCTTTGGTGTCTTTTAGGTGAAAGGCAACAGCCATTTAGTGCCAGTCAGATACTCACTCATAAAGTGAAATATGTTTAAAAACACCCATTAATCATTCCCAGCATGCTGTGAATCTTGAAACAGATGTTCATTGCAGGACAGATCATGTGGTTCAATTGTCCCTCAAACAGTCAACTGCCTTGGCCTCTCAAGGCCTTGGTCTCTCAATGTTTTATAGCATTACCTCAGAGAACTTGGGAAAGTGCAGTGAACTTTAACACACATTAAACACAGCTCCAAAGACAGAGCAACATACCTTATGGAGGCAAAACAAAAGATAAATAATGATGGATATCTTAGGACCTCAAGTACTCATCATCAAAGCATCTCACCACATCTGAGACAGTCAATAGTGCAGAAACATTAAAAATGAGTTTTCAGAGCTTCCTGGATGATTTAGATATCCACTAATTTTCAAATATGCTTGGCAGGTCAAATACTGCCCACAAATTTCCAGTGATGGTTTAAGGGCTATACAGCTAAGCTTGAAAGACAATTGTGTTCGTAAGTACACAGTAGGAACTGAAATAAGAAGTTAACCTGGGGTGGCAGGCAATAAACCCAGAATGAATGCTTATTTGATTTTTCAGTATAAAACTAGCCAGACTTTTTCTCTTTTTACACATGCTGGAAAAGAAGCTGCACAATGTGGAACAGTGAGACCATGCCTTAATCAAATCCACTGTTCAACAAAGTACTCTTATTGGTGTTACTCTAACTCAAATCTTTGTGCCAGTATTTTACTTCTTTTGCACCTTGAATCAGAGAGAAGACAGCGAGCAGTGTAGTCCCATAAGGCATAAATAAGGCAGCTCTATAATCAAACTGAGCCCTCCACCTCCCTAAAGATTGTTCTTTCCAAGCTGTTCAAATATTGAATAACTCCAGAATATAATTACCCCTTGTATTCGATCATGTGCCAAAGTTAAACTAACCAAGCATTGTAATATAATATAGTTCCTTGAACCAGCTAAACTTTCCCATTGTTTATCTCTCTGCCATATGTAAAAGGACCACCCAAACAGAATATCAGGTAAAGGTTATTGTCCGTGCTCAGTGAAAAGGAAGGGGCTGGAGAAGAGGCTATAGATGACACAGGAGTAAGGTGATTTAGTGACACACAAAAAAGTTGGGAGATTTCTGCTTTTTTCCTGAATATAGCCACTGACAGCTGTAAGAAAAGCAGTCACATAACTTGTTTGGCCTTGACTCAGTACTTTCTTTGTAAATTGGAGGCAACCCCATTTAAATGTATCTGTTGCCTAAAGGCTTTTTGAGCCAGACAAGAAATACAACACTTTATTAAAATAAAACTAGACTTTAATTTCAGAAAATGGTGAGGGTTTTTTCCTCAGCGTTAAAGATAAGGAAAGTAGACCATTCTACTTTCAAACAATCACAGAAACTTCACTTGTCTAAAAGGTAATATTATAATTTAAGGTCAAAAAGAAAAACATTCCATTCACTAAATCTGATGTTAGTAAATATCCTTCTATTTTACATCGACGAATAAAGTTTCAAATTAAGAGATGCTATCTGAATCTGGGACTATAACCAGCTACTAAAGACTTTTTCCTTTCCAGATAAACATCGAACACTGAGACATGTAAAAGTAAGAAAACACTAAATAATCTGTTGAGACCAGAAAAGCAACATTCATAGATACCTTTTTGAAGAGTATTTTAAACACCATGTGGGGAACAGCTGATGAATTTAACAGGCTGTTTTCTTAATGTGGGTCATATTAAAGACTAGGGTTCTTTGAAAAAAAATAAAACTGTCAGTGCCCACTAAGCTTAGAATACAGTATTTCCTGTCTGTTTCAGTTCAGATCAGTATCAGAACCCAATTTTCCCGCATTTTCTGCTCTGAAGTCCTTCCATAGCCGTTGTCTGGAATACAAGGTAGGACAAAGCGTGAAATGGGTTTTCCATGTGCAGTGAAAAAGACACCACCACTATTCAGTTTAAACAAGGAGAGAGACGTTATCATTTACTGCTGACAGACAAGGGTGAACCAGAATCTCCCAACTTCTGATCCTTGGGCTATATAGCACCATCTTCAGACCGGTCACTCACATAGTGATCCTCTAAAGACATCTGAGTACCAAACTTTTAGTAGATTTAAGGGCTCACATCCCAATCCAGAGAAGCACCGTGTAGTATCATGTGCCTGTCTGGACCAGGATTTCAACTCATGTGCTTTCCTCTCAGTCTGTAGAAATTGACAGAAAGCTGTAAGGAAAGGGCAAAAGAAATTCCTACAAATTTGGGAGTAGGATTTCCCAAAATCTCATTTAGGTGTCTTAGGTGAGATGCCTGAATACCTTCTGTGCAACTCCAGCCCTAGTAGCTTTTTAAGCTTATAAGGACAGAACTTCAAATATGGATCTGACGTACCATTAGTTTCTTTCCCGGCCATTCACACCATGAAAAATACAATTATGATGCTTTCTAGAGATATTCGAACAATTAGGAAGAGAATAGAGAACCAAGCGGTAAAAGAAAATTACGTGAACCAGTAGCAAAAAATCACCTTTAGAAGAAGGTGGTGGAGTCTCAACTCAGTTCAAGAGCCATAGAACACCTGGAACTTGCACATATTAGTTCTTGCACATGTCAGCAGATCATACATTCGAAAAGTTGTAAACTGGTGTGACAAAACGGAGGGAGAAGTGAGGAGAATTCATGTATCATGCTGTATAAACTAATGGTTTCAACACACTGGTACTACCAGATAAGCCTCAGAAAGATCCTACAAATTCTTATGATTTCAACCTTCTATAGACAAGAGTAAGATGAAAAATAAGAAACATTTGTCAGAACAAGCCTCAAGCCATCTGCAAGCCTGAGCACATCCATGGTGGAGAAGGCACTTTGCCATAGTAAGGAGCCGTACCACTAGGACAGCTGCTGAAGGTGTACTGGACTGTGTTAAAGAAGGAGAAGGATTATCCTACACTTTGCTGGCTTTTAAGCTGCTAAAAGCACTTTATAAATTCCTCTGGCGCCAGGAGCTACATAAGGAAAACATAAGTTGCTCTATATGAGCGTAAGAGTTTTTAAAGCTTTCAAGGAAAGCTCAAACTCAGTGCTTATAATACGTTTCCAATAAAAGGAGAGATAAAAAGAGGAAGAGAGATTTTTGTACACTACAGCCCGTACAACAATCCTCACTCCAAGCCAGCTGTACCCTCTGAAAGGACCTGCTATACTTACACAGGCTGTTTTACAAATGCCATGCAACCCAGATCCAGACGATGGGACTGTCACTACAATTTTGCATCAGTGCACTAAAGAAAATGCCAAACACCAAAATTAACAACCAACTAAAATGAAAAAGGCTCACACGTATCTTTGCCCACTTACTTTGTGGTACTCAACTCAAGCACATGAAAGAACCTCAATTTTTAAACCTACTTTCTATACAGCCTCCCCTCAGTTCACCGTACAATCCCGAATATGCCATCAGAACTGACATATGCATTTCTGAAGAGAATAAGTTTGTGGGGGAAATAAAAAAATCCCAAAAACCCCAAATAAAAAATTAAATAGTTTTCTGGGGGTTTTGCAGAGCAGTTCTAATCTGACATTTAGTTTGCCTGCATTTTGTCAAACAAAAAAGCCTCAGGTGCTGTCACTGGCTGCGTGTAATAAAGAGAGGCTGCATTTTGCTCTGTTTAGACACATTTAGACCACGCTGCTTTAAGCCACTGCAGAATTTAATGTCAATGTGCCTCTTGGAAATACAATAACACCATAATTAGAGCTGGCAAATCACTTGCTACTCATTAGCTAAGAGAAACAGAAGCAAACTTAAGTTGTGTTTAAATTGACTGTTTGTTGTGTATTGAAGGTAAGCCAGCTATTCTCACCAGTGTGAGACAAAGTCTACAGACATAAACATCTTAATGCATATTTATTTATTTATGAACAAATGCATGGACTTCGAAACAAAGACACCTCAGAGAACATTGCTGACAGGCACTACACATCCTTCTAACCCTGAAATAATCAAATGCTAAATGCTGTGGCCGCATGCTAATTTTAATTCTCAAAATACCACATTGACCACAATTAATACAGGTGTGCATAGATGTGAATAGAGTTAAAAATTTAAGAAGAAAGAAAAAAAAATTAAGAATAAAGAAGATGGGTATCCATAAGAGTGAGGGCTCAAAATATTCTTAAGCAAGAATTGAAGGTGACCTGATCTAATATGGCTCTTCAAAACAATGGGAAGTGTGTATAAGCAGCAGTAACTAAGTAGCAGTGTTACTAACACATCAGTCTCAATTGTTTTGATATAAACATATTCTTCTTAAATAATTATTTGATTTCTACTTGGAAAATATCTATTTGTGGTACACAAAGAGCTTTTAGACAATGCGTGATTAAATTAGAATCAACTTCTAAACTGAGAAATCTTCATCAAGTGCACAGAAAAAAATTAAGATGCAAGTAGGTCATCCTTCACTCTTACAAACTTCTCAAGCCGTCATCCAAACAGCACATAATCAGGAGTGCTGTGTTTCAGAAAACCAGACTCCAAGAGGGAGGACATTTCAAACATTCAGGAAACTGGCCAAGGCTTGCAAATATGGGATTGATTTCTTGCTCTTACAAGGATTTCCAGTGTATCTTGGCTTACATTACCAAAGGGATTCCAAAAATCTAAAAGTCAAACTTGGTAACAAATTTAGCATCGAATATTCATCAAAGAGTAGTTGCTTAACTTGGAAGCACCCAAGACCATCAGCGTGCATGCTTCCCAACTTCCAATTAATAAAACAAGAAACTCCCTGGTTTGGAGTACAGCAATAACATCTTAGCCTTACCACAGACGAACAATTATCTTTAAGTGGCACCCCCAAGGGACACCCTCAGGGAGCCCGGGCAGCAGGCTCCCATTCCTGCTCTGCTTCCGTATGTTGGAGGTAGGGCACACACACACAGACTTCCTGCACATGTGCAATGAAAGTAAACTGTACCTATGCTCAAATTGCAGTTGCCACACCAGCACTGTGGGGACTGTCTTGAATTTTCACACCATTGTCTTTGAGCAAGAAGAAAGGGCCAGGTGGGATGCTCAGGAGCTGCAGGAATAGGGCCACACCACGCAGATGGAAAATATCCCCATTTGGGATACAGCCACAAAAGGGAAGGAGTGGTGAGTCTTGCGCAGCAAATGTTTAAAAACTTTTCTAGGTCGTGGTCCAAAGGGAGAACAAACCCTGGGGATTGCAGCATTTTCTAGCAGAGGAAAATCTATCAGTTGTATAAAAATGTCCTGACAGTTTGGCACACCTGTAGTTAAGGACTTTAGTGAATAACACCACTACACAGTAAAATGTGTTTTCTATTGTGTTGCACGAAGCCAATATTTAGATTAATTTTACTTGACATTTTCCACTTCATATCATTACTTTTTTCATCAAAATGGAAAAAAATAATAATAAGATGGATTCCCCTGAGTAACATTTTTCCAGTGTGAAGAATTCGTATAAGAGATTCTGGCCAAGGAACAAATTTCATATAAAACAATCAAATGCAATTTTACCTGCGGCTTTCTACCCTCTACACCTTCAGGAAGCTGAAGGTAGTCCTGGTTTTCTATTTCCTTCTCCTCTGTCCTATTTGAGATGCTACCATTACCCATTGTGTTATGAAAACAAGTGAGCTTCTGGTTTGTTTGATTTTCTTTTATCTGTCCTTCAGCCCTTGTGAGGTTTTAACTGCAGCTTGCATTAACAGAGAACATAAATCCCTATCACTACCATATTCCATTTTCACAATTAAAGAACGGAATCGATAAACGAGAAGATAAAACTCTATAGCCAAAAAAAAGTATTCTCATCTCCAACTTTTATATCTTATTTTAGGACTCCCTAGTTTCATTGTAGTCTCTCCCTGCTTTTTTGCCATATGGACTGTTGGAGCCTCTGTAGAACAATCAGTAGTCAAAAGATTTTTCCGAAAGAAAATGGAAATCTTCTAATCTTCCTCTACCTCCTGATAACCGTGAAAGATGAACCAATTTTGCTAGGCCATTTTGAAAATCCTAACATGGATGCGCAAGAGTAGTCAGGGATTCTAGCAAGCTAATGATAAAAATGCCTGTTAGTAACTCCCATTTATTTTCAGAATCACTAAAAGTTCAAAACAACTGGCTTTTGAGACATTATTATTTAGTTATCAGTTACGCAAATACTCTGTGATGAAACAGATGTTGATTTTTCCCCCTTTTTTCCTGACTAGTCCAAATTCGGACATACTTTGTAGGTCTGTTGCATATGCCTGGGCTCCTTTTGATGCAAAGGAGGGAGGGAGAGTTCTGCCATGCCCCATTCTAGCCCAAACAGACTTGAAATCAGCCAACTACAAAGTGTGGCAGGGTAGTTTGAAGGCCTTCCAAAGACATGCAGTTTAGACATATCTTTAGCACTATAGAAGTATAATTTCACTGAGGAAGAAACTCTGGTAGCCTTAGGCAGATATTGGGGAGTGGCTATGGATGCTACAGGTACAGTTCTTCCTCAGCTGTTCATCCAGAGAGGTGAAAAGACATAGGTAAAACTGATTAAATTATCAACTCAGTGCTTTGACTTTTCAACTGAAGTGCTGCTAGGAGTTCCTCACTTACACAATCAATTCCTGCCAGTTTTAACCAGCAAGTTCTGCTCCTTAAGACAAGTTGGTTTAATTTTTCCTTATAAAATGGTGGTGCAACTTTGCGCAAAATACCAGTATTATATCTTGAAATAATACAATATATTTAGAATAGGATTCAATAAAAGAACATAGAGGTACTAAAGGAAATTGAAACCGCCCTACTTTAACATACACTAAAATTTCGTGCATCTTCCTCTCAGTCCAGTATTAGTTACAAGTGAAGACAGAATACCAAAATAAAGAGATCCAAGGTCAATTTCTCACCTAGGTGGCCATTTCTAAGTGCTCCTGTGTGACAACTTTCAATAGCAGAAAAAGGCAAGTGGTCATAGTTTTGTACATATACAAATCATCAAGATTTTTACTTGCACTTTATACATATTAATCAGTCGCAAACAGTCCCAAGAAAAGCCATGATCAGGAATAGAATTCTCACGCTTGAAAAAGAAGTTTCTCCTTTGAGCTATCAGCAACCCAAGGACGTACCAGGAAGTGGTTATGTAAAGAGTTTTCTGATCTTTACCAAGAACTTTGCTGCTAAATGAAAAAGAACGTACAAGCACAAAAGCAGCAGTGCTTTGTGTTACGGTTACTGAGGAAGAACAGAGTTTCCTATTCCTCCCTTTTCAGTGAAGCGTCTTCTACACTATGTGCAGTCCAGGAACATCGCTGGCACTGACATTTTAATGATCCTATCCCACAAATTATTCCCTTAACCGATTAACCTTATTGTTGTAATACTATACTAGTCTAATTTCACTTCTAATTTGGCAGAATTTTTTTGTCTGCCAAGACCACTGGTTACTTTGAAGCACTATTTGAAACTCAGCTCCAACTATACAAAGAGAGTTCTTAAAATAACCCATGAACTGTGTGAGTTAATGCCAGAATGAAATCAGATATTTGCCTGTGCTCTTTCAGCTACTCTATTTGATCTCTCTTGAGAAGAACCCAAAATCTGTATTTGTGTTTACTATACTTCATATAGAAGTAGCTATAGAAAGAGGGGCTTGACGGATGTACCTATCTGTGCTAATCTCACCTCTGAATTCTCAGACCACAAGATTATGAGCACTCATTCACGTGAATGCTCCTTTTACGGATTGCTAACCAAGGGATTATCTCTCAGGGCAGAATGCTGCATAAGGGGAGAAAGCAAGTACACACAGCAACGAATACAAACGAATTAAAATCAGTGGTTTCAAGCTCAGTATCTGCAGGTGCACAGAGAACATCTAGAAAGACCAATTCTTCTAGGAAAGAACTGCTGGATGAATCTGTGCTGTTGTAACTGTAGGTGTGTCAGCTATTATGCCAGCAGGGAGTTAGCACAGGATCCTTTGAGCTGTGCACTCCCACAGGGAACAAAAAAAAATTAACCCTTTTTAACTGAATGAAATCAGCTAAAAACTTTTTTTTTTTGTTTGGCTGGCTTTTTTAAGCTGTGAAGGTTTTCTGATGCAAAAGATTTGGTAAGAAACTGGTATTTGCTATATAACAAGTCACATTTTACTCAAGTAGGCTAAAGTCTATGTTCCAAAGAAGTTTACACGAACAAAGCTTTAGTAGGGTACATTTTCAGTGCGTTACTAGTATTTGGTAACACTGAAGGATGAATAAATGAAATGTAAGCAGAGATATACCTGATGGGGAAAGGGTGATTTATGAGTGGTAGGTATGACACTAATCACAGTGTTTTAAAGAACTCATGGAACCACAAAAAGCATTCAGAAAATGTGAATTTTTGAAAGATGCAACATCTGGTAGAATTTTCTGAAGCCACAAGGCCCTCCTAACCTCTAGAATAATATGTAGAATAAATAATGCCAAAAAATATAAAATCTGGGGAAAATATTTGTTTAAACAAAAAAAAAGTAACATTACATGAAGCATGAGTTCAGCTATTCAAAGTTTTCATTATTAGATGTTAAGTTAGAACAACTTCTGGAATTCTCCTAAAGGTACATTTTTGGTAGATGGTGATACTCTATCACCACATCATTACATTACTAAATTAAAATAAGCTGTATAATGTCAAGTTTCAGTTAACTACTTTACCAAAAGTTTGCAAAGCTACCTTCTAAATGGGGAATTACTTTTAGGGTCTTCACTTGAACCCTTGCTGCCTTTTTGATTCTCAAGAGATTTAAGAAAGAAGGCTTTGGGGTGGAAATTGGAGGTAAAACTAATAGTGATGCAGTAATGCATTTTGTCTCAGCTAGGAATGCTGCCTGGTGAATCTTTCAGCAATGTAGGAATATTGGCAAAAATCTTTACTATCCCCTGAGAATGTCGTCTGGATTACATCCTCTCTAGCAGTGGGATTAAGCCACTTGTACAGAAAGAGATCCCTTTTCATTCCTTTAAAAAAAATTATTTATTTATTTAAAGAAAACAACTATAAAACCAACGCCATTAAAAAAAAAAAAAAGAGGAATATTTGTGTGGATTTCTCAAAACCCAATCTGAATTTTACAAGCTCTTCAGAAGGAGTAACTGTTTGGTTTGTATTTTCAAAGTGTTGCAAGAGTCTCACTTACCCATAGGTCTGATCATGACATTCCTGTGGGGCAAAATTACTAAATGGTGACAACACAAAAGTGATAATTCTGCAAGTATGAGGATGGGAAAAGGGGGTCCAACAGTTACAGACAGAAATCTATAATCCACCCCGCCTAAAAATGTTCTTTTTTTGAACCTACTGATGAAGGGTCTTAGCTGTAATCAATAGTTGCCCACTACAAGAATTCTGAAGAGAGATGCTAAATCTAGTAAGCAAATCACTACACTCCGTATTTCTTCAACACTGACCCTTTAACAGTATCAAGAGAAAGGTTTGGAGGTTTTTTCACCTCTGCAACTCAAACTGAAAAGCGATGATTTTGGCTGCAGTTTAAGCACACCTTTGAGTAGGATTTGGGATGTCTATAACCATGGAAGACAGAAGTTTATTGCTCCGGCTCTGATCTTAATGTTGGCTTCCACTAGGGCCTGTGGGAGCTCCTCTGACAGCAAGCAGGTTTGAAAGCAGCTGTGATTACAGTCACTCTGAGGCTGCCAAACACTGCATGTGGGGTGAGACAATGCACCATTCAAATTTTCAGCGTGTTTCCTTCCAGCAGAGATTTTACATTTTGATAACAAAAGAGCGCAGGATTAAGGCACCACACAGAAGGAGCATGGGGGAAGGAAGGAAGGAAATCAAGAGAAAAAGCAACCCTTCGTTGTTTCAGCAGCAGCGTGGTATGAACCAAAGGCTCTTATGCTGAACAGCCACATGAAACAATACAAGACATTTCAGGTACACAGAACAGACCAGTTATGGTGATGGCTGGGGATCTAATAGTAATATCTAATAGTAATAGTAATAAAATTTGCAGAGTATTTTTCCTGAGTTTTACAGCAAACTTTTCAGAGGGGCTCAAATGCTCGCTGTTTCCAAACGGAGTTTTCGCATCACTGACTTCTCTAGTAGCCAGGTCATGGCACACCCTCTCTGCCAGCGTGCCATCCACACCAGCTTCTGCTTTGGAAGAAGTTCACCATCTCACAGTAGCACCATCTGCTCAACAATCTGTCCAGATCTCACACACCTCACTTAAAATAGAGCGATGGGGGCACTCTGAAATAAGCTGAGATCTTGGCTGTCCACAGAGGCAGTGGTTAGTTACATTTGGCACAGTTCTCTGAGTACATGCGAACCATCTTCCCCACTCCTCTAGACTGGATCCTGACATTTGATTCATTCATAACACAAATGATGTTTATTAATCTCTTCTGTAATTATTTTACAGTCATCACTTATCTGTGTGTCAGGTGATGCAATACTTTCTTAAGAGTCCCCCATGGACTTAAGCCAAAATAATAATAATCATGAAATAATCAAAAATGATTTCCTCTCATTTGAGCAAATTTCCTCTTACTGAGGAAAACATTTTAAATCAGTATCAATGAGTTAACAAAGTACATTCAAATAGAAGGACAGTTGTTTTGATTTGCTGCTTATTTATCAAGATTGCATTTTTTTTCTCAAAGGGCGGTGATTTAGTTTGGAAATCCTAAAGTAGTATTGCACACACAATGTTACGAAAACTGCAAACTGGCCTGCATGGTTTAGTACTATTTTAATTTACCTTCAAGTTTTAGAAAGGAATTTATGGCAATTTATGAGAAAATACTTGCAAGGATGGATACTACCAAATGATGGATGAATCCAAAGAATCTGTGCTAAAAATCAAATTGCTGCACCCTAAGTCCTTTAAATCCTTTACTTCATTCTCAGATGTTAGCTGCCCGTCAGTTTGTATTATCTGAACAATTGTATTTTAAGTCCTATACAGGTATGGCAAAAGCAGAAATGAGGAAGACATGTCTCACTGTGTTCCATCAAGGGCTGCTTTGGATGATAATCTTTGGCCAAGACCTAGACTCTACTCTGTCTGCTCGTGCTCATATGTATTAGGCTTCAACCTATGTACAGCTGACAACATTTTTACCTTAATACTATCTACCCTATCTTTGCTATAAATTTAGAATTACAAGTAAAATGGATAAGATCACTAAACTCAGAGAGAAAGCTCATTGTTAAATATTGCATCTCTCAGTATCACCCCCACTGTCAGTATGGTACTGTAATTCATTATGATCTCATATAAGGGAGCTGAAGGCTACATTCAAGATGTTATATATAGTTGTTTCAAATTATCATATGCTGTTTCCCAAACAATGACAATAGAGTGTGACCTGCAAATTTAAAAAGATGTATTATAAATGCAACACACTTTAAATAAAAATAAAATACCAAAGCCAAGTTTAACCATGTAACTTAGGCATGTCTTTAATATAACATTCATCTGGAACAACAAGGAACATGGATAGCCTTTCATTTTATACTATTTGTTTGGCAAAATCCTTCATTCTTTTACCTTAGTCATGAATGTTTTTGACAACAGATATTTGGCTGAGAAGCTGAAAATCAAACTGTATGTACTACTGTAAGAGGTAACAGAAAGCATCTTAATCTTTCAACAAAAGAGAATTCCAGCTTTACAGTGAAATAGCAGACCTGCCTCTGAGATCACTTCTCATCCTTTGCCCTGGACTCTGTTTCAGGACTTCTCATTTCTTCCTGAAGCCAAATTAGAATCATAAAATCATTTAGGTTGAAAAAATCTTCAAGATCATCTAGTACAACCATTAACTGAGCACTGCCAATTCCACCAAACCATGCCCCCAAGTGCTGCTGCTACGCATCTTTTCAATATGTCCAGGGATGGTGACTCCACCACTTCCCTGGGCAGCCTGTTCCAATGACTCCCACATGGCTAAACCTTCCTTTCAGGCGATTGTGGAGAGCAACAAGGTCTCTCCTGAGCCTCCTTTTCTCCAGGCTGAACACTCCCAGCTCCCTCAGCTGCTCCTCACAGGACTTGTGCTCCAGACCCTTCCCCAGTTTCGTTGCCCTTCTCTGGACTCGCTCCAGCACCTCCATGTCCTTCTTGCAGTGAGGGACCCAGAACTGGACACAGGATGTGAGGTGTGACCTCACCAGTGCCGAGTACAGGCGGACAATCCCTGCCCTGGTCCTGCTGGCCACACTATTGCTGCTACAGGCCAGGGTGCCTTGGGCCTTTGCTACTGCTGCAGTTCTCTACAGATGAAACAGAACTATGGTCTGTAAACTAAAACCAGCAGAGATCTTGATCCTTTGCCTTTCAGTACAACGGAAGTATCCATTTAAGTCACCGGGACAGACCTTACTTTTCCTCTGCCATGAAAAGACTGCATCTACCTACTGGTTAGGTTGCAGACACCCGTTTTAGTACACACACATACAGAAGTGAAAAAGAAACCAGAGGAATCACAGATCAGATCTCCAAAACCGCCAAATAAAGTTGTGTTTTCTACTTGATGTGAAAGCAAGAAGAACAAAACGCTCATCCACCTTATATTCCAAATAATAACTCTGCTAGCCAAATGACTGCCTTTCTTCTCATTTCACTTCCAAAGTTGTTCCCAGAATACATCCTGTTGCACACAAGCAAGCAAATAGATTTTGTAACAATTGCCACTGATTGTCAAGAAATTGCTTCTTGCCATTTTAAGAATGTCAGTTCTCCAGTGTTTGCAAGAATTTTTAAAAATGTGGTTAAAACACCAACATTTTTGTCACTGAAGCAATCAGATCTAAGTACACAAAAACCCCAAAATCTCTATGATGTGACAGGAGTGAATTTCAGAAGCCCTGAACTCTGAAAAGATCTGTTGAATTCTGGGACAGACGCAGTGACGCCTTTGTCTGTGCTTCCCCCTTCAGGCAAGTTGTGAATAAATCTTTCTAAGCACTTTCCATGACTAGCCCAGGTTTACCAACGGCAGAAAACTGCCTCTGATGCCCAAGTGCCCAACGCCATCCCAAGATTAGGTGACTATGCAATGAATTCAAGCCGTTACTACTGCCCACTGATGGGTAACTTTGGTAGCAAAACCCTGGCGGAGGCATCCATCACAGTAAAATATACCTGAAAGAAGCCCTTGTAGTGGTACTAAAGCAGGATTTCACGGCAATCCTCACTTTTTCACTTTGCAAGATGCATTACAGCTCACTGCTGTTCTCCCTTTAACGTTTAGGTTGTCTTACAATCTCTGTTCACAGCGAGTTTGTCTAGTGAGGTATCCAGTTACTCTTAGATCTAATTACAAGGTATGTACATTATACAGAAAAACAACATATCTTTTATTTATTCTTTGTTATTATCTGAGAGCAAAAATGCTCTAATACTTTTAAAACATCACAGGGATGTGATACCTTCTTCAAAAATAAAAAAACCCAAACAGGTCAATTCAAAACGATAGAGCCACAACCAACACTTTCATAATGAGTTGTTTGAACTTTGCAGTTAGCCCTGACATATTTAGTTCACTTTTCACTTGATATGTAATACATAGTGCTGTTTCAGGCTGTCATGCTGTGCTGGCTCTCTGAGTGTTGTATATATTGTATACTGCCAGCTATGATGTCATGCTAAGATTGTGAAATACATCAAAGCAAGGACATTCAAAGTTTCTTCAGGCATTCTCATCTAATTTCCTCCTTCTCTGCTTTAGCTGCAGTTTATGTTGCACTACATTGAGGCATGAGCCTGAGATCCTGGTAATCCATCAAAAGAACAAGATGCAGACTTTAAAGACATTTTTTAGAACTACTTTCAGTGGGTGAACCTCAAAGGCATTACTGAAAACACCCAGTATATTCGCTAAACCTCAAGTCTTTGTGACAGTCTTTTTGGAATCAGCTGGCATCTCGCTTTTTCTTCTCCCAAGTAATATGAAATATTTCGTGCTTTTGGAAATCAAAATGTAGTTTTAGTGGTCATTTTGTTTGGTTGGTTGTTTTGGGTTTTTTTCAAACTTAGATGAAAATCCTAGTGGCTACATCTCTCCTGTTTAACATTACTTATGACACACATTTCTTGGGAAACTTGGATATGAGTAGCTACAATTTAAGAATTGGCAACAGCATTTAGGTTACTACTTCAACTTTTTTCACTTACAGGTAATATGCTGCTAGAGCAGATCTTTTGGTCATGCCACTAAACAGCCCAAATCAGCTGTGGTTGATGCTGTCCACCCACCACAGCTAAATTCTATATTAATTTTTAAACCTGTCTCATTATCAACATTAAGAAAAAGTATTATTCCCAGTGATGATGTTTGGGTTTTTTTAATAGTGAACATTTAAGCTGACGCCAAGTTGCTTTAATTGCATCATAAATCTCATTGATTTTTCTAGTTAACAGCTTGTGTTAGCATCAGAGGAAGATGGGAGGTCACAGGGATATTGTGTTTATGGTAGAGTTCATCTATGTGCTCCTACTTGACCAGTTTGCTGGAACGGCATTGATCATTGTTTTATTTCTACAGTAACTCCAAACATGTCCTTCACGGGCTGTTATCCTTTTCTTCTAGGAGCTACTCTTCTTTCTGTCAAGAAATCCCACCTGTGGCTGGGACACAGCCAAAGCAAATGGACAGGGCTGATCAGCACTGAAGCTTTGGCTGTTCCAATTTTGATCTCACTATTTTCAACATTAAAGCTTTGTCCAAAGCACGTGAAGCGACACGAAGAGTTTGCTAGCAGCAGCGACCAAGAATTTGGTGGAAGTTCAGGAATTATTCCTGTCATATAGCAACACAAGTCTCCTTTGGCTTTTAGACAGATCAAGCAGTAACTCGCTATTCCACTGCAGCTCGTAACACTGCCATAAAAGACAATGATACTGGAAGAGCTCATGCATTTGCTCTTTTGAGGTTTTCAGATGACAGAGACATTAAAATACTGAGCTATATCTGTGCTTATGCTGTGCTGATTCCAATGCCAACCTGGCTGAATGACCACTAGCTTCATGGGATGCTGCTTTCTACTGCCTGCAAATTCCCTGTTTAGTTTGCTTCCCTAAATGTTGGCTCGTTGGCTGATAGTGCTTTACTGAGCCAACAAACATCAGTTAAATCCATTTCTCTTACTTAATAGAAGAAATAAAATTGAACAGAAAAGCATTTTTTATTCTGATTAAAAATCCAAATAATCTATTCATTACGAAACTATCATGCCACACCAGTTAACAGAAAAAGTTCACAAGCAACCTTTCCCTAGGAGACACTTGGCAGCCTATTGTATCCATGCTGAGAACACACTCTTACAACACTCTTCCATAGCTTAAAAATATATATACATATATATATATATATATATATAAAGTTACTTAAGATATTTCAGGTTAGCAGCTATACTGGTAAGACAACTTTATATTGCAGCTGGCATAGTTTAAAGGCTATTTTTTATCTGAAATTCAGTGTATTAAAAGAAAGAGCACAACACTGGCCAGACTTTAATTCACCAACCACTAGACAAATTTAAGAATGACCAGCCTCTTTTCCTTACAATTATATAAAATTCTTCAAGAAATCAACTTTCAGGAACTGGATGCATGTACATTTCTGGGGGTGAGGTTTGGCTGCTTCAGTAATTCCTCAAATAAAATAAAAAAGAAAGAAGAGTGTATGGGCTTGGGGATTTCTCCCCCCCTCTAAATTATTACTGAACAAATGTAATTTGTGGCCTGAGATGGAGTTGATGGAACTGTTACCCACACTCCCATTAAGACAGGCTAACACTTCTGCTAATGCATTTTTGTCTGCCAGGACTTTCAATCTACTGCACATTAAACCCCAAAGTGCTTTGGAGCCAGTCTAGCCAGCAAGCAAATCACAGTCCCCCTCCTACGTGTCTTGTTTGTGGCAGCACCAGCTCTGTAATTCTCAGTCTCACATTGAATTCATGAGGCTGTCACAGTTCTATTCTACTTCCCAGCTGTATAGACCCCTGCTCTTCAGTGAATCCAAAATTTACAAAAATCCTCACTCTCCCTTGTTCAGCAACTGACTGCGCTGGTCCTCTGCAGGGAGAGGGCTGATCTTTTGTTTGCTTTCCAAGAGTAACATTGTATTTCAGCCATTCTTAAGGCATTTCTCAACATGCCCTAAGGCAAATTATCATATTATCCATTGATCACTTTCCTAATTTCCTATAAAAAGCCAACATTCTGTTTTTATTATGCAATACAAACAAAGGCATGGGCATTTCAGAAGAGCATGGGGGTGGTGATGGTTCAGGGTTTTTTACTTTCTTCTCCTCCATTCCCACTGGCTTTTTTTAAATAAGATAATTAGGCAAATACCTTAAAAATTCTCCTGTGTACATTTAGAAATTAAAAAAAAAATCTAAGATCTAATAGAATTTGTTACTCTTAAAGAGCATAAGGAAAATGTCATTGTACAGTCTGCTGGAATGCAGAATTTTCACTGCAGAGCTGAGACAAATGTTTAAACTCCAGTTTTTCTGAATACTAGTCACGTTAACCTTTCCCACTACTTTTTCCCTCTCTAAACACCAACTATCTATTTGCATCTCTATAAAATAATCTAAAACAATGTCAAATGGAGAAAAAGACAATACAGTAAACATCAGATTTTGGCATGGGGTGTTTATTCCCAGGATTCTTTAAGCCAGTTTAGAAAGCGATTGAAGTTTTTTGAACTATTCATAGAGCAGGGAACTGCATGAATTAAGGAAGTATTAATTAGCACTTGCATGAACCAAGCATTATCAGATAGGTCACAGGAAACTCTCCCTTATTTGAACTACTCTACTGTGGTACACCTAAAGTACTAATAACATTGTATTAAAGTATTAATAACCCTAACTCTTTAATATTTTAATACTAATAGAAACCTTGAAAGGAGCCAATTTTGTAATGTTTTTTACTTTTTAATTGAAAAAGTCATTGAAGGTGTCAGCTTTGCATATGCATCATGTCTATGGCTAGAGATTTTTTCAGTGGCACACACCGAGGACCAAAGCTCATGAGCTGCCCTCCATACTACTAGAAAGGAACCAGCCAAAAACAATGCATTTTTGAAATTCTTGTTCTTGTTTCAAAGAAATTGAATATGATTAAGCACATATTTTCATTCACTATTAACCTACATTCTGATCTTAGGCTTGTATCCAGATTAATTGACCTCTTATTTATTTTTATTCAGTGCAAGCCTGTCTCCTTTCATGAACAACTTTTGTGAGTAATATTCAAATGAAAACTTTAATTATATTAGTTGAGATACAGAGAATCCCATAACTGTAAGCCTTAGAAAAAATAGGGTAAAATAGAAACACAAAAACAAATGGTAGGGTGAAAAAGCTTCTAAAGAAGTTCAAACACTTCAGTATGATATTATTTTAGCAGGGTTACTCCTGATCAAGAGCTGTTCATGGAAAACTGTGAAAAATATTTACAACTGAAAGAAGCACTAGAGACACCAGTCAAATAGAGCTTGCATCTAAACTCTTCTTGTTCTTCATTTAGAAAGTTTCAGAACATTCCCCAAGATTATCTGGACTTTATTCATGTTTTGTCAGGTCTAGATTATACAGGCATTGCTTCTGACCTAAAACCAGTCCTTTTGGTGGTGGACATGGCAACTTTTTGACCAGCATGCAGCAGCAATCCTTTACAGCCAATTACAATCGGAAGAAGATAGAAGACTAATAATGCAAATCACAGTTGAGTTGGGGGATTTAGAGCAGGGACTTTGTCTCTCAGGCAACCTGGTTCTCTTCTTACAAGGAAAGAGCTGTACAGGCCCTGGAGTGAGCAGCTCCACTGCAAAGTCTCTGGGGTCTTGGTGGACAGGAGTCTAAACTTCAGGGACCTGTGACCTGGCACCAATGAAGGCTAATGGCACATGTAGCTGTACCAACCAGAGCATCATCCATTTTTCTAATGAAGTTATTAAGTTCCCTTAGTTAAGGAACTTCAGACTGTCTCTGAATTCATTGTTGGGCAACCTCCTAAGGCCCCTTCCAACCTGAATGATTTAGATGAGTGTCACCAGATTGTCAGGATCATGATGGTAATTACTGAGATCACTTCTACCAGCACAGCATCACCCAAAATAAAAAGCATCTGTTTCTGCAAACTATTGTGTCCAGAAAGTTTCACGTCCAAGATTTAGCCTTGCTTGGCCCTACCTTGCTTTGAGATCAGACAAGATCTCTTTGCTATCATTAGGTATGTTTCTGAAGAATAGCACCTATCACACTAGCCAGGTCAATCGGTCTTAACAAAATCCATGCCAGCATATTTGAAAGATTACATGCATGAATCATTCTTTTAAAGCAATTACTGTGATGTTTTTATTGGAAAACTCTTGCATTCCTCAGATTCTCAGTGCTGTTCCTTGCAACAAGACCTACAAGCACGGAACATGGTTTCTTCTGTTTCACATCACCAGAATCAACTGAGTGTGATTTCAAGACTGTTATCAGGAGTCAAGCCAGATTGTCTTGTGAAAGGAAACCATCACCATGTTTATCATACTTCTGATGGAAGGGAAAAAAAAGAAAAAAAAAAAGAAAAAGGAAGGAAAAAATGAAAGAAAAAAGAAAAGGAAGTTACCACCCCTGTAGTAATGCTTTTCCTAAAACCTGCAGCTGAACTGGGGAGAAGGTTACTCACTGTATTACTATACTAAGCCACTGATTTATATTGTCTAAATACACACATTCAGCTAAAACATTCAATTCAACCATCATTCACCACCAACTCAACTATACATGATGCAGCTGTATCTATGCCAGGGTTGCTGCAGGAACAGTAACATCCCTGCCCCTGGAGGGATGGGGAGGGAGCAGAACAAGGAGGAAAAATGACGTTCAAATATTCAACAGCAGTCAAAAAATTTGTTAAGTGAGATTAGTACATTCCAGTTAATAGATTAAAATTACTTCGTACTTCAGGCATCTCAGAATGTTTAAAGGCTTACAATAGGTAAGGATTACTTTAAGGAAGCACCACATGGGATCACTTATTACAAAATCAGACTTCAAATTAAACACGTGGAAAAGAGAAACGCTTTGGTAATTTACTCTACGCCTACCTCTAAAGCTCCCTGTTTCATCTTCTGCACTGCCTGCTTGGTTCTGTGTCGAATTGTCTCCTAATGTGCTCCTAAGTCCTGCCTGCCTCTTGTTACTGCACAGGCGTGTGCCAGGCAGCAAGCCAGCCAGAGGCACATGTCCTGATGGCTAACTGATACCAGCTGATTCCCTGCCTCCTGGAGTTAGTGTGATCCCCCCAGGCAGCTGAACCACGCTTCACCTCCATACGTTAATCCTGAGCGCACCTGCATTACACCAGTTGCAGGCACTGGCCTTCAAGCTGGTGCAACTTCATCCAAAATAAAGACAATTCCAACAGGTGGACTAATTGACTCCAGCCTCAGGTTTTCCACACAAACTTCCATTTTTCCTATAAAGTTGGTGAAACTCTTCCTTCTTTGTGAGAAGGAGTGAAAAAATGAAATTACTTACGGGGTTGGCCTATTTGCATAAACTCAAAATGAAGTGAATACAACAGTTTAAAAAGACAGTACTTTAATAATTTCACATTCATATGTGGCATTCTAAGATCAGCCTGAATAGACAAGGAGTAATTCTTTGAAAAGCACCAACTTTCATGCACACCAGTAGAGGTTCCTTTTTGGTTTCGAGGTGCATCACCTCCATGACCTGAGGTGTCCATGGTGAACAGCGAGGACTGTAGTGGCAGACATTTACTACTTTCCTCTAACAACTCAACCACAGCTTCATTGGCTTTCTCTTCCCTACACATCAGCAGATACAAAGCACACTGCAGAGCTTCACATACCTGTAAACACAAAGCCCCTCCAGGACTGGATTCATCTCTGTGTTACTAAGGCTCGAGGGGAGGCATTTAGCTATACTGGGAAGGTATTCTGACATATATTCATATTCTGACAGTCCACACACCAAAACACACGTATGACTGAAAGCCATGCAGCACATACAACTTACCTCAGAGTGGAGCTTGGAAAACAAGCCACTGTTCCTCATGCAGATCTAAACCTATCTCTCTGCCAGGTTTCAGTTCAGTATTACGGCAGCCAGGCCCTCACACAGACTGGCATTTCAAGAAAGGCTCAGGAAGCAGTGAGGCTGATGCTTTCCTCTCCTCCAGCTTTCCCCCAGAACACTGGGCAGATATACACTGAATCCATATCCAAATGACATCCACCTCTCCATAACAGCCCAGCCGAAAACTGAGTCATCAACTGCTTCCCCAGAAAACTCACAAGTTAGAACAAATCTCTAGAGACTGAAGCTATTTGGTAGCAATCAGAGAGTGGATGAATTTCTTAGGCATGCGCAGAAACAACTTCATTTAAACTTTCCCAAGCCTAGACCAAAAAAACTCTTCTAATCAGATTTAGAGCCTCAGACGCTCCTGAAAAAGGGAGTGAGCCCTCTAAATTTCAATTCATCCAACAGAGAAGAAAAAGGTCACTGACATATTAAGATAAACAGAGACAGATGCCTCCTCCACAGGCAACAAATACCATCAAATACCAAGATATTTATGGGGATGCACATCCTTTCGTGCACCTATAAGCAGCAAACAGGATTTCATTCACATATCCTCCACTTAATCTATGGAGCACCACCACTTCTCCACTCTGTCAGTCTATCTTCTCTTCTTCCCCAGCTTACATCTAGAACACTCCTTCATTCTGTACTTTAATAATTAATTTCCACACCCCAACAGCAGTTTTTCTACAGCAGCCAGCCACTCACCTCCATTCTTCAATGCAGAAAACCAGAGGCTGCTGCTTGTCAGAGGTCAGCTTCTCTTTCAGTTTTGCAGTGTAAAAGAATTAAAATAACTAACTGTACATCAAGCACTACTGTAGTTGCTTAGAGAAAAAACAACTTGCACAGAGCAGCTCCATGCTCACCCACACCCGTCCTCAAAAAAGGGGGCAAAACCTCCCCATGACAAGCCAGCAGCAACACCATTTGGATTCCATCACCCGTGTAACACAGGTGGCAAGGATCAAAGCCTACATCAGCCCTCAGCCACATTTTTGCTGGCTCAAAAAGATAACTGCATCATATCAACAACACTTTACAGCTGCCACAAATGCCTCTGTGCATGTCTCAAAACAAACCACATATTTTCTTTCTATCGTTTTATTTACAAGAGTATTAGAAAACCTTTTTATTTTAAAAGTGAAGAGAGGGGGACTTCCTTCACAGATCTCTAGACTCCAACACCTTTCCTTGAAACCACTTGGTGTGTAATCTAAAGAAAAACATTGCCAGAAGGCTCTAGATTTCCTTTTGGGTACCAGGTTCCTTTCTCCAGCAAATCTTCTCTTCTATTGTCTCTCCACTGTTCAGTCTTACAGATTAGTGCAAGAAAGCAAAGTAATTTGGACCTCTTCTTCTTGCCCTCTAATTCCTATTCAACTTAGTCTGAGCCACTTCTCTTATACTCTTCCCTACTTTCTGATGTGGAAAACTATGGTCAAGTAAGAATCTGACAATTCCTTAAAATGCGTATTTTGTTGGCAGTGATGCTTTTAACAGCAGGGTGAAGATACCATGTTATAATATTCCTAGTTGCTGTGTGATGAGTGTGAAAACACCTCCAAAGCAGCAGCACTAGAGAAGGGTGTGAGTGCCATGGAGCAGCATGTGCCCATTTCTCTGCTGTTCCCATTAGAGGGGCTGGACACTTCTCTTCGCTTACATGTGTTAAGCTTGATGGATTTTTTGCTGGAATTTTCTCCTGGAGTGGCTGAGAAGGGGCATCTTTAAGATGATTGGGAACAGTCAGTGTTTTACAGCTCCAAAAGAAATTAATACAGTCCATCAGGAGTCAGCAAAGGTATTTCCATTGGCAATCAGGAATGCCATTAATAACATTTCTAAAAGTACAAATAGAATCCCATCTTCATTACCTCAGTAATCCTGGAAGGAAGAGAAGCCAAAAAACTTGTATGTTTAAAATTCTAGTTACGTGTTTTCCTTCATGTTTCACAAGAGACAAATCTGCCTGCCCTTTTCTGTGTAGTATGAGAGCCAAAAATTTCCCGTGCATTTCATTCCAACTTTGTTCTCTATTTTATACCTTCATTAGTATATATATAACCTTTGTAGTTATATGTGGTTGTACACTACAGTTCATTGCACTGAACTGTGCATTCTCACTTTTAAGAATGTCATATGAAAAAAGGTCATGGATCGGTCTTAAAATAAATTTTAGAGTATGCTGTTCATATAGACACATGCTATGCAGCTTGAATAGCAGGCATACTATGCTTTGTCAGCAAAACTTATCTTTGGTAGCAGTTCTGCTCCTTAAAACTGAGTTTCTAGAGTTACCTCTCAGCATCTGCTTCTCTTTTCTTGCTATCTATATGCTGATGTCATTAATATATAGGCTATATAGCTGCACATTAATTCTGATGTTCCTACTTTTTCTTTTTTTTAAATAAGTTTCTGATATATGATATGGTAGGAAACACGGTGGAAAGTACCAGTGGTTAGGCTGAAAAACAGTGGTTGGACTGGCTTCACTTTTACGCAGAGCACCGTGGAAAGGCATTCACGAAAGTGTCTCAGGAGCTGAAGCCTCTCGAGGCCTCTCCTCTTCATGGACTGAGCTCTTCTTACAGTGTTGCTCCTTACATAATAAGAACAGGCCTGTGTCTGAAGTACGGCCACCTACAGAGGGAACAAGGGCAGCAGCTAGAATGCAGCAATTCCCAGTAGTCAGAAATTGTTGCAACAAACCCTTCTGTATCAGCGGTTTGTACATGTTAAAGTTCAGCAAAATAGTAGATTTCATGCAGACAAGTTTCAGTTTTCATTGATAAGTTATATATTACCTTGGCTACAGTCACAATTATTTTGTCCTTCAGCTTCTATGATGTTGACTCATACCTTTCTGTTTTACCTTGTTTCCCCTACTCTTTTCTATTCTCACTGTGTCTTGCTTAACCAATGCCAAATTTGCCAACAGAGGTCAGGGTCTGTTTGCATCTCCTGTGTGTCCACCCGTCCCATGTGACAAGGATTCCTATAAACTACATCAGTGTTCTTTAACAAGTAACCTGTTTCTCGCTGTCTCAAGGCTTGTGGTTCTGAAATTTCACCTTTTATTTCAGCTAATTGAAACATGAGAAATTACTCTCGCCATGCCTGTGCCACATCTTTTTAGAATTCATCTCACTCTTGAGGAATCTCTTTATTCTGTCAGCAGAAACAGGAACAAGACATTTCTCTACAGTCAAATCAAATGCAAGTTTTCTAGTACCACCAAATAAAGTATTTACATTCCTTTAAAAACCACTGCATAACGAGCTATGTCCATCCCATTAGTGGCTTCCAGTTGCCCCCAAATTATGGTTCAAGATAATGTATTGACTTTTAGTTTTGTTTAAAGCACTGCACAAAAACAGGATGTCTTACAAGAACTGGCAGTGAAACCTGTGATCATTAAAAATCCAGTACTACATTTTGCAACATTTTTGATGAATCACTGGATAAATATTTGGCGTGAGCATGAATTCTGCAAGCTTGAATTGACTTTTCTCACCCTATTTTCTTGTCCCTTGATGCTTTGATCTTGTGTAAAAGGAAGAACGGACAATAAAAACACTTACACAGATATTCTGGTTTCACAGAACATGCTTTTTTAATTTTGACAGTTTTTAATAAGGTTTCTGATTTCTTGAAGAACTGTAAAAAGAGAAACAGTGATTTTCCAGAAAAGAAAATAAAGAATAAAAACAAAAGAAAGATATCCAAAAGAGTTATAGGAGAGATTTTAGGATATTCCAGTTAAAGTTCACAAAAACAAGTATCTCAAGATGTATGTTATGAAATGGATATAGGTTTTATAAAGAATAGCTATAGTTGTATACTGAAAACAAAGGCTTTCTATTCTGTCATAAAACTACACTTAGATAAAAATATCTACAATAAATGCAGAAAGATTTGCTGAGTGTGGGGAGCGAAAATATGAAATATATTAAACAGATGTTAAATAAGATAAACCCAGAAATTAATTTGGAAGTTAGAAAAATGAAAAGACAGCTGAAACTGAGAGGGAAAGCACGGCACTGCCTACAAAGTGTAGAACTGTTGTTTAATTTTCTACTTATATATAAGTTTTATTCTAATTTCTCTCTATAGACTACCAGAATTGTCCTTAGATTTTGTTTCTAAGCTATCAAAGACTGTATAGCTGTACCAACTACTAAATTATCTGTTGCACACTAGGATGAAAACAACCAAGAGGAGAAAAATAAACATTGATACATATGAGAAATGTACATATGCCTTTTTAAAAACCCAAAATTTCTCTATGGATATTCCAAACTTTCTGATTTCCCAGGTAATAACTTTGATGAGAACCAGCAAAGCAGTGAAGAAAATGTAGTTTAAGGTTTCCTCAGTTAATTCTTTTCTTACTGTGATACGTGAAAAGGCACATTTCCACCAACATCTTATAAACCACTCACACATCTGTACACTTTTCCCTAATGTGATTTGGTATAGCCAAATGATCATTAGAGTCTTGGAAAAAGTTCATACTCAACACTTGCAGGCAGGTTTAGTTTTCAGTGTCACAGGTTATGCTTGTCAAAAAGTCTCTAAGTTTCTTAATGAAATAGTTTGGCCTCCAAGTTGTCTATGGGTCTTGATTTTTAATACCTGTCCTTGAGAAAGAATCTTTACAGAGAAGAATCAGACACGCACAGTGATTCGTGGTTCTTAAAATGGCAGCAATTTTTCTTGGCACCTACATATAACTAAAAACATTGCAAAAGCTGTATAGATACTATCACGAAATGAACGGCATCAAGATCACTCTTCATATCTAGCAACTGATGTTCCTGTGTCCTGGCAGGTAACAATCCATGGATTTCATAGCTGGAACTGTCTGGCAAGCAACCCAGCAGGGCCAGTGGTTTTCCCCAGCGTATATCCAACATGAAGCTCCTGTGATGTGAGCCATTTTCTTTGGGCCTCAATGTACAACACCTAAAGTGATTCCAAAAAAAAGAGTGAATGATCATTTGTAGCAAGGAGTAACTCAACCTCACAAATGGCATTAATCTTTATGAGATTTGAGGTAGAGATTACAGGGGTCAGTAGAAGACAGACGCAACTTCTATTTGCATTGAGAGAAAAAACAGTCAACACGCAGAGGTCTCATGACATGAATAGCAACGCTTGCTTTTGGTCAATGTTGACTGCAACTTTCAGATAGGCAAAGTAGGAATATGGGAGAAATTCTTCCCTTGGGACCACCAATCAAAATTAAATCTTTGAGTGGAGGAGTCATGAAATAAGAACTTAATAAATAAAAGAAAAAATGTTCTTTCTTTGGTTTAAAAAGCTGTAAAATTTATCTTTCTTGTCTGCTATTCTCAGTTACAGAATACCAACACTCCTTGTTCTTTTGTAGGCAGAATATATGACCTAAGAGAAATGAGAACCATGGGGGGAAAAAAAGGCACTCAAAGATAGTGTCTTTTTATCAGTGACAAAATATTTGTCTCCCCTTTCTTGAGAAGTTTAGAAGAGTGCTGCTTTTTATCCTTTCAATAAATATTTTTCTCTCTCTCAATTCAGACTATTAAAAATAATAAGAGGAATATAATACAACTTTAAATGAGAGTTTATATATCACATGCTTTATGACAGCTGCTTTTATTTCACTTTAGATTAACAAAGCCTTTATGTTGAGAGCTTGGAGCTGACCTTACAAAGAAGCAATACCATTAGCCCCGAAGCACATGTTTCCCATTTAATGTTTCTGAGGTAACATTCTTTGTGAAAGTGAGAGAAATGAGAATGCTAACTTGCAGGAAAAATAAAAGTCTGACTGTCCTCCTTTTGAACAGGATTAAAGTCAGTTTGGACACTTGAAAATATGAAGTGAGAGGCAATGGCCTTACAAAGAGTTTCTCAATGTGATCCCAAGAGTTGCAATGCTCAGCTTTCCTTTAGTACGCCATAGCTCTCTGTCATTTCCTCTCAAGAGGCTGAACATATTTTGCCATCTCAATTTGAAGTGAAAGGTGTCGCTTACATCAATGTTATTTCAGTTTTAACCAGCACTACTCCAATGATTTATAAGCACACCCAACCAAGAGAGCACTATAATAGTTAGAGCAAACGAACCCAACAAAGTTATTTGGGGATACAGCAGAAAGGAACTGGATCTGCCGTATCTGAAAGAGCGCCAAGTTACAGTTATGTATGGAAATCAAACTAATCTTAATGATGTTCTATCACTTCCATGTTCTACTGGTTCAGGGCAAGTGCAATGCACTATTTTTTTCCATCGGTAAACTTAATGGTGCCTACCCACAAGTCTTCCATACTTTTGTTCGATGACTTCATGCATTAGAGCCTGCCAGCTACTGGCACAGTCAAAATTTTATGCTTCTAACCCTTCTTAAACTCTTTTCAGTCAGTGAATGTGAAAACCTGCAGACTAGAGTTTACAAAGTTCAAAACAAACTCAAGAGAACCTGAAAAACACAGGAAAGAGATGGACAACAGCACAGTTTGGAAGCCAGTGGATGCTCTTTATATTTGGGGCCTTGCCAAAGAAAAGAAAAACCTTTATGCACAAGAAATGCAGAAAAACTGTATTATTTGGAGGAGAAGCTGACAAAGTCAGCACTAAAATTGTCATCTATGCCAGTGGAAGCTGGACCAAAGTTCCTCTAAACATATGGCCTTACACTCAAAGCAAGCCTCACCTTTGAAATACACTTCTGAAAAGTCTTCCAACAGGAATGCTGCAGGATTTGCTGGAGCTGCATCCAGGTTCCAAGAGGCTTCCCTTGCATAGACACCTGGGACCAGTTTAGAATGGAGACATGGGACTTTCTTTTCTTTTTCTATTTTTCTTTTTTTTTTTTTTTTTTTTAAGAAAGAGACAAAAACATTTGTTTGTTAAATTCATGTTTAAGCACTTGAATTCAAAATTCTAATTGACAACTACTACTTTTCTCTCTTCCTACAGACACAAATGAGAATTCTTGAAGGCTGAGCGCTTCTGAAAATTAGAGATGTTATTTAGTGTGAAAGACAATGAAGAAGCAGACTACTTGGAGCATCCCTGTGATGCTCTTGTCCTAAGCCTCAGGGATTTCAGCTGCTTTTTGCCCCAGGAACAATATTCTTTTCAGAGAGCCCACCAGAATCTGCACAATACCTTTTCCTAATCTTGCAGTTAATATGAATTTACATTCCTGATAGCAGATGCAAACAGACACACAGGTTTTCTAAGGCTTCCTAAAAAAAGTGTGGTTATTTTAACTCACACTAAGCAAAGCTATACAATCTTAGTATTTGCTTCATCAAGTCCATTCCCTCATGAGTGCATATTCTTTAGACTAAGGTTAGACTCCTCCAACCAATAAACCAACCAATGTTCATGACTTTCCTTCTGCCCTACTTTTTGGTGCCATACGTCTGAACACTCCCCTTTCAGTTTGGACAACCACCCCTTTTTGTTTGTTTGTTTTGGTTTTTGTTTTATGCTGTGTAAACCCAGTATTGGGGAAGAAGAAATAACAGAGGTATGCTCACTTGACATTTTTGCCATCAGGTATCTAGTATTCCTTGGCAATATTCCATATAAGAAACTACCCTCTGCCTGTACAATGCTCCAGGTTTCCTCTGATATATTTAACTTCTGACTCTAAACTGTTGGTTTCCTGTGTTACACCAATGACATAGCTACATTTAAGTGACTCCTATGTCTAAATTTGTATTTCAGTAAGGTTAGATATGCTCAGATCCAAGAAATCTGAAAGGTGAAACACTATAAATAAAAATCACTCATGTGCAAGTGCAGACTTAAGTACACAATATGTCTTATTGAAATTACAGTCTGAATTACCACATCATCCTTGTACTCAGGTCCAAATAGGCTATTTTCACCACACTACAGTCCAAATTACAATTTACTTTTGTCCATGATTAAATACAAACTCTGAGGAAATCTTCCCTTTCTTTTTTCCCTTTTTACTTTCTCTAATAGCTGGTCTTGATATCATTAAATGGCATAGAACAGGCCAATATTTAGATTTCTGTTCAATTTTCTGTGTTCAGTCATTTTGACTTCATTCTCTTTGATGCCTAGAAAATAATTTTTCTTCGCGCTGTTTGTGTTCAAGGGCAAGAAAAAAAAGATCTGTGACTCTTTTGGTGTGCTAAGAATAGGCATGGATATGTTGGGACAGGAAATGCATACATGCCACTACAATTAAAATAGACTAATTTGTTAGCAATTCCATAATATCCCCCAAATGCAGAAATTCTAAACAGTGTGTAGTCATCTGGGTAACTCCTCTTCTTTTTTCTGCTGCCAGGCTCCACAAACCAAGTCTTCCATAACAGTGAATAGCGTGGGGAACGAGACGGCACACCAAATTTTGTGGACTAATATTGAACACTGCAGCACTAGCCAGTATGATATAGTGCACATTCCAGGCAGTCACTGAATCTCCCACCTACTAAAGCCGACTCCTTTTCTGCAAGCTCCTTCCATTATATGATTTCTCCAGCTTTCTCTGCATGCTCTCGAGCATGACTACCTTTCCTGACACATTCCCTGGGTAATTTGGCCACTGAATTCTAGTTGTATACATGGTAAAGAGAGAGTACTTTCTTAAATCAGGCTGGATTTGTCCTCTTGCTAGAATATGAATTCTCAAAACCAGTCTGCAGTCCCAAACTCTTCAGAAAATGACAGCCAAAAGATGATCACGGAAAGCAGCTTAAGATGCAACTCTCTGACAGATGTTAAAAACCAACACATCTTCTATACAAATGCAGTAAATTTATATATAATCATTCCGTTATGCAAATCTAAAACAAGAAAAACAAAATCATGTTTTCTCTTTACACCAAGATTATAAATTAAGACATGAAAATTGGGTCTTGTGAGGTTACGGAAATGCTGACAGCTGAAAGTCTTTGTTCCCGCATTACAGTTCCCATCTTTTTTTTTTTTT